>VZTB01010741.1:170212-267818 GCA_013397245.1 Thryothorus ludovicianus
GCCCGGGCACGCAGGGCAGCGGCGGCGAGCCCGCAGCGGCGCTTCCCCGGGGCGGCGGGGCTCGAGGCGGGAGCCGGCGCCAAGGATGGAGTAAGAGCCCCTCCGGGAATACAAAATGTTGAGCATTGTTCTAGCAACACAACGTGTTCACTCCTTCCCTCCAGGCTTCTGGCACAGTATCAATGTTGTGCTAACGCATCATTTTGCATAGCAGCCTTGGGCTGGCGTATGTTTTTAATACTTTTTTTCCCTCTTTGGGGGTTTTTGTTTTGCTTTTAGTCCTACTTATGAAGCAAACCTGAAAATAGTCTCTCTCCAGAAATCTCAACCGACCTTCCGTGAGGGCTGAAAGATAACATCTGGAACAAAGTAACATCCACAGTAGTGTTCAAGGCCGAGTTGAATGGAGCTTTGGAAAACCTGGTCTACTGGAAAGCAGGCTACGCCCATGGCAGAGAGTTGGAGCTAGAAGAGCTTTAGGTCCCTTCAAACCCAGACCATTTTATAATTTTGTATTTCTAAATTCTAAAACACCTATGAAATGTAGTCAACCCTGCAGGGCTGGGAACACAATGTTTCTTGGCCTTTTGAGAGGCCAAGGGCTCCCATTTGAGAGCTCTCTAAACTCCCAGACTAACCCTTGGAATTCCTTAAGCTAGTTCAAAGTCAGCACTGGATTTGAGGAGACATTAGCTCAGACAGGCACAAAGAGCAGCTGAACCATTAGTACCATATCCCACTGAGGTGGAAACCTTGTACTTAGATGTCAGTCTGGCAGGAGACCTGTTAGGTGGGGTTATCAGATGAGTGTAGTCAGCAGGAGCAAGTTACTCCATGGACAACAGTACCTGTACCATGAGTATGGCTGTAGTGAGGACTTCAGCATCCAGCAGTGTTGCCCTTGAACAGCTGTCTATGAGTATGGCTACCCACATGGCTCATGAATGGCTGTTCATCTTCCATCAGAGTGTATGCTCTGCCAAGGAACAACAGTACCGTAAACTCCCAATACAGGCCAAGGACAAAAGCAGCAGAAAGCTCCATGGCAATGTGTAAGCAGATGAAATGTATCTGCTTAGTCCATTCAAAGACTGTGTAATACCTAAGCACAGCACTTGCCCTGATGTTGGGGGGCTTAGGGGGAGAGACAGCTCCAGTGACAGAGAGCCCTATACAGGGCCAGACTGGTCTTGGCCTCCCCCTATCCACCATCAGGTAGCTGCTAGGGATTACGTAGCTGCTGAACTCCAACGCAAGTATTTCAAAGTCTGACTCAGGATTTCTGCTCTGGTTGGCAGCAGATATCTATGGCAAGCATATATCCAAGCAAACACAGTTGTTTTTGTTCTTGGATGTCTGGTTCACCCTGGTTCACAGGTGTGGTACTAGAAGCACCTGGTGAAAACACAAGGGCTTTTTTGCATGTAGGAGACTTGGCACATCATTGCCCTCACCACCCTCCATGTTTTGCAGCAACTGCTGAACAAAGCATAGAGTTCAAATGCAAGAGAATATTTCCTTTTTATGGAAAAAAGAAAACCAAATAAAAACAACTAACAAAATCATAACAACAAATGCTATACTCAAAGAATACTCTGGTTTCTCATCAGCCTTTCCAGTTTGAGTCATCTTATCGTCATGCACTGTGCTGCCTCATGCTTGCTTCCTCCAGCCTCACCTTCTGCAGAACCCTGACATGACCACAGCCTTTTAGCCATGTGCTTCTAAAGACTCCCTAACAGAGGGAAGTCCAGCTGCCACAACGGATTAGTGGAGACTTATTTTTCAGTGCTGCCACTGATCCAGTCCCATACTGGCATTCTGTTGCACAGTGGTTTGGCAAATGTATTTATAAAGAGGCAAAAGCTATAATGAGAAGAGGGACTTTGCTTTGCCTTCTCTCCCATGCAGTTTGTTCTTGTGACTTAACACTGGTTTTGTCAAGCCTACTGCTCTTTCCCCCTTCAGTACTGTTGAGATTAAGACTTTTGAGCCAGTAAGGTTGTTAATTTGATTTTCCCATCCATAGAAGCAGTGAGGCAGGTCCCGCAGTCCATGGCTGTGCTCCAATCCACTGTGACAACAGGAGCTCGGTGTCCTCCCAGGGAAAGGCAGCTCTCCAGAACCTTTTCCTCACCATTTAACTAAAAAGAAGGAAAGCATAAGATTTCAAGGAGGTGAGTTTCTGCAGTGGGAGCAATGCACCCGACAAAACAAGCCAAAGCCTGACAGAGACTCTGTATCTCATGCATAAGTAAGCAGAAAATCAGAGAGATATTGAGATGTGTGTAGCACATACATGAAAGGAAGCTTCCAGTCTCACTACAGAAGCACGTGTTCTCAAGCAGCTCAACTTATGAAATCAGCTGAACTGCAGTAATTGAACAAGGCAGGCTAAGAGCATACACTGATGAGAAGCACATAAGCCTAAGCTATAGCTCATGTTAGTTCAGGTGCTCTGAGTGCTCCAGATGCAAAGTAAAAATTCCATCTTATCTGCCTTGTAAAGACACAGGCACATGATCAGTAACACTTTTTACTGAAGCACAGAAATTTGGGCACTTGGAACCATTCAGCAATACCCTTTGTTTAATTTCATAATAAGGGAAAAGTCAGACTGGGTCTAACAGAATCAGCAGGCACAGAAGAGAAAGACTGAAAATGAGCACCAGTCAACAATCCTACATTTTGCATTGAACTGGCATGCATCTATATATTAAAAAAGTAATTAAATCTTGTCTCAGGCACTCGGACACTAAAAACTAAGCTTTAAGGAGCACAAATACTCCAGCTACACACACAGGACCCAAACACTTGCTGTACCCCACACACTACTGAACTGCACACTGTGTGAAACTGAGCAGCAACTTTGACAGACAAAGGATAGGTGCTTAAGATGCTGCTTAAGAACTTCCAGTGGCTACTGTAGCACCCTTTTAATTAACAGAAGCTTGTACAGATACTTAAGAGTACTCTCCATTACTTCTCAGACTTACCTTAAAAATTACTCCCCCAGTAGAAGAACATGTCAACATGTAATTGCCCTCAGAGTCAAAAGCAAAAAGTCGTCCTCGTGGAAACTGGACTTGCTTGTAGCCACTGTACCCCGACAGAATAAAAGGACCTGTAGCTTCCCTGGGAAGGTCATACTCAGACACTTTCAAGCCACTTTTATGGATATTCCACTGAATAAACTAGAATGAGAAAGAAATGACAACAGCCTATAATGAAATTAATTGGCATGCAAGTAGAGTTGCCTTTTTTGCTTTTAAGCAAAATAGTGGGTATTCCTCACAAAGAGAAGATGGCATTTTGACATCTATATCTAAGTGGCTATATTAATAAAACACAGGCTGCAAAGGCTGTAAGAGTGCCTTCTATCCGGGCAAAGACATGCCCTGCCTTCCTCAAGTACTACTGCCTATGTGTCCTTCCACATAATGCATGTGTACGCATGCAGTACTCTGGTAAGAACTTGCTTTAACTCCTCAGCAAAGGTCCCTCCCTGAGCCACACCTCTACTGCTGAAGACTGAGGAACTGCAGAAATTGAAGTGTTTATTATAAACAACAGGGAGCTGCTGACGAGATTTATGCAAAGTGGTCAAGGATATGCTTCCCTGTGAATCCCAGATCTCAAACAGGGTGATCTCAGGCAGAGAAAGGTCATCCTCACATGAACTATCTAGGAAAGAGATGTCACCAACAGTAGAATTTGCACCCAAGGTTCAAGGCAGCTCCAACTATTAATACAGTTTTCAGCCACTCTCTCTGCAGATTGCATGGAGCAGGGTGTACTGCTAGCAGCTCACATTTTATCCAGAATCTGAGGTTATTTTTACGACTGTCCTCACCATATGGAGAAGACTCCAGAAGCAATCTGTCTGCCAGTTGATCAGTAGGAGGTCATCCATAGCCTACCTTGCCATCCTCGCCTATGCTGTAGACTGTGTTCTCATCATAGCTGAACTCGACAGAGTAGACTTCCCCATCATGGGCCTTCCAGCTCATGGCGCACTCATGCTGCTGCATATCTGAGGGGAGAACCAGCACTGAACAATCCTTGTATTCACACAGAGCTGAGGTGAAGAGAGGGAAGCCTTTTATGTTCCAGAGGCCTCTGTGACAGCCCTCGAAAGCAGCCTGGGGGAGCCCAATCCAGTCCCAGTACCTTGTGCCTATACTCCCAACTCTCACTTAGGCCTCAAAAATCATTGTCTATAATGACTCAACTTTACAGGGCTGCTCACACGTTCACTGTCAACTGCAGGCATTCTGCATCCAAGCACCTCTGGCACTCCTCCTCCCCTTGTTATCCTGCCCATCCTTCCAGCTGCTGACAGCTCTGTCCTCCCAAAGACCTGGGATTGCAGCCGTCACCTCTGCCAGAGGCAGATTCCCCATTCAAAGGCAGAAGGCCTGAACTGCCTTTATTGCAAGGACAAGCTGAAGAGGACAAAAACCTGAGAAACAGAAATTGCCCCCATAAGGAGGACTGATGTGAAGCTCCTGCATTTAAATGTAAGAGCTCACATTAATTGCTTTCCTCACAACTCAGCCTCTAGTGGTACTGCTATCTGGCACAGCACAAGACCACACGGCTTAAGGGCAAATTCACTCTCCTCTTCAGAAAGAAGAAACAACCAATCCAGCAGCACTACCAGGGTCTCCAGGCAATGTCCTCCAGAAAAAGTCTGTCAATTCACTCTTGAGAGCTCCTGTGGAGACAATAGCTTCCACCTTGGTCTCAAAGTATATGCTACAGCTGCTTCCCTGCTAGAGGCAGCCAGCTGAGGACTAGGGGCCATCTCACTACTCAGTTTTACAGAAATAGAAAAGACCTCCAAAATAATCAAACCCAACTGTTACTTTAACACTGCCAAGTGCACCGCTAAACTATAACCCTAACTCCAACATCTGTAACCTCTTTTAAATTGTTTCATGGATGGTGACTCCAGCACTTTCCTGGGCAGTCAGCTCCAGTGCTTGACAATCCCCTTGGTGACGGAATTGTTCCTAACATCCAATCTAAACCTCCCCTGATGCAGCTTGAGACTGTTTCCTTCTGTCCAATCCCTTGTCATCTGGGAGAAGAGACTGACCCCCACCTGGCTATAACCTCCTTTCAGGTAGTTGTACAAAGCAGTAAAGTGGTCCCTCAGCTAAAGAACCTCAGCTCCTGCAGCCACTCCTCACATGCTCCAGACCCTTCACCAGCTTCGCTTTTGCTCTTTGGGCAAGCTCCAGCCCCACAATGTCTTTCCTGTAGTGAGGGGCCAAAAACTGAACATGCTGTTTGAGGCACAACTTCAGCAGTGCCAGGTGCAGGGAGACAATCATTTCCCTCGTCCTGCTGGTCACACTATTTGTGATACAAGCCCAGATGCCAGTCTTGGCCACGTGGCCTCACAACTGGCTATCAACCAATACCCCCACGTCCCTTTTCACCATACCAAACAGACGAACAATCCCATCTGCAGCCCCAGTGACCAGAAGGTTGCCATTGTGGTTGAAGGCTGTACAGTTAATAGCAATGGGCTCAGGCTCCAGGGAGAACTGCAGCTGAAAGGGAAAATCTGCATTAATGCTGAAAAATGGAGCTAGAGCTGCTGAAGAGCTGAACTCCAGGGAAAGAAAAAAAAAAAGACAGTATTTAGCAACAAGAATTATGGTCTGGAGCCCTACACCTCTAATAGCTACAGACTTCAAAGTCTGGCAGCAGCATTTTAATGTGACACTAAACCAGCAGTTCACCTCAGCCAAACTACAGCTTTCTTGGCCATGGCCTCAAGGCTGCAAAACCAGCTTCTGGCAGGCATTGCTTTCTCCTACATGTCAGGGACAGCACTTCACTTAAAAACAGGGAAGGCAAGGGAAACAGCAACAACAAATACCCTTCAGTACAACTCAACTGGAGAAAGCCTGAGCAAAGCATCATTCAATCCACTTGGGATATTTCCAGTCACAAACTGTGCAGGCAGGATAGAAACAAGGCCATGGACTATTCTGAAGAATTCCTCAGAAAAACCTCAACACACCAATAAAACAAAAAAAACTTCACTCACTCCAGCAGCTACCTACATTATTTATTTTTATCCTGAATGTGACAGAGGGGAAAGGAGGAGGGAGGAAAAAGAAGGGTGTCGAAAAGAAAGTCAGCATGATTTACAAAGAGGGCTCCTAGACATTGAAACAGAAGACACTCATTCTCAGCAAGCAGACTGAGAAAGAAAAGAAACCCAGCAGGTACCTGCTGTTTCATCGTTTTAGTGTCCCACAGTAGCAGCTTCCCAGGAACCTGGTTCATGCTTTTGCCCCCAGAGTTGATTACTGAGAAGTCAATGTGGGAGATGGGGCTCTGGGCTGCTGCAGAGCAGACAAAGGAGGCACCACTTGGGCTGCAGGCAAGCGAGAGGATCCTGAAACACAGGCACATGATCTGAATCACTTCTCTCCTGCAGCTGCTTCAAGCAAAAAACTCACCTACAAGCTCTCCCATTAAGACCCCGCAAGACAGGGCACACTGTAAAGGAGGGTAGGATTCATGTGCTTAGTTTTGAGTGTCTCCCATTTAACTGAAGCAGTTTTCACACTGCTCAGGCAGGGACTGCCCCCTAAATGAAGGCTGGATAGTCCTGCAGCTACAGAAAAGCAATAGGAACATTGAGATGTTCAATTTTAAAATCAACGCCATTTATTTATATTTATATATAAAAATCAGTATTCTAGAGCTACCTGGGCATGTCTTCATCAATGCTGATTTCACAGAGATTCTTCTTTGCTTCTGTGTCATAAAGACGAACTGTCCCGACCCCACTGCCAAGCAATAGCTCGAAAACAGCAAGGAGGTAAATGGAAAGAGTGTGAGTGAGCAGTACAATGATGATGGCCAACAACCACCAAGACTTAGTAACTTTTTTCCTACTTAGGCATTCAGACTAAATATTACTCCATTATGGTACATCCTGTCTTACTGTGCAATCACACTGAGTAGGACTACTCCAAAGCCACAGGAGTCAGAGTAAAACCCTTCTTCCCAGTGAGAAAAAAATCCAATAGGCACCAAGGTGACATAAACACCACTTTCAAGACCATGGCTCAATCCTATAGGATGCAAAAACATGTATGGAGTCTCAATATCTAGGTGTCCAAGGAAAGAGAAGTTTAAGATTGTTAACTGTGTGCTCAAGAGAAAATCAAGCGGAAGCCAACTCTTCCAACCATGGGAGGATGCAATCATCCAGAAGAGCTCACACATGCTTTATCAGTGGTTTTACAATTTCAATTAAAATTTAAGTCATGAAGAAATGCATTATAAAAGAAAACTGAGCAAGCCAGATCTTTGTCACTTCAGTGCCTAATTTGGTGATGAGTCCTACATGTATTTCAGAATGAACAACCTTTCTGTTAGCAAGAAAGAAATAAATTCCACAAAGCAGAAGAAACGTCATCACAACAAAGTGCAACAACTGCATTGACAACTTGCTTTCTGAAAACAAAACAAGAGACAAGCTGTAGCACCAGCTCTTCACAGGTGGCATTTTGGGGTTAGCAAGACACAAACTGCCAGTGCCAAAATGTGTAAAATACTGCCTCATTTACAGGCCAGCCTTCTCATACAGTCCTGTATCTGCCAAGGGAGAGCATGACACTAGCAACAGTTCTAGGACTCAGAGGAACACATAATTTGAGGCTCCTCTCTAGTAACTAGAGCTAGAGAAAAAGGGATATAGGAAATGTTTAAACTGCCATGTTATTTAAACAAGCTCCAAGCTCCTTATGCACACATGAATTCTCAGCTCTTAAGACACCAGGCTAAAATTGGCCATGGAACTTTTTTCACACCTGAACAAGTAAAATGCCACCCCCACAACCCTGTGTCCCCTTCTCTGCTGCTGGCTCAGGCTATGAGTAAAGCTCCATAGCTCTCTGCTGCAGGCCTCCCACAGACTGTTGTACTCAGTTGCTTCTGCCTGTTTCTACAAGTTGCTGCATGATTTGTGTGAAGCAGAGGCATTTCTCTTAAAGGCAATACTTCTGTCCTGCAGCTCTACCACACTGCAGCTTGGGAATTTCTGTTTCAGAGCAAGTGGTGATGAACTCTTTGCTCAATACAAAGCATACACTCCTCACTCTAGTTCTTCTTAGACCCTAGAGACTTTGGTTCCCTGTGTCCTAGTAAAAGTGGAAACTAACGGCTGCCCCAATCTTATCTACAGTGCAGCTGTCTAGAAGTGAACGTGCAATATATAGCAACACAGCCCCAAATCATCTGCTGCATCTCCACATGCAGACTACTCACCAGCCGATCACGCTTGGTGGCCCATTCCAAGGACAGCAGTGGAGATTTGGAAATGGATGAAGCTTTCGTTTGCATTATGGGGTTAAAAGACCAGACTTTGATGACCCCATCCACATCCAAGCTGGCCACCCTCCGTCCGGAACAATCAACCCTGTGTGTAGAATGAAACTGATGGGATATTTTTCTCCCTTAAATTCTTAGATGCAACCCACTAACCCTTTCTGTCCTGGCCATTTCCTTCTGTAGGAATTAGAACTTCTTTGCACTGCTTCCTGCTCATTTCACAGTAACTGCCACAACAAAGCACACTAAGCTCCAGACATAAAGCATAATGCCCTTAAGCAATACCTGCTTTCCAAGGGAGTTTCTTCCTGGCCAGCATTGCCCAATCACAAAAATCTCTGTCCAAAAATCTCTGTCCATTCTCACTGCACAAGCTACGTGCTATTTTCAGTCACACCAACTTGACTGCCCTAAAACTGAGGGTACATGTCCAGCGTGCTGGACAGAATAGAGACTGGGAGAAATAGGCCAGACACAGCTGATCCTTCTGCAGAGGCTTCTACAAGACCACCCCCTTCTGCCAGTGCATTACCTGCAGTACATGATGGATGAATGGTGCTCCCCATACTCCTCCTGGCTCAGGACGATGAAAGGTTGTTCCTGCCGAACCCCCACAGGCTCTGCACTGCTGCCAGGCATTTTGGTTGAAGTCTCTGTTTGCTCAGCATGCACCTCTGAGCATGGCTCTGCCTCAGCTATGTTAGTATCTGTTTTCTTCTCAGCACTTTGGCCCTGAAGGAAGAAATCCTATGTGAAATACAAGGAAGCAGCTCCATATCAAGCTCCTCAGCTACCCCAGCCTGCTGAGAGAAAAAAAAAAAAAAAGAAGCTGCAACAAAACAAAGCATTGTCATCCCAACACTCCTTCTGCCAAGGACCTTTCTAAGTACAAGGATCATGTGTTGCACAACTGAACTATTTATATGACCTGCTTAGTTGTTGAGTACCTTATATTCCCCTCCATGTGCCCAACTATATGCTTTCCTGTAAGAATTAAAAGAATCACGTTTCTAGTATACCTCAGCCAATATCAGAGGCCCATTTACATGCCATTAGAGCACAGATTCACAAGTAAATCAACATATTCCAAGGAATCCTTGCATTCAGCAATATAAGTTAAATCTGTATTATATGCAGTTTAGCAAACCTGCACAAAAACTTGGCTCTCAGTGGATGGATTATCTTCATCTGCCAGAGATTTAGATTGTGCACACTGGAGCCACCACTGCAGCCAACTGACTGATGACAACAGTAGAACTGACAAATGAGTCCAAAAGCTTAAAACTCCATTTGACAGGTCAGACAGAACAAATGGAGTCTTAGGAGCTGACAGTATCTGGATGAGACAAGATCTGCACTGCAGAAATATTTGGAAGCAGCTTAGCCTTCCCTTGCCACCAGAAGTTGAACAAAAACCAGATACAGCACATAAGGTGGTAAATCATCTGCTAGCATTCTTTTGATAAATCATCTTCTTAAAATTAAGTGTCCCCAAAGTGGTATTGGTCTTTATGGTTATGAATTCCTGCTCTGTACCACATGTTTGCCTAATTTACAGTAGCTTCTCATCAGGACCAATGGATCAAGCACTGCATAATCCAATCATCTGAAACTATGAGCTGAAAAAGGTTGGGAAATAAATCCAAGAATTATTCTGCTAGTTAATGTGGGGAGGTAGCAATTAGTGAATGACACTCATGTGAAAGAAACAGTGCTGTCCTTTTTGCTCACATGCTTTGAATACAAGGAAAGTTAAAGAGTATCAAACTTCCCCAAGAGCACAAGGAGCAATCTTCACACAGCCCAAAAATCACTGCCTTAACTGGGAACATTGTAGAAAAAGGAAAGTCAAAGGAAACTCACTGGGAAATCAGGTCTTGCAATTTTCCAATCAATGCTGAAAGTGTTTTAGATGAACTATGAATGAAAAAGTTCTCTCAAGGCCTTGAATGCTGAGTGATAGAGTAATATCTCTTCAACCAGTGCTCTCACACGGACCAGCCACACACTGGCCAATGGGCAACAGTCTCTCAGCACCGTCCCTCCACAAGGCAGAATGCCTCATACAGATAAAATAACAACAGCTGAGATGCTGCCTGTGCTCTGTATTTTTTGACAACGTGGCTGCTGAAAGCCAGACAACACACAGGTAACAGAAGTAGCGTGCTGATCTTCAGCAGTTAAAATCCAGGACACAGTTTTATTATTTCATTAGATTTTAAAGCAGAGCATATCTCCAGGCAAAACTGCAACAATAAAGTACAAAAAAACTCCAAAAAGCAAATTTTGTTAGGAAAGCAACTTCCATTCCTATCCAGGAAAATTTTCTATGAGTTTTCATTGTCCCATACAGAGCCTGCATAAATCAGCTTAAGAACATACAGGAAGAGAACTCACTTTGGCTGTCTGAGACAAGTTCATTACCACTGAGGAATGGGGATTTTAACAAAGTATTTGTACACAACCATTAAAAGTGAATGAAACCTTAATGAAGCCTCAGGACCAGGCCATTGAAAAACACGGAGACAAAAGACAAGTCTTCTTGAACTTGAAATGCCAACACTGATTAACTTCCAGGAGCACAAAAATAAACCAACTGCAGAAGCAGGTGATTAACTGCAGACATTAACCTTTGATACAGTTATTTCTGACCAGCAATTCCAAAGCTTAAAGGAAACATTTGCACTTGTTTTACCACTTAGTTTTACAGAAATACAAGGCTCCTGCTTCCCAGCCTTGCAGTGCTGACCAGTACCTGGAAGGACCCTTTTGACAACAGTTCCTTCCTTTCTTTCCCATGCTCTTGCAAGCGCTTCTGCCGCTGCTGCAGGGAACTGGACTCGCCTGCCACTAAACCACTGAAGTGGCTCTTCCCATCCTTACAGCTCACTGTTCCTTCTTTTCCTTTGGCACTCTGGAAGGCAGAGAAGTGATTGGGCAAAGTTAGGCTTCTAGTAGGCTGCAGAACAAAGAGCAAAAGAACCACAAAGCAACCAAGCACCTGCAAGGGCCCCATGAGCTCCAAGAAAACAATAGCTGTTCTTGTGCTGCATCCAGGCCCAGCATACATTTACAAGGCAGGAAAGGACATTTAATTTTTCAGGTGGAAGCAAAAGATTGGAGCAGTTAACTTGCCATGCTGCAAGTTAACTCCTTGGAGACTGAGCAACTTTCAGTTGAGAATTACCTGGTGATTTGTAGGTTCTTTCTTCCCTAACAGCATACTGCCAGTCTGCATTGGAGAAGCTCCACTTGAATGAGTTGGTCTGGAAGGGCCCTTTTTACTTTGGGAGAGAAAAGAGGACAGAAAGCCTCCCCGGGACTGAAGAGAATGTGCTGTACTCCTCTGATTGCAGGTCATATCACTAATGAAAAAAACAAAACACCACTAAATAGAGTATGAAAGTGTAATTAACTTCGATCACAATATGATTTAAGACCACCCAGTTAAGTAAAGTGGCAGCTGTTTAAACCACTGGAAGACAGATGTTTATTTCCAAGCCAGTGCACTGCTATGCACTAAAAAACTACTTGAAAATATCGTATCAGTGCCTGGAGCAAGTAATTATAGTTACTGTAACCAAAGGCTCACTTCTCAGAGATGCCACTGAGACAGTGAGCTTGAAGGGTTGCTGAACCCCCTGTAGGGCCACCTAAAGCTTCCACTCCATCTGGTTTGTTGAGAAAGACCCTAAGGGAAAGGCAGGGGAATTCAGAATTTATTCAGATGGGATTCCACATTCAAAGCATACACCAGACCTACTTTGAGAGACATTCAGCATCCAATGTTTCACTGAACATCCTTTGATAATCAGCAAGTTATGTTCAACCATTTTACAGCACAGGCCCTCAATATCTCAAAACCCAGACCCAAAGAAAGTAAGAGAGCTACTGCCTATTTCTATGATTATAAACACCCCTCTTCCCAGTCCACAATGCCAAGAGCAGCAGCTGCTTCCCAGAACATAACTGTCTGACCTCACTCTGCTACAGCTTCCTCTGAGAGCACAGTGGCAGCAAGGGCAAGGGGAATACAATAATCTTCACTGTCTCTATCCACTCTTCAAGAATGGAACTGTTCTACCAAAGCTGGGCTTTGGGTTAAGCAGAGACACAAAAATAAGCAACCAGAACTGGCCCCCAGAGTAAGAGACAAGTTGCACATGCAAGAAATGCCACTTCTTAGGCAAGTTTTTCTAATTCAAATAGACAAAAATAAATACAGGAATAAATTACCCCATCCCTCACGTCACACTCCTCCATACACGCAGACAGCATCAAGGCTTTCCACATAGTTAAAAAAAACATAACACAAACTAACCTATGTAGCCTCTCTTGTGCAAAGACAGCAAGATAGTCCAATAGACACTTAGGTCTATTTAATCAGACATTTTAGAACAAGACATTTTGTGTGTAGTACCTGCTACAACTTCTATCTGTCACTAGCAACAGCATAATTTAATCAATCCTATTCCTGTCCTGTACTAGGGTAAAAGAAAACCAGTTAAAGAAGTTGCATCACTGTGTATGTTGCCTAATTTCCAGAGATAGGCATAAAATAGATGTAGCCATAAAATGCACTTTTAACTGCAGCAAGTTCATGAGGAATTCTGTGCACAACTGAGTCTCACAGAAGGGAAGTTCCTTTTCCCTTGACTTTGGAAAAGCAAGAAAACATCCCTGTGTAACAAGAATCCCTTTGAGTCATACAGTAACAGTATCCACAAAACAACATGGGGCATTCACCTATGGCACTTCAGGCACTCAAGTAAATTGGAATCAAGAGCCAATCCACTTCATTTGAGCAATACTGCAAGTACTGCACTGCTACCAGTGCCCTAGATGCCAAGAACACCTTGGTGCAATGCTGATAGCAGAGCAGAATCACTTCCATGTGTGCTTGGGCTCTCACTGATTTGCAAGAACATCCCAAATTATGGGAGACTCCTATCATGAACTCCATTAAACCAAGTCCATTAAATTAGGTCACCATTTCTTCCTGGATGTCTTTCTGCATTGAATCCCAGGAAAAGGGACCTGGAATTCCATGGAAATGACCTTCCACAAACCTCCCTGACTCAACAAAAGCAGCAGAGCCTGTCCCCAGCTCTTGTCCTGCAGCCACTCACAGTTCAGAGTCCCCTAGTCGATCCATGTTGGCCACATATGCAGGCAACTTGTGATGCATAACTGTTTGTTCCACCTCCAGTTCCTCTTTCTTCACGCGGGAGGATTCAGCCTGCAGAGCAAACAGCTACAACAGGAGAAAAGAGCCAAATAAACACAGGGTCACTGAGATTCACCTCCTTCCCACTCACTGAAGTTGTTTACTCCTTTTATTTCAACAGCTCTAGAAGGGTGGGGAAGGAAAAGTTGCTCTGACCAGCTGAGCACCACATTAGTCCAATTAGTCAAAACAATCAGTACTTTAAACACATGAAACTGGAGCCTACTTAAAACCCTTCACCACTCTCCTCAGGCTGTCTGTGGGGACATTAGTGGTGCTGGGAAACAAAAACTGGGCAGGGCAGAGCTTACCAGTCCCTCTCCTTGCAGGCAGGGAGCCTAGAAGGTAATCTTCCCCCCACAGCCAAGGCTTTGCTCAACTAGCAGGGTGCACCAAGGTCAGTGAAACTAGGTCACCCTGAAATCCACACCCATACCCTGTGCAACATCTTCTTCCAAGCATGATAGCGAGATTTATCCCCACATTATGAAGAAAGAAAACCATCTCTTTTTCCCTTTAGCAGAGAGGAACCTCAGAATGCAGCTTACTGGAACAGATGTGGTTTATGCCTGTGACTCTTACTCACATGAAGAGTTCCACAGGCTTTTCTGTTTCTGTACATCTGTTTCAGATATATTTCTTTTTCTTTTTAACATAGTATTTAAAGAAAGAAAATACAGGAAGAAAAATGAGCTTTAGAAATCTAGCAATCTAGCTTGCTATTTATGTATTTGCATTGCTTCAGCAGCATAAAACAAAATCATGACTTAATTTCATCTAGCATAAAATTCAATATTTATTGACATTCTTTTTTAAAACCTGTATCCTAGAGGTAGCTGGTTCCCCCCCTGACCTGAGGAGTTGACTAAAAGGGAAAGCCTAGTTTTAGTCCTGTCGATTTGCCAGAAAATTCTTAACCAGACTGCAAATTATATCAGCCAACATGCAAAACACAAATCATAGCTTTAATTTGACTAATAGTAAAGAATACAAAATTTGAGGAAAGACCTCTATTTCAAAACATACCTTATCTTCTGGCCCTATTCACTATCTATGCAGAATCCTTCTGTCAATTTTTGACTGTCCTATTAACCCCATACAGTACACAGTGACAAATCTTGGGTTTTTTCCCCAAAAATTGCCTCCTTTTTGAAATAAATTATTCTATTTTACTTCAATTTTTAGAACAGTGTTGAACAGCTTTTAAAACAGTACAAACAGGAAACACAACATACAACATTTTGTAACACAGGAGGTAAAGCACAAACTTTACTGAAGTACTTATACAGAAAGTTTTTCTTGGTATGTCTGAGGAAGTGAAATTAAAGTTCTGCTTAGATGAATAAGCCTTCCAACTGGTATGTGATCATCCACATGTCATCTATCATTTAGAAAGTTTTTAAACTGCAGATTTCACAAATTTCTCTTTTTCTTTGGAAGTTATGCTTGGAAATGACTGACAAGTCCCTTTCCCGAAGTATCTGCTTATAATAGCATCAAACACAAGACATGGAGCTTAGTAACATTTTGTCTGAACCAACAGACCCTTCTTATGGTTTACTGTAAGATCTAGATTTGGAAAACACATTCACAACATTTTCAACAGTTGGTCTAAATTGCTTTAAGTGCACATCCAATATGGTGAAGAGGCCATTTCAGAAGTAACAGTTTCTGTCTCTTTGCCAGAATTTACTGCCCGTTTCTGTTGCTTCTATTGCTCTATTGGCTAAACTCCAGAAGCGACTGAATACTATTCACAAAATCAGCCATAGATCCATTCCAACCCATTCTATAACTCTACAACATACCTTAACCTGTCACAAGTTTCACCTTGTTTTGACTTTGCAGTGTAACAGAAAAGGAGTTTTTATAGTATTCAGTCACCTGTCAGACAGCACAGGGAGGGGAGACAATCACCTCCAGTAGAGGGACAGGAATATCCTGAACACACATTTCACAATATGATCACAACGCTAAGTTTGCTGGAGACAATTGAAAGATAAATCAAAATAAAACAAAATACTTAAAGAATCTGCCTTAGAATAACTGCACCAAACAGAACAGTAACAACGTTCTTTAATGGATGGAATCACTTACAAAATTTACAAAACTCACATCACACAGCCAGCAGCTAAAGAGTGATCTCAGTTCTGACCTTATGCCGCAATGATTCATTTTCTTCTTGTATGAGACTGCTCCTGAGACATTCAGCTTCAAAGTTCAATATGACTGGAACCGGTAAGCAAAGTTAAAGAAAATCAAGGCAGTAACTTATGTGCACCTGGCTTAATTCTAAAAGCCAGCACTCTGTACCGGCCATTTATCTGTAAAAACAAAGCTGCCCAGTCCATACAATTAGCAAGAAGTATGTGCATGACCAGAAGATTAGCAACAGCCTAATTACTTAAGTCAACTTTATACTTTGCTGTTGCACAGACTATTTCATGTGGACTTTGCAAGGATTTTTAGATTATTTCTTTTTAGATTCAGAAGCGGAGGGTAAGACAAGTTCTGTTACTGCTTTACTGTACACTGAAGAAACAGTTCAAGATGAGCTGTATTCCAGCTGCAGCATAAGCCTGCCCATCACCAAACAAGTAAGACAGAACTCTAGCTTGGGGCAAACAACTTGCTTCTGCCAATAATCAACTGCTCCATTATAATGAGCTGTCACTAGGCAATGTTGTGAACATAATGTATCCAAAGAAGAATCTAACAGAAGATGCCAGTACAGTCATGGATTATGACCCAAGGACGTATGACTGTTTTGTACTACATCAAGCAAAGAGTAAAACCGTTTCAGAATGCCACTAGCATCAGGATGATTCAGCATCAGCAATGGCCACAATTGTTTTGCCCAGGGAATACAACATATCAGATAACTGAGCAGTAACTATTCCAACATCCTCTGGTAAACACCAACTTTCTATTAAGTCTTGGCTGTGAAAAATCACCTTGAAAGCAGGAGGTTCCACAGTACTATATCCTTGACATGACTGATGAAAGTATAACACCAGGGCAAGGGACATTTAACTATTAGTTGTAAAAAAGGATATGCATGCACTGAAATAAGACGCTCAGGAAGTTGTGCAGAGACACGATGAACGTATCTGCCCATTGGCGTGAGAAATAGGTAGCAAAGGTGGGGTTGGAGTCTGGAGCAGGGAGGAAGGGCAGGACAAACCAATCCTTCCACTCCACCTGGTTCTGGAGCTCAGAGGCCTGCTTGAGGAAAAACTCTTGTGCCTTGTCATTGCGGCCATTCTGAAACACAGCAAGAAGAACAGGGCTTGCACTCCCATTAATGCCACCAGATTAGGTCTAGGAGCATTTACTTTTTGTTATGAATGCAGTAACAACTATTTTTACCACCCTGACACAACAAGTGGTTAGTTACGGATTTACCAGGAAACAAAAAGAATCCCAAATACACTAGGAGAAGCTCACGAATGCACTTAATGCAACCTTCTTTCTAGTCACCACTATCTTGTTTAAAGGCCAAGACCGATCAAACCAAACACACTGATAATCAATTAAACCAGTGCAGAGTGCACTGACATGAGCGTTCATATACAGGACCAAAGTATCATTCAAATTATTGTCTATAGCAGATGCAGCTTGAAAAGGTGGTCCCATCTGACACATTATTCAAATAGGACTGTCACACCCCAGGGTACACAAATGGCAAAACAAACCATGAAAAAACACACTTCTGGAAAGATGCATTAGATTTTGACTCCTCCATCAACACTCACATCTTCAATCAGGGAATGAAACCAAGAAGAATCAAGGGGAGAATATACCCCATCGATTTTCCAGGGCTTGAACAGAAAAAAAATCTCTGTTCCATTTAAAGTCCATTATTTTCTGTTCTATTCAAAGCAAGCAAAAAGGCATTCATTTTCTCTCCGATATTTCCTTTTTTCTGGCTTGAACCTTATGTTCTCTGCCAGTATTTAAGTTAACTGAGCAAGACTGAGCTAGCAGTACTGTTATCTTTTCTGAGGGAAACCTGTCTTTATGTGAGTATCTCATACCCAGCAAACCATGTTTCCTCTTGCCTGAGTTTCCCTATCCTGCACACATGTCATGTGAGTCTGCACCAAACTCCACACAACACTCCTGATCATGACACATGAATTGCCTGTTCCTAATCCAGCAGGCCTGGCAGAGGCTCACAAGGGTAGTTTCTTACTTTAGTTTCAGAGAGCAAGATCTTCATAAAGTAGAAGTCTAAGAATCAAACACTACCTGAATAGCATGGACAAGGTAGTATCGGAATAAGCTGGTTCTGAGCTTGTTCACTGTTGGCCGATACACGTCCTCCAAACGGCTGAAAAGGCGCCGGTCCAGATAACTCCAGTAATCCCGCAGGGCAGCCAGATCATAGCTCTGGATAAACTGCTGCAGCTGCTCTACTATCTTATCCACCTAAAGAGGGCAAAACAGGGAAGACTTCAGTAACATGAGGGCTCTTGAGGCACAAGACTTTCTGTAAGTTCATGCTGAGAAGCTTTAACTGCATAAGTAGTATGGTAAAATCTTATGCATTAGCTATTTTCTAATCCTGAAAACACTCTGCATTTTATATTAGCATTCTTCTACCCTGCAGTACTTTGAAAATGAAGGAAAAAGAAATATGAAGAGCGTAGCCAATATGAAAAGCACAGATTTTGACAGAAATATTGCTTTTTCTTGAACCCAACTGATTTTTTTTTGCAAGTAAGCAAAACTTTCTACCCCTTTTAAAAGTAAGCTGATAGTAATAAAAAAAAAGTGATTGAATGTTGAAAACTAAAATGCAGGACCTGAAAAAAAAGTATTATTTTTAGACTAAAAGGAAAAATACCTGCTTTAACCAACAGAAAGAGGAACTCAGTTCTGCTCTATTGCAATCTTTGAAGTACCTTTATCTTTAGAAACATCACCTACTAACAAGGCAGGCATAAAATGTTGCAAAAGGATTTTGTGTTTGTAATTATGTCTCTGGAAATCATTTCTGCAATATGAATAAGGCAGAATGGTGGTGTGGGAATAGATTTTTTTTTGTTCAGTGGTTTCTGAAGGCCAAGACAGGCATCAGAAAAAGAAAAAATTGCATCCTGTATGAAATTAAACTAAGGTTGTTTAATAAGTGGTTTGCTCTCCCCTCATCAGTTACTATCTTAGGACATACCAAACTTTTATCTCTGTGGCTTCATACAGATACAGAAAACTGAAGTTTGTGACCCCAGCAGACCCTTGTTGGACAACAATTCCAATTAAGTCAGCTCTGTGCTGGCCTCTAAACATTAGCCAAGTGCTGGTGTCTTAAAAAATAAAAGCAATGTGCTTCATTAATGAAAAAAGTAGCGCTTGTATTGCTGGTCAAATTAAAATCTGACTGTTCAAACACAAAACTTGCTGTTCGGTGCCCAAAACTTGCTACAGAAAAAGGACTGAAACTGTATTTTTGAGACTGGCAAATTCTGTACCAATTTCCTCACGTTAATCAAGGCAGCTGGTACTCAAGACATAGAAACTACAGAGTGGAGCTGTAAAGCCGCTGGATAAAAATCTCATGACCGAGAAAAGACGCAGGCAAAGGAAAGTCTTCTTGCCCTCTCGGTCCGCGGGTCTCCTCCGTTCGTCTCGTCTCGAAGCCGAGAATCCTCTGGCGGGTCACGGTCGGACGCGGGCTCCACAGACGGCCGGGCTGGCCGTCGGCGGGGAACTGCAGCCCCAGGCTCGGAAGGCAGACGAGGGGATGGAATCCCCTGTCCTGCGCTGACAGCGCTCCGGAGCCGAGCGGGAGGGGAGCCTTCAACAGGCCACTGCCCCCCCCGCCAGGAGGCTGCGCGGCCCTGAGCGGCTGCAGGGTGGGCCGGGCGGCTCGGGGATGCGGGGGTCCCGCCCGTGCGGCCGGCCGGGCCCCGGCGCCCAGCCTAGCTCAGCCCAGCGGGGCCGGCGCAGCCGCTCTCGAGGGAAAGAGGGTAGCTGCGAGGGCTCCCCCCGCCGCCAGGCCCGCTCCCCTCGCCCAGCCCCGGGAGCGCGGAGAGCCGCCCACGGCGAGCGTTCACCCCGGGGTGCACCCGCGCCTAGCGCCCCCCCGGGAACAGGGACGCGGTCGCCGCTTACCCGGAAACCTTTCTCCCGGTCTGCCTTGATTTCGGCGTCCAGCTGCTTCAGGGCGGCGGTGAAGCCGCGGAAGAGCAGATACTCCCGCACCAGCTCGTCCGTGCGTTCCGCAGCCGCCGCCATGGGGGCCCCGCGGCGCCGCCTGCTCCGCCCGCCCTCGGGCGGGGAGGGGATGGCCCGGTCCTGCCCAGCGCCAGGAGGACTACAGCTCCCAGCGTGCCTTGCTCGCCCGCCTCTTCCCTGCCCCGCTCCCCGTGCAGCCGGCGCGTGCAGCCCGCGTTTTTCTCGCCTTCTGATTGGTCGCCGCCGGGCCCCGGCTGGGTGCCGATTGGCCGTCCGCCACGTGCGGCTCGTGTTGCTTGGCGCGGGGGCAGAGGCGCGGCAGAGGCGGGGTCCGGGCGGTGCGAATTGATTGATTGATGGGTTGATTGATTGATTGGCGGACCTAGACACTGAGCCATCCAGAGGTTCCCGGCGCGGCCCCTCACGGGCTTCCCCCGGCCGGCCTGTCCCTTCCGACCTCAGAAGGAGCAGCAGGGGCGGGCACTCTTAACCTTGGCTGTGCTTGCGGTCGGTAGCGAGGCAGGGGCCCTTAATCCAGCAGAAGGCCGGGAAGGGTTTTCCAGGCGGGTGCCTCAGGCTGTGTCAGGTCGGCTGGGCCTGGATCCGGTCCTCTCGTGCAAGAGTATGTCTGGTATCGTTGCCCACACCAATGTGTCACAGTTTACTGGGGAAAAAAAAAAAAAAATCAATGTTGTGAAGAAGCCTGTCATTTTAGCAACATCAGTGAGAGCAGAGAAGTCTCAGTGCTTTGTGAAGCCAAGCCTTGGATATTCCATGGAAATTAAACATAAATCATTGTAAGGAAGGGTGCAGGAGGTGGGAGGCTGGCTTCAGCTGGGTTGCTGATAATTGTTAGTGGAGAATTAGGTTTTAGTAAGTACTTAACAGGCAGGTGTCTCTCAGGTAAAGAGAATATTTCAAACTCCATCATTTCCTACAGAAGTTCTTGTCAGTCAGCTAGATTTTTTTCTTTTAGTCTAGCCACAATGCAAGCTGTAAGATTTCTTTCTTTCACTTAGATATTTATTCAGTATAAATAAATGTTGCATTGCAGCTTTCAACAGGCACAGCTGGAGACTGTAGGAAGACACATGCCAAAGTGAGTCTCAGTCCCCTGAGACACCTGCAAGAGGTAGAACACTGCATGGCAAAGCAGCATTTGCCACAGGCACACCACTGGGTTCCTCTGGCAAGACTCTTCAGCAGCTTGCAGGGAAGGGTTTTATCCCAGTCAGACAACTGTGCCTCAAAGGTGCGGAACAGTGACTATTTCTCTATGAATCCTTATAATACATGAGTATGTTCAAATTTAACCAGGTTTAGGTTCAATCTTTGAGGATGATCATATGTCTTTATGGGTGCCAGTATGTGTGAAATTTTACTGTATGCACCTTTCCTGGATCTCTTTAAAGCTGCCGCCTCAGCCTAAGGGAGTTATCCAGTTTGTAGTTGCTAGGTCATGGGTTTATCATGTGCCTTATCTGTGCTTTTCTTACAGGCTTTTTGCAGCATTTTTATGGCTTTGCATTTTCTTTTACAGTATTTTGGAAAAAAAAACAAGAGATCCCATGATGAAGCTAATGTCACAGCATTTTGTTCTGAAATCAGAACAGTGAGTTTAGGGACGGAAGGAGTTAGAGGGAAAGGACTAATTCATTCCACTTTATGAGGTGTACTTTGTCTTCAAGACTCTGGAAAAATAAGTTCAGGAATAAAAACAAGCACCAGTCCTGCTTCTTGGTCTCTACTAAAGGAAGAAACTATTTAAGCAAAATTGTTTATGAAGATGAAATTTACTCAAAATACTACTGAAAAGACTGAAATTATCTTGCTCAAGGCAGAGGAGTAATCAGGAGTATTTTCTCAACTCTACCCCTGATTCATCTAGTTACAATGGTTGCCTTCAGTTTTCCAGTTTGTAAAGTAGAGGGAGTAATGATTGCTTAGGACAGGAATTGTTCCCCAAATATGCTAAATACCACTATATAGTGATAGGTTGCTAGTGCCTGCTGAGTCCCTTAGCCCTCATGTAGGTTGATGTAAGAGTTCAGTTTGCTATGTTCTGAGCAAGACACAAGTTAGCCTGAAGTCAGCACAGTCTCAGAAGCCAAGACTAAACAGCCTGGTCTAGGGGGACTGTGTTTACATGCCAGTTCTTGAAATTGATTTCTGCCCTTTGTGTGACTTGGGAGCCAAGGAAGTTTGGTATCTTAAAAAGCCTTAATACAGAAGGTAGCATATAATCCTAGTGCTTGGTGCCTGCCTAAAAAATCCAGCATGAAAGCTCTGCAAGGTAAATATGGATGGTCTCACCACACTCAAAAATTTTAAAATATTTTGGGGATTTGTGTGTTTAAATGCACTAGCCATATGTTATCTGTTGTGCTTGGTATAGATGATGAAGGAATGATGGAAACACTGAAGTTAATCCTGTTCATCCAGACTTTTGCTAGGAGAAGCCTCTGCCATGTTCTACACTGCTATAATCCAGGTTACAGCAATGTAGAACACGGCAAAGGCATCCCCTAGCAAAAGTCTCATGGGAAATCATTAGTAAAATCTCATGCCTTAAGTTGGTAGGCATCCAACAAGACTTCACAGCATGGTATTTCTGGACATGCTCCAAGAAGAGAACGATCCAAACGAGACCATTTGCTGATGAAAAAGTTCAGAGTTAAGTAACAAATGTCTGTGTGACTGTGTGTGTATGTATTGCATAATATATACCCAAATATTTATATTCTATATTGAAGTTTACTCTCTTGTTAATTCTTTCCCCTTTTCATGTGTATAAGGGTAGCTAGTGAAACAACACAGTTATTTTCACAGAGACATGGAAATTACTGAAGGTAAACATGAAGGAAAAGCAAAGCAACGAAGGCATGTTAAAACATGAATGTAGTTAGAGCAGAGAACAATCAGTTCTGTTTTCTTCTTATGTTTAGTATCAGGTTTTGCGTAAGGCTAAGACATCTATCCAGAAGCTGGAGCAAACCTTGTGTTCTTTGCTGAAGATGAAAGGTAAACTGTGTGCAAGTATTTGCTTGGACAAAGAACCTGCTCTTCATTTTTATGTATTTGTTAAATAGAGAGAAGTACACGGCTGAGCCCATTAAAGCATTGTAGCCAACTGTGTCTTTAGTTGTAGCAGTAAGGGATAATGAGAAGTCTGTCAATCCACTGAGCACTGTATCTCAGAAATCCCCCTCTGACTCAGTCTTTCCTACCCCCTCCCCAGCCTAAGTGAAGAAAGGAAATAAGCAATTCCTGCTATCCCATGGCAGCAGGCAATTCAGGCTGAGTACCCTTAGCAGCTTTACCCCAGCAGGTGTGGGGCTAGCACGGGTTCCCAGGCTGGATCCTTAGGCTCCCACTCAGAGCCTGCAGGAGCTGTGTGCTCCTCCTGGCCGAAGCAGTGTGGCACGGTGTGAGTCACAGCTGTCACCAGAAGCCAGCCCTGCCTGAGCTTAGACTGGAAGCCTCTGGTTAACAGTGTGGTCTGATATAAATGGTTGAGAGAGATGCTACAGTTTTGTTTTCTTTCAGCTTGGCAGGCCATCCTCACGCCCTGCTCTAATACAGCCTGTGACACCTTGGGCAGCAGGCACTGTCTGCACTTGTGGCAGCTCCTGCTGAGGGGTCTCACGCCCTCAACAACGTGCCTTCTGTTTAGTGCTGCTGGCCACTGCCTCTTCTGGCAGCAAGCCCGACTAGAGGTTGATAGTGTATAGGCTTTGGACATACTTTTTTGTCCCTTCAAGTGTCCAAATTCCTGTCGGGTTGAAAAAAGTTGCTGTGCATGTCACTTGCACCTCCAATAATTTGCATCAGTTAGAAGTTTCAGTGCTTAAAATGAACAACCTCATCTGAGCCACATCCTTAGGTAACCCATAAAAGTGAGTCATAGGTATAATAGTTTGACAGAGAAAATTGAAAGGATAACAAGTAGTGAGGCTGGTTGAGGGGAGTTTTAGGCAAGCTTCCCCTTGTATGTACTTGCATACATGTAAAATCCATACTGCTTATGAATCACAGGTTGGATGTCAGGGTTTTTCACATGCAATTTGTTTATTATAAAGTAATCAAAAAATACTGTATTGACTAGTGCGTGCCCATAGTTTGATTTGCAGGTTGTTTTCAGCATTAGTTCTCTAAAATCAGTGTTAGGAAGAAGGCATTGATTGTAAGTTCCTCAGTGTTCATAAACTCCCAGTAGTGCTAGTTATGTTGTAGGAGAGACAGATGTTTCTTCTTTCCAATCATTTTTGCCTAATGAAAAGCTCTGGTTTGTGAAGAACCAGTTGTTGACAGTATTCTGCTTGGTTGGGGCTGAGGGTGAGCAAGAAGCCAAAAGTGCCATTGATGTGACAGTAACCTTTCTGCTGCCAACAGCAAACTGCAGTCTGGAGGATGGGAGCCCATCCAGCTTGGAGGAAGTCAGGGAGGAATATGTCAGAAGGCAATTCGGCAGTCACAGGTACGGGCTTATACCGGTCAAGAAAATATAATATTTTGCACTTGCTTCCATCCCAGCATCTCTGAAACTCTTTGTCATTGCTGCTGTATTTCCAAGCAGAGGTTTTTCATCGTGAGGAAAGGACAAAGAGGTTTCACCTGGACTGCTGTAATCCCATGGAGTACACAAACATTCTAAGCATGTTGTTGATCTCATTTACAGTCAGTCCTTGTATTTTTTTCCTTCTATGTAGCTGATCTCTGGCAAGGATTTCTCATTGTCTGAAAAGCAAAAGAAGAAGGAAAAAGCTGGCTTGGGAAGAATGGCTCTAGGCTCTGGAGTGACCATGGCAAGGGCGTTATTAATCCATTTGAGAAGTTATTCATGTGGCTTTTTTTCTCTTATGTTCAGCACTACCTCAGCCTCAGAAGAAATGAGTGAAAGTGACTCTGCCATCTGGTATTTGCTTCAAGAATGTGAAAAACAAACACTGGAAGAATATGGGAAGCCAGAATTGATCCAGTTTTCAGACACTTTATCCCCAGACCTAGTGGAATTTGAACGGTAGGTGCACCCCATGTTGCCTTCAGGTTTTTAACTTATTTGCATTATCACTGTCCATCCAGGCACTGCTGTTCATGCAGCTCTACTGGAGCCTGCATCTGTTTCACAGAAGTCTTGTGCTAGCAACTTTGGCCCTGCTGGTGATGAAGCTGATCACTTCCTAAGTCCCTGCAACTTGCACATGAATGGACTCTAGTCTAATTGATGCAAATTATTGAAAGCAGTCCCTAGCTTTTCAAGCCTTGTTAAATCCCTGCAGATTTTTCACTCCTTAAGAAAAAGAAGAAAATTTCTTTCAAATGTGTCAATCCCTGTGTTGTCACACTTTACCACTGTATCCCTGACATGGGGCTAGATTCTAGGAGGGTAAGAATTGATGCACCAGATTAATTTGCAAAGAGTCTAGCTGTATGTGTTCCAGGGAGGTGCAGGAACCAGAGGTAGGCACATTCTGTTCCTCAAAGTGATGCTCATCCTTCCTCTAATGGCATTGTTATGAGGAGCTTGAACACTGTTCCCCTTCCAGAAACAGACCCTTAGCTCTTGTCAGCTTGGACTACTTTTTTAGTGGAATCAGAGTAGGGTAAGGCTAGATTTGATTAAGGAAGATCTTGTAGTCCTCAGCCTCTGCATTGCAGGAAGATACCAGAAGGCATTCTGCAACAATGCAGAATTGTCTGCAACACTGGGGAGGTGGGGAACCTAAACACTTGTGTGTTACACTTAGAGCTAGTGGATGTGAGTCTGTAAACCCTTTAAGCTCCTAAATGCCTGATGCAGGACCTAAAAGTCAAAGACCACTGTTTTCATGTCAGTTGTCCTTGTATTTTACTTGGAAGCCATGATGGTGAAATTACTGGATTTTTTCCAAAGTTACTGATATCTTAAAGCTGAGTATTATACTCCATGTTCTTCCCCTTCCTGTCAGACAACACTAGGAGGTACTTAGAGGTTTTATCCTGCATTTCCAACACAACAAGCAATTATTTGATTGCCAAGATACAAGAAATAGATGCATGTGTAATCTATCCTGTACCATCAAGCAGTCAATTTCACCCTTACCGTTCAGTTCCTTAGAGTTAACAACATGCAGTGCAGGAGAATCCAGAGCTGCAGCTGGCATCCTCTTCTATGGCATCATCAGCGTAACCAACAGCTCCTTCCTCTTTTTTTTTCTTTGAACTGCTGTGTATTTCTAAAAATCCCTTTGGTCACTGGGTTTTTCCTCAAAAGGAGACTGCAGCTGGACCAGCAGATGGCACCAGCTGCCCACTCCTGCTCCTGCTTTTGCTCCTGTTGGAATTGGAGGTGGCTGTAGTTAAGGTATCGTTTAGAAGACCTTGAAATGTGCTGAATCAAGATTTTCAGGATTAGAAAAATCTGCTTCACGAAAAACGGCACGCCAGAGCCATGAACACCTGATTTTCATGTTCTTTACTGATGAGGAGACCAGGCCCTGTACTGTATAGACTACTCGCCCTGTACTCCTAGGGCAGATTGCATTTGGTTTATAGCTAATTCTTGTCAAAAAGTGACTTTTTATAACAGGCATAAAACGACTCTTAAGCAAAGAAAGCAACATCCTTTTAGGGATCATGTAATCACATTATTTGGGAAGCATCAGAAATGCTTTGAGCTTGAACTGACTGGGTTTTTTTCCCCATGTTCAGCAGCAGGAGATACGTTGGTAGGACTTCACAGTACTCTGCCCAGTGCAAAATGTGGTTGTCTCCTTCCTGCTGGAAAGGAAAAAGTTGAGTCGTGGTTCAAGCTTAATTTCTTTAGCAGAGCAGTCTAATGGGGGTTCAGGTTCTGCTTGAGAAATTCCAGGTCCTTTGTTTGGAGCTGGACACCCAGAAACCTTAGTGAGTGCAATACCTTACATGAGAATGCTTATTCCCCTTCTGGTATTTTGTTTCCAGCAGTGGTGGAAAATACTTAGAGTAATACTGGAGTGGCAGCTGAGGTTTAAACAGGTTTATGCTGCCTACAAAATTTTATTTTCAATATTGGTTTGCTGGAACAAATATTTACAAATAAAAAAAGAAAAGAATGACCTCTTTTGAGTTACTTTCTCATGCAATAATGTTCAATTAATTTGGAAATGTGCTCATTTGGGACATCTTCCAAGGAATCATTTTGAGTCCAAACATAGTAACAATGACTGTTTTTTATAGAATTCTTATTTTTTACTCTTTTGATCTTTTTATTTTCATCTAAGACTCTCCAGGCATTTAATTAATGTAAAATAACCTTCAGTGCTGCTTTCTGAAGTAGACATTATTGTCCTTTGTTCACTGTGCCACACAGCGCTAACAGAAGAAGCAGGTTTGCTCTGAGATTTAGTCTCTGGGTTGAAATTATGACCCCTATGTTCCACCACCAGTTTCACTACAGACTGCATAGAGGTCAGTCTTGGGCATGTGTTTCCTTAGATGTAAAATGGAGCAAATGGAACTCCTATGCTTAAGCAGACCTGGGGTAGTGTCTTTCTTGTCTGCGTGTACAGTACCTAATGCATCAGGATATGACCTCAGCCAGGGCTTTCAAGTGTAGTGCGTTGCCAGTAAATGTATAAAAAATGACTCGCAGTGCAAAAGGTTCAGGATACAAAGGTGGGTAACTGAAAATGTATTAAATTCCAGAATGAGGTTTGCCATTCAACCTGCAGTGCTTGGAGCTTCTGTTTGAGGCAATCCTGATGAGGCTGAAGCTGGAGCCTGCTTTTTGCGGGTGAAATCGTCAGGGTTGGGCATCAGTCAGTAATTGTATGAAGTCTTGGAGGCAGAGTCAGTGAAGTAGTTATGGATCAGAGCTGCTCCTCAGTGCTCTGCTGATTTTCAGTAGATGGCTGCCTTTTAGCCTGCTCTTAAGAGAAACTCCCTTTCCTTTCCTTCCAGATACCTGTATTTTTATAAGCACGCAGTGGACCTGCTGATAGAGCATAGAATTGTTTGCACTGAAGAGGTGCCTCTTCCTGAGGTCTCCACAGCTATTTCCCATCTCTGGCAAGAGCTTTCTGAAGAGAGCAGGGACAGCATCTTGCAGTACTGTAGCCAGAGAGATTTCCTCATGGATCCCAAGGCTGCTTGCCCAGAGCCTGCTTGCACCGAAGGTAGTGTGAGGGACAGCGGAGGTAACAGTGAGGAAGCCAGTGGTTCCTCAGTCTCCACACCAGAGGAAGTAAGTGCTTAGCAACATTCATAGTCTACCTCTGAAACTCCAAGCCTTCAGATGCTGATTGGCTCTGCAGCTTTTAATTGCAAACATGCAGTAGTTGTAACTAAGCTTTCTCAAGATCACTTGAATTCTTAAATGGAGACAATAATCGGTCTTTGAGTAAATGTCTGCACCAAATTTTCCCTTAGTAAGATACCTAGCAAACTACAGCAGTGCAGTGGTAGTAATCCTGCTAGACTCCACTTACTTGTGGAGTTTCTGTAATAAGTAACAGTTAAATTTGCTCCTACCTTACTCCAGGGACAGGGAGCAAGAACAAGAATTATACAGTTATTGTGCCCTGCAGATTCTCCAAAGAGCACAGATGATTTAAATCCAGAAGGGATATAAAATTTGCCAAAGCCTGCTGTGTTTTGGGTTGGGTGGTTTTTTACATCAAAGCACTTGATAGCAAAGAGAAAGTATTTTTAGGCCCAGTGGTACAGGGCCAATGACTGCCTGCACCTCTGCAGAGCCAAGAAGTCAGTGACCGAGTAGACCAGGGCATTTATTAATAAGAGATTGATTAAATAACAGCCAGTTCTATAAATGGTTCCTGGAGCTGAAGTAACTAGCTGCTCAAAGAGGTATGTGTAATTTCATTTTCAAGGAAGGGACAGATGTTTACCTTTAGCATATAAGTAAATTGCATTGGCAAGTTCTTTTCGAGTCACAGGATACAACTCATATTGCTTGTTGCCTTAGGAAATGTCATGGGAATATTCCTTGTACAGTATTTTTTGCACAGAAAGTGTGCATTATGGCAGAGTGAACTAATGAGTTTAGTGGTATGGCACAAGGAGAATCCAAACTCCTTTTTAAACTGGAATCAGTTTTGGAGAGAGTGGCTGGTAGAGCTGAGATTTACAGCCATAAGCAGCAGTCTACAGTCAAGTCTCTAAAGCACCAATACAATTGGTACAATCAGTTTTTACTGATTTTCTGGGAGATGCAATGTGAAGTCAAATTCCTAGAGGTTGAAGCACAGACTTAAGGCAGTGGACTGACCTTGTGTTCCTAGCCATGAAATACAGTTATTCCACATTATTCCTATCTCCAAAACCTCTTGGTTTACTCTAGCTGTAACCATACCTGTTAAATATAAAGAAAGAATATCATGCTTTTAAAGACTTTATTATTAAAAAAATGCCCTAGGTAAGACTTTTCAGGTGGCTGGATATGCTGACATCTGAAGTGATTTCTCTGCTAGGTAATGTTTGAAGATGCATTTGATGTTGCTGCTGGTTTCCTTGACAGAAGCAAGGCTCAGGGAATGTCCAGCCAGAGGTAAATTACAAACTCCCCCATTTGGTAGACATAGTACATTAATAGCCCACTGTCAGTACTCCACAGCAAGTGCTCTGTGGAGTAAGACAATGGCTCTCTTTTTTTAGTAAATGGTCAGAATAGCAGCCTCCAGCAACTGTGCTCACAATAATACTTCCTTTTAAGGGGAAAAAGTAAAACAACTGATGGTCATTTACTGCAGAATCAGTAAGAATCACTTATTAAGAGCAGCCTGTCACTTCAGGACAACTGAGGTCCTTCTGGGTTTTTCTGCCACTCTGCACAGCTTTCTGTCTTTTCAGTTTATAATACTCTTAATGTTTTTTTTTCTCTCTCTCACTTACCAATCCTATGAGGACCAAGAGGCATTCCCATATAAATCAGCTAATCATAAACTGTGTTCTCATTTAATGAGGCAAAAATGATAATTTTTCAACATTTTCTCCCTTGTCTTACCCTAATTCAGTCACACAGATGTGATCAGGTTAAAGTGTGATTGACCTGAACAGTAACACACAAGAAACACTGGATCTTTTTAAATAATAGCATCTCATTTCTCTTCAGTTCAGAGGAGTTACCTAGAAGAGAACATGTCAAACACAAAGCTGGCACTGCCTTTGATTTTTCCCAGTAGACCAAAGAAAGAAAAAAAAAGATTGTTTTCCTCAAGAGAAAAATCACATTATGATTCATCTTTTATGTATTCTTTTTACTTAGTCTTTTTTATGATTGTTTCTCTTTGCAAATAGTGTTTTATTTAATCTGTAGGGTTTTAATCCCATTTTCTACTTATTTTTCAACATTTAGAGTGATCTTTAATGTGAATCTCTTCCTTTCACCACCATTCCAGGTTGTACTTCGTGAAGAGAATAAATTAAAATAAGGTTGTTTTGGCTGATGATCATAATATACTTGAATGGATGAAAAAGCTTAACAAATATTTATTTATTAAATAACATTTATTAGGTCACAATTTCCATTTGCTTTTAAAATAAGATTAAGTATTCCTTAATACTGCAAAGTATTACTATAATCTTTAAAGTCTTGTTTAGGTCTCAAATCAATTTGGTTATTTCAATGGTCAACATTTACTGTTTTCTCTTTCTTGCCTGTTGTTCTGCACCTTGTAATTCTGGACAGAGATGTGATGGCAGAACTTGTAAAATCTCAGAAAGAATACAGAGGTGGGGTCCAGAATGGAAAGCTTACCTTTGTGCCACAGTTACCTGAGAACAAACGTGCCAATTATAGCTAGCATGTCAATTCATGACCACAGGTTACTGCATTCACTCAAAAACTTTATAGAAGAAGTCAAAGCTGTTCCTCTGAATAACCCTAACAAATACACTCCCAAGTATCCATTGTTGCTGTCTGTTTTAATGGATATTTACTTTTCCCCAAAACAGTGTTACTATATTGTAATGTATCAGCAGATCTCCTTGTTGGGACACCAGTTTCTTGTATTTCTGTTCTCTATTCTTACATATCTGCCTTGTACTTGGCAAACAGTATCTCATCAATACATCCATCACAACTCCTCCTATCTTGCTTGGCTATTGTCTTTATAATATAAGAACCATCTTGAAAACAATTTGAATTTTTTTAAAGTTTAGAAGTAAAATATGGAGGAGAGAAAGTAAGGAGAACAGAAAATTAAATACAGTATCTGATTCCATTTTCAGTTCAGCATTTGCAAGCTGCACTTCTGAAAATCCAGAGGATCACCAGAGACTCTATCTGCAGGTCATTGACTTCCTAAAACACCTCTTCTTCACTAACACACAGTTTTGCCAGGTAAGCCTTGCCAAAGGATTCCTTATAGAAGGAGCAATGTATTTCAGAGCAATGTACTTCAGAAGCAATGTCAGAAAGGGATTTATTTATTCAATGCTTCTGATCATATTGTCCAGAATGACTACAAATAAGAAAGAACTTGGGGTTCATCATTTTAGATGTATCATTCCAAAAGGCCGATAGGATTGCCTTTGTAAGAGGTTGCGTGAACACTGCTTTGAATATTATTCAAAATGGCAAATGATATGAGGAATTGTAAATTTTTTTTGCATGAAAGTTCCTTGTGGAAAAGCTTGAGTGATCTCCTCAGCAGGTAAAGCTCTCTTTCCAGTTCTTCATCGACCCCCAGCTGCTTCATTCTGAGTTCTTTCTTCTACTTGTCTGGGTGCCAGATTCCCTGCCCTAAACCCTCCACTGGCAGGCCATAGAAGCAGGCTATCTGTGTTCTTGGAAGAGCTGATGAAAAGTTCGTGAGCTTCCCTTTAACTTCAGCCTACTGTTGCAGCCTGAGCCAGAAGTCTTTGTGTTTGCATTGTTCTTCCTCCCCTTCTTGTCTCCCTGCCATGGAGCTGGCTTAGAGCTTGCACATGGGATACCCCTCAGGCAGAGCGTGCTTGTTTTGGTTCAGAGTCAGTGGTACCTCCACAGTAGCCACTGGTTTGCTGGTTTTTATTGCCAAGCTCCCACCTGGTCATTGGTACTTGAGCAGATGCTCCTTTGAAAGAAAATGAAAAGTTTGTGATGAGGATTAGTTGTGACAGAAAACAAAGCAGAAACTAGTGTTGCACCACTATTGGAATCTATCACAGAGACTGCTGCGTGCCATTTGATTCCCCCATCCTGGAGATAGGAGAACTAGAGAAGGTGCAGAGAATGGCAGCAAGCACTGGAAAAGGCATTGAATAGAAACTGTTAAGAGTAGGACTTCTCTACAAAATGTGTCTGAGGGGTACTGCAAGGCAATTTTATTCATACACAGTGTAGATTTGGTACCTAGAATGATTACTCATTGTGCCTAACACCAGCAGAACTAGAAAGCACTAAATAAAATGAACAAGCAACATATTAAAAATATTTGTATGTACAAATTACTACATTTAGACTTCAGTGTCATGAATCTATGGGCAATTGCTAAATCTGAAGGTCCAGATTCAATTTCCAGTGCACGAGGGCCTCACAGCACAGTTTGCTATAATGTATCAGCATTTATTGTAGAACAGAGCACACTGTGTGCCCAGTTTTTGCACTTTTCTCTAAACTTCCCCTGCTGACTGTTGTCAGAGACCAGGCACAAATCTACAGAGCCCTTTGGTCTGTGGATAGCTATGCTCTGTGTAAGAGCAGAGCTCTTCTTGTGTTTAAGTAAATGACTGTGAACTCAGCAGGCCTCAGAAAGAAAGAAAAGCTTTAGGTTTTAAATTTCTTTCATGGGTGTCATGCCTGGCATGGTCTCACCTTGTCTTTCTGCTTGGGGCTGCCTCATTATGTGTGAGCCAAAGTCCATCTCACAGCTCTCAAATAATGTGGCATGGGAAGAGGTAGTATCTCTTTCAAGGTTTAAAAAAGCACATTTAAAATAAGACCAGGAGAATGGGAGTGTTGGGAAGACAAGCAGCAAAAGAGCCCAAAGTACTGCCAATTGGCAGTTGACTGTACTGTGTGGATCCAGAAGGAAATAAAAAGCTGCACAGGCTTCTTTTATGCAGGAATTTTCAGTTATCTGTGATAAGACTATAAAAAGGGAGTTTGAGCAGAAATCACCCAGGCTAGATAATATGAAGGTCACAATCTGTTTTGATTTAGAGTGCAGAATAGCACATCTAGACAGTGCTGTCAAGAGGCAACGAAATAGAAAAAAGAAAATATGACTGACAAGCTATTTTTTGTTTTGAGAGCAGAAATTCGGATCCATCTCAAAGCAAACAGATTGAGACAGTTATGAAAGTGGTGGCAGAGCAGGGATAGAAGATGTTCCAGCTAGCTTGAAACACACCAACTCAGGCAGCAGCAGAGAGATCAGTATAGGCTACTCACCTTACTCACCCAGAAATTGGGCTACTCAGAGCATCAGAGACTCCTGGACTTGACAGGGGAAGGAACTCGTCCTGCTTACCTTATGGGTATGACTGAACCTGTGCAGACCATTCCCCTTCCCTTGATATGGTACCTCTGATGGTGCTATGCTAGCACAGGAGTTTGGGCAGTGCTGCCATAAATTATCTCAAGGATGAAGCAGTGTCCCAGAACACTGTGCACACACCTTGTAGAAGATACAGAGGTGGGTAGCAAGTACAGTAAGTACCAAGGTAAGGCATGTGATGTGCACCCCACTGAAATACAAAAGTCTGCCCGTGGTCTCCTTTCCTTTCGATGGATTTTATTGCTGGTCATTCATGCCACTGCCATGTTCTGTCATTTCTGGTTAACTGTCCAGGTACAAACTACAGCTACTGCTGCTGGACTGTGGATGGTCACTGTTTCACAGTCACAGAGCTACAGAGCACGGCTCCTCTTGAGCTGCTGCCTTGGCTCTCAAGGCTGCCAAGGGCATGCACCCCACTGGAATAAAAAGCTTCAGAAAGACACACAAGAGGAGGGGGGAAGTAATTTGGACAAGAAAAGGGAGAGCTCTTAAAAGGGCAGGAAGCCCAAAATGAGAACAGGAGCATGCTTCTACAGCGTATGATAGAGAAATATTTATGAGCATGAGATTAGATAACCAATCTTGTAATTGTTCAAGAGCTGTTGTCTTAAGGTCACATCATAAGAGAAGCTTAACAGCCAAGGCAGTAAAGAGTTAATTTAGATCGAGATCCAAAGGTTTTACCTAAATGAAACTCAGTGGGGATTTTTTTTCTAAATAGTACTGAGAACCTTTGTGTCTTCAAAGGAGCACTTTATTTTAAAATTATGGATTTTAGATGAGTCACTTGACAAGCAAGTGGCATTTAGTGCTCCTTAAGCTGTATATTTTTTAACAGCACCTATTTTTAAAAGCAGTATTTCACTGAAGATTCTTGCATCAATGCAGAAGGTGGACTAGATGGACTGCAGGCATGAACACTTTTATCTTCCAAACTTTGATTTCTCAAGAGCCACTTGTCCTCTGTAAACTGGTGAAGGAGAAGACCATTTCCTTCTGTTGCTAAAAGTGGAGGAAAGCCTGAAGTTGGTGGAAGTTAAGACCTCAAGGAAGCTCTCATACCTTTAGAGCCTGTTATGTGACATACTTGCTACCAGAGTCAGTAACAGCAGTCTAGATGATGTAAATAGACATAGGGTAGAGCCCTGTAATTTTTAGAAGGAAATTGGCTGAAAATTTGAGCCATTCTTTATCAGGCACCTCAGGAACTCATCAAGTGCTGGTGACTTATTCAGAGAGGAGGGAGGGCTCATGCTGCATTTGCTGGTACTTCAGCTCTTGACCAACTCACTATATATTTGAAATTCAATGAACTCCTCTGTTTTTTAATTCTGCTTGACTTTGGGGGGCTTTCAGGAAGAAGATCTTCACTATGATCATGAGACCATGATGCTGCAGTGCACTGAGACCTTCGATGATGAAGATTTCTAAACAGTTTCTCCAGTAATGTTCTGCCAAGCACTGCCAGGTACACCGGACACGTGAGGAGGCTGCACCTCTTTCAGTGAGCCACCTCTCTAAGCAGAGTGTGGAGACACTGTGTTGAAGTGGTTTGTTACCATTGACTTCTCCTTACCTCATTAGTACTTGATATATCAGTTGAGTAATTTATACTTTTTCAAGGTTTTAAAGGTCTTAGCTATTTATTAATAAATGTTTTTACCCATTCCTATTTAATGTTTAGCCTTGCTTCACAAAGAAACTGAAGCATGTACAGTTAAGTGACCTTGCCTAGCATAAGGTGTGGGAAGAGCAGCAGGGAGGCCAGATCAGTGGCAGTCTGCACACTCCCACAGGATTCAGGTCTCAAACTGTAGACTGCAAAAGTCACCTCTTGGCAGTGATTACTTTTCTGGTGCAATTTTTCATCTTGGGCTGGCAAGGAAAGAGGGATTTCCTCACAAAGAGTGGGATGAGGCTCTTCTGTCTCTTTATGAGGACAGCAGCAGTGAGCACCCACTCCCCAGTCACCAAGAAAAGTGCAGGCACAGTAATACACTTTGGATTATTTACTTTTGTGAAGTGTGTAAAGCCGAGTGATCAGCCCTGTGCTCTTTTTCCACATCTAATTCTTGGATGAGTATTGCTGCACAGATAGTGTCTTGGAATTAATAGTGCTGTGAAATTGAATAAAGTCCTTCATATCTCTGAGTTATCATTAAAGGCTCTCTGCAGACTTGATCAAACTGTGTTCTTATAGTAGTTATGTTGAGGTCATGCTGCCAGCCATCACAAACAGAAAGGATGGAAGTTCTGTGTTAAAACTTAAACTAAAGCTGGCTTGCCTAGCTATCCAACTTCAGCAGCCAACTTTTAGACTGAGTCCAAGAGGCCTGGAGTGTGGCCCAACATTGCTTTGGTGCATAAAAGCATGATACATTCAGAGAAAAAGATGTGGAGTTGAGTATTGAAGTACAAGGGAAGAATAAAGACTACAGAGCCCTTTCTGTCTCTGCAGTTGAGGCTATGGTATCACTCCTAGATGAATGTCTGCCATGCTGCTGTGTTTTAAAGTGGGTGTGCAGAGGTCCTGTTTGGGTTTAAGAGCTCTTCAGAGTTCTCCAGGGTGCAGCCTTGCCATTTCCTGGCCTTTCCAGTGTGCTTCATTTATACATGCTGGCATTGCTTTGAGGCTAGAAGCATTGTAATGACGTTAAGGAGAAGGTGAAGAACACATTACTTTGATCCCTCCTCTTTCATGATCATGGATACAGGGTGCAAGTGATTCTTTGAATACCATCTGCCACTTGCTACAGCAACCACCCGGAGAAATACCATTACAGTGTACATTTTATTATTTATTATTCATTATACTCACAAAAAAGCAAGCATTAATCTCAATGAAGGAAACAAGCTTATGCTACAGCGATAATGTTATTACACACCACCAGCAACCAGGACTACATGTGATCATATTACATGTGGCCATACAGGTTCAAGCTAATAGGGAACAGGAGCAATAACCTGCACACCTGTTTTCCAGAGAAGTGCTGGTCACCACACAATCACCGCACCAAGACCAAACAGGTACAGCAAGGGTACACAGGACATAGCAGTAGCATAGGGATGTGTAAGACTGTGAGCAGATGGGTTTTGTCCATTATATTTGATGAGGATTCCTTCATCTTTGTAGGGTTGGGTGCCCTACAGGAAATGGGTTCACCTGAGACTCCTCCTAGCACTCCAAAGGTGGGATACATTTCAATGAAGCACTTTCTTTCTGTTAGGTCAAGAACCTAACTAAGGTCTCTAGAGTCCCTTTGTGGTCTGAGGCAGAAGAGACAGGTTCAGAAGACAATCCAACCCATTAACTTTAGATGCCCCTCTTATAACAACCTTCATTTGGCTGGGTACATTACGGGAATATGGAATCAGATGAATCATGATCTAGAGCCACTTGCTCCTTCCCCTTGGCCAGGATGAGGTATAAAACACAAGGTGAGAGTTGAGTGTTGCTTTAAGGTGCTGGGAATTAACTCAACCCAAGGGATGCCTGAGAGTGGTATGGGGCCCACATCAGGGATGCCTTCTCCATTGGCTCCTTCATCTGCCAGAGCAGGGGACAGGAAGCCCCTCTGCTTCAGCTAAACAGGGTGCCCAAGGGTCAGTGCAAGGAAGGAAACAGGACATCTTTCCTTGGCATGTCTTGGGCTTTGGTGTTCCCTGAAGAGGGATTACTTTCTTCCTAGAAGCGAGCAGGCAGGAAGAGAGAAGGAAAAAATTACTTCCTCAAGGACATCAGTGGTGCAGTCAGCAGAGCTGGGAAGAGGAAGACATCCTTCTCCTGCTCCCCCCCTCTAACAGCTGCCAGCTCATGCTCAGATGATGGGTGCTGCAGATATATTTTCAGACCTCTGATTCTGAAGTGAGTTCACTTGCAGGCCAGGTGCTTATATCCTTGTATCAGCACCAATCTCAGAGTTTCTTTCTAAGCTTGCTTTAATACTGTTTTCCTGCTCAGCAGCCTTAAATTCATCCATTCTCTTGTCACAAGACAGTCTTTTGGGGCAAGCAGGGAGATAGCGAAACCAAGAGACATTGCAATATTTGGTGCCTATGCCAAAGGGAAGATCATAGACCTTGGAAACAAGCTGAGAGCTCTCTGTCCCTCCTTCATGGCCTTGCTTCCATGCCAGGAGCCCCCGCTCCTCCTGTGTTCCTGCAACAGCAAAGTGAGGTTGTTGTGGTTAAAACAGTAGGTGTTTGAGCATAGGGCTGCTTTGTGTACCTCACACCCACTGCTTAGATCCCAGCAGACCCAGCACAAAATACAAATCCCTTCTACTTAAACCCTTCCAGCTCCAGAGAGCTCTACAGATATTCACTAACAAGCTTGCAGACAATATCCCTTTTCCTGCAACAGCTTCCAAATAAGCAGCCCTGTCCCTGGCTTTCCATGGGAATCATGTATACCAAGAAGTTTTCACCTGCCATAGGCAATCCAAGAACTGTTCAAAGGGGAGGTTCATGCAGTGCTGGGAAAGCAAGGCTGGATCTTAACTGCCCAGACACTTCAGAGCAGATTTAGCTAGCAGTTACTGGTCAGTCAAAGGTATTTACCCTAGCCAAAGGAATTCCTAAGTTCCTGTAACTACTGTGGCAGCAAAGTCCCTCTTGGGAAAGGGAATAAGCACACCTGTAAATTGTGCCCAGAGGAGCTGATGATTGAAGGCTACAGGAATATTACTGAGCCAAAGGGATATTGGCTTTCTGAGAAGCCTCAGACAGTAACAGAATCCGGTTAACAGTGTCCTTCCTTCCTGCTCTTTTCCTGCAGCAGAAAAGAGGGTTTATTTTCCTATTGTTATGCCCTCTTTCCCCATGCTAGATGAAAATCCAAGGCTCTTTGCTACCTGTGAGAGACAGCTGCAGGAGGCCTGTCTTTGGTCACCAGCCCTTCCTACTGCTTTCCACTGCTGTGGCTTAGTTCAGCCTCAGTTTTAGCAGCTCCCATACTGGCACACATTGGCTCCTTCCACTTCTTAAAGCTGCTTTTCTCTCTCCTTTTAACCAGCTACAGGGTTTTAGGCTGGCATTTTCCCTGAAAGACATATTTGCCAAATAACCTTTTCTGCAGCCTGGGTTGTTCCTGACAAATTATTTAATTTTTTATAAGTTGCTGTTTTCCAGCTAGAGACCATTTCAGTGATGTCTCCTTTTCCTCACCCCTCCCTCGGAGGAGTGCAGTCACAGAGTGTTTCACGGTTGCTAGCACAACTCCTATGCATCGAACAGCATGAACATGAACACAAAAAGTACCAGGGAACATACCCTAAGACAGACACAAACTAGCAGCTCATTGCAGCAAATCCTACCTGGAATGGTGTTATCCAGGATAAAGCCCAGAAGTCCACCCACAAACATGCCAGTGGTCAGAAGCACCAGGATCACTTGGTCAAGCTGGATGATTCCTAGCAGAAAAATAAAGCTCTAGATCATGGTGCAGGAAGACGCATTTCACCTGTTTTACCAGCAACACTTCTGGTGCCAAGAGGCTGCAAGCTGCATGCTTGCTTGGACTAGGCTTGCTTGGATGAGACTTGCAAATCCAAAGTGGAGTGTAAGATTCGGCAGTGGAAAGGAGAATAATCTCACAGCCAGTTTCAGACCTACAGTTTTATTCTACATGATTATTCACAGACCCACAGTGGGCAGGAGATGGCTCATAAACACATTAAGAGCCTATTAACAGTGCAGACCCCAGCACTGTCCGAGAAAAAGCCACCTTCTGCTCCAAACACATTCAGCGCTTCCACAACATAACAGTTCCCTTCAGGTGCACTGGCTTCAGTTTCCAAAGAAATATGAGTATATTTAGCATGGGATTTCACAACATGTTCATCAGGTGTGATGTTTCCCCTCCAGGGCTGAATGGCCATGAGCAAAGCCCAGTGGCACTGAGCATCTATAGGGTGTGTGGTGTGCAGGCCCAGCTCTTTAATCAGCCCACGCAGCACACCACATATACTTAAGAGAGGACACTCTGGCCTTTGTGATGAAGACATTAGTCACACAAGACACAGTGAAGGGCCAGCTGTTGGAGAACTGAAAAATTCAATAAAGTAACTTCATGGAATTTAGTAGAGGAGTATGTTCTTGCATTCTGAAAGCACAGCATTTTATTGTGTATGAGCACATAAGAAAGCCTCATTCATTGAGAACCTTGACCAAGATTCAGCCCTAGAGTATTCTCTTGCCCTGCCTCAGAAATATGCCCCAGGGAAGTGCTCTGCAGTCCTTAATCCAAGAAGAATCTGCTGAGGTGCAGTCACTGACCAAAAGCCCAAAAGCAGAGATTTCTGCACTAGAGCTCTGCATCAGAGCAAAAGGCAAAAACAGCCCTCACAGAAAGAAATGGGCAACAGTCAAAACACAGGTTTCAGAATTCTATCAGAAAAACTATTTTTAAAGATTTCTCTGGTCAGGCTTTACTTCAGTTTCATGCTACAGAAAATGTTTGTGATGTCCCTTACCTGTTTCGAGCAGCGTACTATTTTTGCTTGCCCAGTTGGGAATTGTGAGGCCAGCAAATAGAGAAAATCCAAAGATAAAGATGTTTCTTGAGGAGTTCATATCTGTGTACTGCACAGAGAAATTTCATCCATTACATGCATGAAACTGTGGATTACTCTTGTGTCCATGAGACATGGTGGGATGCAAACACTGGAATTGGGAATAGACCCAGCCCTGGTGCCCCTGGGGCATTTGTGATCCTGCAGTCCCCACTGACAGCTAGCCCTGTCCTTCCCAGGGAGCCCTCTATGATTTAGCCCCTCTGGGTACAGCCCCTTATCTTTACCTGAGGAATTGCCAACATAAATGCTTAGATTTGCTGCAGTGTGATTATAGCTGACACAGTCTGGTAAGAAGCTGACTTGAAACAGGGGGTCCTGTGTGCAATTTTGGGCACCATAAGCTAAGATATAAAGCTATTAGTGAGTGTCCAAAGGAAGACCACGAGGACGGTGAAGGGCCTTGAGAGGAAGCTGTATGAGGAGCAGCTGAGGTCACTTGGCTTGTTCAGCCTGGAGGAGACTGAGGGGAGACCTCATGGCAGTCTGCAGCTTCCTCAAGAGGGGAAGAGGAGGGGCAGGTACTGATCTCTTAACTCTCATGAGCTGTGACAGCAAATGACATGAAGCTGAGTCAGGGGAGGTTTAGGTCAGGGTATCAGAAAAAAGCTTTTCACCCAGAGAGTGTTTGGGCACTGGAACAGGCTCCCCAGGGAAGTGGTCATAGCACCAAGCCTGACAGAGCTCAAGAAGTGTTTGAACAAAGTTCTCAGGCATGTGGTGTGAGTCTTGGGGTGTCCTGCTCAGGGCCAGCAGTTGGATGGTCCTGATGGGTCCCTTCCAATTCAGCTTATTGTGTGATTTTCTGCTTCAATGAAATTAAGTCCCCTTCACCAGGGGTGACACAGTGCTCACAGAGATGTTACCTGTAAATTGGAAATCCCCACTGCTGTGATAACTCCAAACATCACAAGGAACATGCCTCCAATCACAGGGATGGGAATGCTGGCAAGCATTGCCCCAACTTTCCCAAAGACACCGCTCAGGAGCATGGCACAGGCACCAAAAATGATCACCATTCGACTCCCTACCTGGGCAGAAGGAAGAGGAGGCAGTCACGCACTGACTGGCAGAGAAAGGCTGCAGCGCCAGCCTGTCCGGTAGGTGTTGCAACTCTGGCCCTAGCACTCCATGGCATGTTCAGGAACAGGTTTGGATGCAGCTGCTGGTGAGCTGGGATGCTGACACTGAATGGGAAGCATCAGTATTTGTGCAACATAAATGTTTATCATGAAAGGCACTCTAAGAGCATCACACCTATTTACTCAGTGTTATCCTCTCTCCTGCTATTGATAGAATTTCAACAGCTTGTTATTAAACTGAAATTGAAAAAAAAAAAAATTAAGAGCACAGTAATCCTCACTTGTTCTTGCATGTTCTTGCTTTAGCCTAGAAATATCTTGGCATACATACAAGCCTGGCATTGCAACCCCCCAGTCAATTCACTGGACAATCATTCCACCAAGGCTGGGTTGTCATCCAGAAGTGGCTTTCAATGAGGTGTCCCACAATGATCCCTCCATTCCCTGGAGACCAAGATTTCAGAGACCAGAGTTGTCTGGCTGCTCCATCCTGAGCTCTGGGATCTGATATGTCCTTTCCATGGTCAAGAAAAAAGAAGGGAAGAAGTCTCTTGGTCTGTCCCTATCCCTCATCACCCATCTATCTTCAGTAAACCCATTTTTTTCTCATTTTTTAGCCCTAGAAAGAGTCAGGGTGGCCTTTTCTTGGTTGAGCACTACAACAAAGATGGGATGAAGCACCAAGCCATGCCCTTCATTCAGATCTGCTAGAGCTTATGAACAGTAAAGAAAAGGAGTATCTGCCAAACACAGGGTTGAAAGAGACATTTATATGGAAAGTGAAAAGGAAAGTAGCAGTATTTGTTAAACTTCCAAGATACGCCTTGCCCACACCAAAACTTGGACTGCCTAAAGAATTATGCTAAGTTCACAATATTTGTGTCAGGGAAACTCTGTAATCCTCTGAAAACATCTTATAATTCAATTAAATATTTTAATCCCTCCCTTTAAATATCTGAAGAATGTCTAATCACAGGCTTTTTTGAGAATGCATTCAGGAGAAACATTCTCAGTAACTAATAGTGTCTCTTTCTAAGTATTTCTTAAACATGTCCCTTTAAAATATTTTAAGTGTTTCTTGATTGTGAAAGATAAATTAAAAAGATTTGGTGTGGAGTTTCAAAATAAAATCATGCATTGCCTTCAGGTGCTTCATTGCTTTTTATACTCTTTGGCTTAAAACCTTGGGACACTATTAACATCTAAATGTTAATTAATAAAGACCAACAGATCTATTTGTTCCAGGATTAGAACAAAGATTCAGAGTCTCCATTTGCTAAAATGTTGAATTACCACGTATATGGAGTTGGCCTGAAAGGCAAAAGACCTAACCCAGTGATAGCACTGTGACCATATTCTGCTAAAGCCACGAGTTTAGACTTTGTTTCAATTACATCAGGAAAACAATAAAATCAGTTATCTTTCTAAAGGCTGAAGAAACTGCAGGGTTCCCCACAATATGTGGTGACTCTGAGGTTGTTACCTCTCTTTAAAATCTTCCTTTTTTTGGAAAGGAGTTCTCACTACTGGCATACTGGGCCTGATCAAGCAGTTTAAATATTGATGCCTGGAGCCATGTAAGATGTTGCATCTTGGCAGCTTCCAGCAGCTCCTCCTTGCCTTATCTGTCAGGCCCTGTATGTATCTGAGATCTCCAAAGACTTTTCAGGTGGTGCTGGACATCTCTGTTTAAGTAGAGGAAACAAGTACCTTGTATTTCCATTTGTTATGGAAAAAAGTGTTTCCCATGTAAAAAAATTAAATCTGCCTTGTGCTCTCAACATCCCCTTCTGTCCCAGCCAGAGTGTTTACACTGATGTAAATTGACCGAGATGACACTCTATTTTCAGCTATTTCAAGTGTGGACAGAGTGAGCAGAGGTGGGATCCAAGAGAAATATCTCTCCTGAATCAGCAAGGATGGCATGTCCTTCTCGAGGATTTAGCATACATTGTGAGAATATGTGTCCTATAATCTGGTAATTATGAATTTGGGGATCCCATACATACAATGCTTGCAGCAAACTACACATCAGGAAATAATTGGCTCAGGTAGACGGTTAGTATGCACAGACTTCCTAGTGACAATGCACTCATGGTGATAGGCTAAACTGGACTCCATGCAGACATCCACACAGCCCCTGGAGCTCAAGGCAGCCACTTCAGTCAAACACTAATACTGCAATGTATGATAAATGGTTATTGTGAGTGAGGTTTATAAAATCCAATGAAATAAGCAATATTATAGAATGGAAGCTGTATGGAAGTGGCATTTACTTAATGACCCACCAGCTCTTCTGGCATGATATTGCTCATTTGGCAATGATTTGAAAATGTTGTCCAGTTAGCAGCTAGATGTCTGTCAGCCTATCCTCTGGCTGCAAAGCTTAGTGAAAATCTTGGATCTGATTGTCAAGCTTATCTCTGGAAATTTCTTTCCTTGATAAGTGCAATTAATATACTCAAGGGACTCACAAAACTTGATAGAGACATAAAAACACAAACCTTTGCTATCGCATTTTAAAACTCTGAAGAGAAAGTCTACCTTTCATGATTGCCACCCTTGGGTTATAGAAGATGTGGAATTTGAAGCCCTATTAAATATTCGCCCTCCCATCCTGTCCCATCCTGTCCAGTTTAGCTCAGACACAGCATTGCCTCTTCAGCCTTACCTAGGCCAGAGGCCATGAGTGAGTGCACTAATTCCCTGCGCAGACCAGAAGCAGAGAAAGGGAAGACCTCTGTTAAGTCATTTGCAGTGCTGCTGGGCTGGTCAGCAGTGTGCCACGGCACAGTTTTCCAGTGTGCCTTTTGGGAGGTGGGCTGAGGTTACTCCCTAGGCCCAGCACACAGCCGTGTGCACCGCTCTCCTGTCCACACATCCGCGGGGAGCCCTCCGGGAGGCACCACGAGCAGCCCGCTGCAGCGAGGCTCACCTTGGTGATGCCCAGGGCCCCCACGTTCTCGCTGTAGGATGTGGTGCCGCTGCCCGTGCCCCAGGCCCCGGCCAGGAGGCAGCCGATGCCCTCCACGCCGATCCCGCGGCTGATGGCGTGCTTCGGCGGCGGCGGGGCCGCGCACAGGCGGGCACAGGCGTAGTAATCTCCCACGGACTCCAGCATGGAGGAAATCACCCCAGCTAGGATGCCAAAGATCCCAGCCAGGCTCACCGTTGGCGTTCCCCACTGACCTGCAAGTAAAGAGCTCGGTTCACATGGGTAGGGCACATTTGCTCTGAAATATGCCCTGGGGGGGAAAGAATAGCAGGAATAACTGTGGACATTCACCTGATTTTTGACATTTCATCTCCTCCTGGTAGTCATAAGTGGAGGTGCAAGCAGGAGCAGGCAGGGTGAGGAAGGGGAGGCAGTGGTACCTGGGTAAGGCAGGCGAAACCAGGGGGCCTGTGACAGAACGTCCCCACGGGTGTCTGTCCGGGCCAGGTGGCCATAGGCAGTGGGGGCCGCAGGGAGGACACTGGTCACTGTCAGCACGTAGCAGAGCAGCCAGCTCAGGGAGAGACCCAGCAGCACCTGACCATCACAAGCAGCAGTGGGGTTTGGTTAGGATATGGCTTTGTCTTCAGCACAGCTGGGATGGACAAGGTGCCCCAGCCCGACCCTTTTCCCTGCACATGGAATGGAAGCAAAGAAGCAACAGGAGCTCCTGGTGGCAGTCCCTTTTTCTCTCCCTCCCTTCCTCCCGATGAGCAGGACCATGGGGATCTTTTCCCCCTCTGCCCCTCACCACACAGGCTCAGCTGAGAAGCACTAAACTCATCTGGATCTGAGTGGAAAGAGCCCAGCCAGCCCAGGGTGGGTGAGACCAGTCTGTCACAATTCCATGGTATCCAGGAACCCCAGCATACCGGGAAGATTTGGAAGAGGTAGATTGGAGAGAAGTGGCACTTCTTGCCTCTCTGGAAAGATGGCAGCGGCACAGCAACATCTTTCAAGTACTGAGAGAAGAGAACTATGAAAAAAATAGTCCTAGAAGGAGAGAAAATGAGACCATAAACAAAGTGGGTGCTCGGTTGCCCATCTGTGTGCCTACCTTAAGTGAAGACCTGCTACCCAAATACCCAGGACTCAAGAGGACCCATAAAAACAGGCTCTCAGCAGCAGAGGGTGGCTCCCCAATCCACCAAGCCAGAGGTGGAATAAGCTCTCCATCATAATCTACTGATAGCTTTGCATATTTGCAAATAACTCTTTTATCCTTATTGTTTCAAGACTTACACTTCAGGTAGTGCATCTGTGAGTACGACACAGTTGCAGAAAGGTTAAAAATGCCTCCTAACTAAAAGAAAGACCTGACAGACATGCAAGGTTCAGGTTCTACCTGTGTCATTCAGATATACTAGAAATAGGAGATTTATTTTTTCCTGATTTCAGGTTTACCTATGCTGCTCTTTAAGGGGCAAGAAGCTCCTGTACCACAGTGTAAAAGAAGAGGATTTGATTTTGCTGAGCAAATCTGTGTTTTGAAAGAAAAAAACGTGGTGGTACTGTGGGGCTACCCACAGCACCCACAGAGCCCTCCCAGCCAGCCAAGAAGGAGAGAGCGTGGCTCTCTGTCTGCGAGGGCTGTGAGATGGAGGGGCCCTCCATGGCAGGGGTGTTCTCATGTGTCCCTGGCAGCACCCGGGGATCGTGCTGGGGGCAGTAACTGCAGGTTCAGCTCCTCTCCCATCCCTTGTGTAGGGATCTGTGAACAGCAGCACATCTGGGTGCACTCACAACCTGCCCCCCATGTGCCTTTTCCCAGAGAGGCCAACCAGACGAACCTGGAGGCTCACATATGTGGAGAAAGAGCAGGGACTGGGCATGCCACTTCGATTGCTGAGCTGGTAGAAGACCATGGACATTTCCTGTGTTAGCCAGACCTCTGAAGGTCTTCTAATTATTTTATAATAAATCTAAATTTTATACATTGAGTGAATTAATCTGAATAGGATTTGGTGAGAAATCAATTGCACCAGCTGAAGTGCACTGACTTCACTGGAAAACTGGTAGTTTTCCCAAAGTGAAAAGGTGACAAACTGTAGGTGCAATAGTCAGAGACAGGCAGAATTCCAACAGTGCAAAGAAAATTCTATCCTCACTTCTCTGCAAAGACACTCTGCAATGTACACAATTCAAAGCACTGGATGACTGGAGAGAGAAAGTCTGAGGAAGAACTGGTTTCCATTTGTGGTTTCTAATGCTACAGAGACCAGACAGACCGTGTGAGTGCACATTTAGTGCATTTGCATGAACAAAGGTGCTCAGCAGCCTTATGACTCACCACAGAACCCTCATCTTTCTCAGGGAAGTGTCACTGCTTATTATTCAGGTTGCCAAGCACATTCTTTTAACAAACTCTATTTTCAGTTGCTTATTTCTACTTTGACTTTACCCATTCAGGATGAAAATTTCCATGGAAAACATCTGTCTCAGGGCAAATATTTTTTGAAAAATATATATCAAGCCTATTTCAAAAACTGATGTTCAGGAAATAGACATAGCATATAGCCTGGATTGGAAAGGTCATTTTGCCTTAAGCAGTAATAAGATGTCCTTATGACCTGAAGCAGAAATTTAAGGTTTAGTAGAACTTGTTCTTTGGGGCAAAGAGTATTGTTCTTTCTCACAAAAATCTGCTCAGGTATGCACAGTGTGCAACAATGACTCCAGGTCAGCAGAAACATCTCAAGCTTTCCCATTTGCAGACCATAAAGATTCTGAGCCTTCTGAGTCTGTCTGGCCTTGCCCAGTGATTAACTGTATGTGCATCATCACCAGAGAATAAGTCACCACACACTAGGAAAGTTTCTTGAGGCAACAGTGGAGATCTTCCATCACAAGAGCTCTGGGATGTGGTGGGGCTGAATAGCTGAACAGGTGGGGCTGAGACCATATGGCTCATGTCTTCTTTCTCCATCCCTGCTTTCCCTCTTTCACTCACAACACCCATGGAGTGTGGAGAAGGCAGCAAAAGAGGACACATCTCAGATAGCTCAGAGCACAATGATCAGGCTGGGGCTAAGGTGTCTGAGTAGGAAAGAAAGGATTGGGATTATCATGGGTAGAAGATGGGACAGAAATGAACAGGTAAGAAAGGTGACCTGGGCTGAGAGCAGGGACACAGGCTGAAGGACTAGGACCCTATTAATGGAGTGGCACAGTTGGGAAAAGCGTGATTCTGTGGTTAGGAGCTAGTGGCTGGAGAAGAGTAGCAGAGAAAGAAGATAGTCCAGGCAAGGACATACAGTTTGAAGAGGAAAATTCACATTTGCTAAGCTAAGGGGTTAGGACAAATCACCAGAGCTGGAAAACAGGACAACAAGCCTGGAATATGATGGGAGAAACAATGGTGAAAAGACAGGTGGGTTTTAAGCAGGGTTTGGAATCATATGGTGTGCTGGTGGAAGAGACCAGCTAGGTGAGGAACTGGGGAAGAAGAAGAGAAGTGGCTTTTGGGTTCTAGGAGGGCACGTGCAGGGATGAGACTAGGAGAGAAGTGTACTGAAGCATATCCTCACAACAATGTGTTGTCTTCCAAGGGCTACAGTCAAGCCTGTGTCCAAAGTCTCCAAAATCAGCTCTGAAAGCACTAGCAAATAATGGGAGCCCATAGAGAGGTTAACAACCTGCTCCTGTTGCATGCTATTCCACGCTGAAGTCTACATTAGGGAGCTGAAGATGCCAAGTCTGCAAGGCAGTCATGCAGTGGCAATTCTCTTTTTTTAATTAATTTCTGAAATAAATTTCTGAGGAAATTTTGCCACAGTCTACACTCATGCAAGGACAGGCACATAAATGTCCCTGGAAGGGCATTCACTGCTGGAAAGCTACATGTGTAAATAGACGTTTCCAGACCCTCTCAGGCCTTCTCTGGAGAGAACAATTCCTCCTACTCATGTGAAGACAATACATAAAGCACCAGCTATTTCAACATCGAATACCTGACTCTGAGTGCTCAACTTTGTCGTTCTAGGAATGTCTTTTAAACCTAAATCACGAGTGTGTAAGACAGTGCGTGCAGACAGCTGTGACTGAGACTGCACACATGGGAAAGGCTTGTATCTCTACTGACCTCTGAACTTTGAGTTTTTACAAAAATCAGCAGGTTTTAACTCATTTTTGGGTTTTGCTTTGTTGCTGAGGGCTTTAGCCTCCTGGAGGTTGGAAGAGAATGATGATGTCCCATGGCTGCCTTGCACAAGCTTGTCACGAGTTGGTGCTCAACAAATAAACCTTGAACCCAGGGGAACTCTGCTACAGACTGTGACACTTGGTTTCATATTAGAGGCAGGTGATTTGTGTACTCTCAGCTTTCCCACAGAGATGTGAGACTTACATGAATGCTATGCCCCAGTGCTGCCCAGCCATATTCCCAGCCGACTCAAACAGAGGTAGTGCAACCAAAGTGATGGTGGGGGCAATTGTCAGGGGGCCGATGAACCTCATCAGAAATCCAATCAGGCCAGAAAATCCAATGAAGATTTGAAAGCAAGAAGCTACTATTATAGTTCCTTGTACCTGGAAAAACAGAGGATGAAAACAGAGGTTAGAAGTAGCTCCAGCTATTGAGTCTTTTCTTCATGTCAGTGCAAATCCAGCGTGAGAGCAGGCTCAGTCTCCAGTGACAGACTGGCATAGAGGCCTCCTGCTAACAACATTAAAACCTGACTGAGAATTATGTGTGGGAAGGACCACCAAAGCAGCAGCACAGCAACTCCCCCCTTGGCTGATGGATTTAGTCCTCATCAGGGCTAATTTTGTTCCAGAGATCACTTCCTCCCTGTTCTTTAGGGCCACCCAAGCATGCATCACCTGCCCAGCACTCTCCTACCTGCTCCCCCAAGACAAGGGGAAAGCTCTTGCCCCAAAAACAGGAGCAGGGCCCATGGTCTCTACTTATCTCCCTTTTGGGAAGGGCTTGGGTCTCTTTACCACACTGATGGGGCAAGTGACCCACTACAGCCTCTTTTTTTTATTCTGAGTATCAGTTTCACTCTTTATCACTGTGACCTTCCCTGTGTTTGACAATCACTGCCAAGGAGTCAGCAATTACTTTCTGAAATGCTGCTCATCTCAGTGCTAGCTTCAGGCAGCAGTGAGGCTGCTCTCTGCCTTCTCAGATTTGGTGATGAGCCCAGGCTAGGACCTTTGTGGTGCTGACCACCTTCCTTCCCCCAGCTCCAAAGGGAAGAGAAACACAGGGGCTGAGTGAATTACCCAGGCTGAAAGGAGATGTCAGCAGTGCCCTTGTGATAGATTTATGTGTATCATTAGAGAGCAGCCTGTGCTGCACAGCAAATCTCTGGTGAGCTTTCAATACTTCCCAAGTGGTTTGGAAAACACACCAACAAATGGATCAACAGAGGCAAATTTAGTCACATACTCTGATAAAGGCAATCGACATAGAATAAAGCAGTAACACCCCTGACCTTTCCTCCTCCCCTCTGATTACTTAAAAATGCCCTTTTCCTTAATATTTACAGTAGGTTTTGCCTTGCATTTTTTTACTAGGTTTCCTGTGCTTAGACAAGGTTCTTTCCTTGAAAATATGTTTCCTTCCTTTCTTCTAGGCTAAACATGCTTTGTGGAGAAGGGATCTGACTGGACCAGTGGAGACTTTGCAGGGACCATAAATCACATGAGGGGGTCTGCATGTACCCTGTTCAGCAGCAGTGAAGCACCTGCTTTTTTGATAGAGAATAGATGCTTAGGAAGCTGCAAGAGCATGAGAGCCAAGGTTCACTGGGAATAGAAGATTCTCCAGCTGTGATGGTCAAGATATGGTCAGGCACTTTACCCAAAGCAAACATCCCTGATACAGAGCAAGTACCACTGAAAATGTAATATACCTCTCGCATCCGTGTCTGCCAGACTTGGATGAATTCTGATGAAGAGGCATTCACCAGGGTAGCATTCCCTGTCCAGGCAGGACACTTCCAGCTAGGGAGAGACAGCATTGCCAAGGTGGGGGTCAGGAATGTGAAAGTCCCTCCTTGAATAATAGGCAGCCTGGAAGGAAAGCAGAGGGAAAAAAATGACAAGTGAGAATGTTAGAAACTCTGTTCCATATGAGTGAGAGAAAAGAAAGCAGAATAAATTTTAAAATCAGTCTGCCCATGGCCTCTGACAGTATTTTATGAACCATCGTGGCAGGTCACTGTCACTGACCATGGGTAGGAATTGTTGCCCCTTGCATGCAAGAACAATGACATGGGGTAAGAGCTGAGGTTCAAATACCAGCAATGGAGGGGCACATCAGTGCTACAGTCCAATCTTGCTACCCTGTGTTAAGCAAAAAGTAATGCTTCTAATGGCTGAGGAGACCACAGACCTGCACAGAGCAGGAAAACTCTGGTGGAGGGAAGAAGATTAAAGAAGAAAGATGATAAGATGCTGAAGAAAAGCTCAGCATCAATCTTGCCCATATCCAGTTGCTTCCTCTTCCTTGGCTGCTTTGCTTTTCTTCACAACGTGCTCATGCACACAAGGACATGCACTGACTACCTCCATGTCACAACGATCCTCAGTCTGAGTGTGATAGAAAATGTGACTTGGCTTTTAGTATACCAGGTTTTTATGTCAATTCATCTTCTGCATTTCCACTGAAAATAGAAAGGAAACCCGCATGGAGGGGGTCTGTGGGCACTGACTGGGTGAGACCTTGGCTCTCCCCCCACACCACATGTTTCCTGGCTTAGAGTATCTCTCCCCCTGGGAATCCCTCAGGCTAGCAAGGAGCTTCCATCTCCAGAGGAGTTCAGCACTGGCTCCATGCAGAGATTTATACAGCAGAGGTATGCTTCTTTGAGCTACACCAGCCTCTTTTCCATGCATGAAGAAATGAAGACAGAGACCTAAAAGGCCTGAGTGGCTCCTCAAAGCCTTACACAAGCCCCCACTGCAGTGAAAGTTTTTTTAACCATTCCTCTAGTGTGCTTGAAAAATCCTAAGCTGCCTAAGGGTGGGCACAGCAACCCTGAAACAGCCAAAGGAAACCTCCAAGTGTTTCCTCCCTTTAGGAAGCACCCCTATGAGGAACCCCCAAAGCAACCTCTCCTTGTACCAGGAGTTCTCCTGACACCTGTTCAGAAAAGCCATGGGACAGCATTTGAGGCAACTGCTTTTGCAGGACACAGCTTTCCCTGAAAGAGAGGCTTTTCTACCATTCTTGAAATAAGAGATAGCATAGCTGTAACAGATCATGTCTCTGTCACCTAAACCAAATATTTATACTAGTCATGCACTGTCAAAGCTTTGAAATTATTTTGTTGGGCAAGGCACAAAAAACAAACAAAATTAAACAGAGAAGGCCCAGGGCCATGACTTAGAATCTGACAATAGATTTATAGCTCCTGCTCTGTTGGTCCTTAAGATATTTCACATCCAGTGTTGGCATGGGTGAGCTCAGTGTTGCAATGGGCAGGCTCAGAGGAAAATGGGGTGCCAAGGTGATGCTTATGGGGCACACTGAACTTTTTCCTCTGGGGTTTGCAAGAGGGAAAGCTGCAGAAATAGGGAAGGCAACATTATGCTTTGATAATCAGTATATTATGTCCAAGCACTTACTAAGCAGGGCTCACCATAATGGCAAATGACCTGTGTCTCCCTCAGGAGCCTCTGATAGTGTCTTCAGGGACTGTCTGGAACCCACTGCTGCTTTTTCATGCTGTGTAACATGACTGAGATACAGGTTGCAGTGGGTCAGCTTTTCCCTTGGCCATTGCTTCGTGAATGTCTTCATGCCTTACAGTTGGGGTCAGCAATAAGGCAATTGCACCCTCAGCACAGCAAAAGCCACTCAAGTTTATCCCATGGGAACAACTCCTTACCATTTAATTTGATGTGTTGTACCTAAATTAACTATTCAGCCATGGCAGAGAGGCTCTCTGCTGCTCTTTCATCCCCAGCTAACAGAGAGAAGGGGACATTACAGCTCTCAGGAATTCACCAAGGCATTTGGAGGGTGTCTGGGAGAACTCACATCCTGGGTTGATGCTAAAATTGTATCCCCATTTGTCTGTTTAGCTCAGAAATAAGAGTTGTGCCTTTAAAAACTGGATCTGAGAGTGAAGGAGACGCAGTAGAATGTCTGAGGTGGTTGTTTTCTAAACATAAAGATAAGAGTTTTCAGCTTTCCTTCACACACACGGCCTGTGTGATCTGCAGTGTGTGGACAGCAGAAGAGAGCTCTCCTTTGCTTTTTGTTAGTTTTTGGCTAGCTGAGGCAGAGAGGCAGAAACTGTGGGTTGTTTTCTCCTTTTTCTTGGAACTGTTTGAGCCTGCTCTGGACTAAACACCCAAAGGGCCCCAGGAGCTCCCACCTGTGTCCCACCGGGCCTGGCCTGGGCCCGGCCTTTCCCAGCCCTGAGGGACCGACAGCAACTGAGCCGAGCTACAGCCACGGGAGAGACTTTCTGAATTTGGCATCTCTGCGGGGCAATGAGAGGGTTTGTTGTACAGTGTTGTTCCTTTGTTGATTATGCTGGGGAGTGCTTTGACTGTTAAATAAACAATTTTTTTCCACTTTCCTCCAAGAAAATTTTTTCTGTCCTGAACCAGATGGGGGGTGGAGCGGTTCAGATTAGTTTTCTAGAGGGGCTCCATCCAGAGGTTTTTTTTCTCAAATTTGCCCTAAACCAGGACAACTCAGAATGCCTGAAATGCATCAGCAGTGCTGGTCATGCACTCCAGCCTGAATTTAGCTGAAGAACCAGTTTCTCTGATTTTTGTGGTCAAGGTGCTTCTCCTTCCTCCACTAATCCTGCAGTAATGTAGAAGAAGGGGAGCACCCTTCAGGAAGTTTGTCTACAGACACTTCTTAAAACTAAGAGAGAGAGAAAAGTTTCAGTAGTGAACGAAGCAGGAGGAGGAAGAACATTTTGTGGAGCTGCAATTTGACAAGTAATTTGATAGCAGAAGTTTTAATCAGAGTCCCTCAGATTCAGAAGCCAAATAATGTGTAACTTTTGTCTTTGAAGCAAGAAACACAGGTTCCTGCCATACCTGAGGAAAAAACAGCCCAGAGTTATCACAAAGGGAATAGAAGAAAATTTTCAAGTTCAGCAAAGATACAGGGTCTTTCTGGAAAAGGGGAGTACTTGCAGTCATCTCTCTCATTAAATACTTCTTTTCTGGGGTACTGAATGGCAACTCCAAGCTTATCTCACTGCTGGCTGCTCATAAGTAAAGGATTTACCTCTTATGCCACAAATCCCTGAGCATGGGAAGTGGCACCACATAACAAGATGTGCTGCTACACTCTTCCCTGAGTCCCTAAGTGGTAGCAGATGGACTTAAATTTCTCTTAATTATCCTCTCTCCTAGAGTTTCCTGTAGAATCTGTGCTCTCTTGACCCTGGGCTCATGTCTCAGCTGGAGGATCCCTGGAGTAAGGAGCAAGCAGGTACTTTTTACTGCATGTTGCAATGCTCTATTGTTTGGAGGACAGATTCCTTATAAGCCCAAGAAAAGATATATGAAGTATCAGGAGATGCAAAATTCAGAACAGCAAGATAAAGCCTGTAAAGCCCTCAGCAGTTTCAGGCTGCTTTGGCATGGACCCTGATTCCCTAAGGGTAACAAATGACTCTCACTGATAAACTCTACAACAGCGTGGTGGCCTAGCACACAGCAATTGTGCACATTCCAAGTTCTTTCATTTGGCCTACCTGACTCCAAAGAGGACTTGCAGTAGGGTGCAAATTCCTGAGACAAAGAAGATGGTGCTGATCAGGTGGCTCTGGGTCAGCAGGTCATGCTGGAGGCAAAGCCCTTCGGAGAGGATCAGTGGGATGGCTACAAGACCTCCCATGGCTGTCAAGAAGTGCTAGGAGCCACAGAGAAAGACTGGGTTAAGAAGGACACAGAACTGGCTCCATGTTATTACCATATTGTTGAGGGAACTCACAGATTTGTGCTTGGGTGATACTAGTTCTCTCTCTCTCTTGTTTTTTTGAGCAGCTTTAATGCCCTGTTACAGGCTGTTCCAAAGCACTTACAAGAATTGCAATGCACCCACTGAAATGTTTCCTCTTTTACATGTCCAAAGACCTTTTGTAGTGCTCTGGACTTCCCGGGCCACTACTATCAGACACAACCACTTTACCCTCAGCACACAAATCTGTTGGACATACTTTTCCAGGAAGCTGGGGACCTCCCAAGGTACAGGGAGGGAGCATTCAGGCAAAGTGAATGCAAATATTTCAGTCCATCTTATTAGCAACACAAAGGATGACATAAAAAGTTGGCACATTGGAGCTACACCTTTTTTTGCCATCAGTAGCTTTTCTCACACAGTGAAATTTTGAATAACTATAAAAAGTGAGTGCCAAGGATGGAAGAATTGTGCATTGTATTTGTCAGAAGAGTCACAGATATATTTCTACAATGACCTGTAGTTATTGACTAAATCTGAAAATAATTTTTAAAACCTCTTTTTGTTTCAATTATTAACCTCTGTTGTTCACTCTCACTTTGGAGCACAGGACTGCAGTGGTGGAACTGGTGACACTCAGAAACACTCTATTCATTCCAGGCATGTTTTATTAAAATTATGATTCAGATGTGTTGAGTTCATACACTCTAAATTTCCATTTAAGGAAACAAAGTACAAAATTCCACCAACTTCCAAGCACAGCCCATCACTATCTTAATGACTCTGAGGTTTCTCTTCCTGCAGGCTCCCTACCCAGCATGGCACTGGTGGCACTGGGTCTTTTAGCACAGACACCAGCCAAAATGGTGTGTGCCCTGCTGCTGAGTTTTTTGTTGCCATGGAAAGGCAGAAGTTCAGAAGCCCTTACACGTTTGGCTACCTTCAGCCAAGTACTCAGCATGTTCTTTTTAACTATTTGACCCCAGCCCCAGGACTCTGCATGACTATTTGCACTTCAAAGGGTGCGACGTAGCTGTGGGCATGATGATAATAGCCAGTGCTCAGGATGTGGACCAAAGGACTTGAGCTTCCTAAGATCCAGCCTCAGAGCTCCATTTAAGCCCTGTGAAAGGAAGCATTCCCAAAATCAGGTTTCATCCCAATTAACTGGCTGAAGCCATGTAACTTTCACCTCGTCCCAGCCTCCGCCTGCTTTCCCATCTCACCTGAATGCCCAGCAGGATGCACAGATACCAGGGAGGCACATCTGTGACAGTATAGCCAAGCTTGGTCCCACTGTGGCCAGTGCCCCCACCTTTCTCTGGGCTCCAGGTAGCATGGGCTGGTGAGGAATGGCAGTGACTTCCATGTTCAGCCTGGACAACAGGAGAGACACTTTGTTAGCCATAGCCTGGCCCTGCAGATGCCCAGCAGCTGCCTCTCTTGCAGCCACGCTCCAGGTCTGGCAGGAATACCTCCTGTGTAGCTTTCAACAATAACACAATATTAAAAAATCAAAAAGAAAACAAATAAAAAACAAACCAAAAAACCAACCAAACAAACAAAAAGACCAAGGAGGGGAAATCAAAACAGAGGCACAAAACATATATGGAAAATTTTTGTATGCACTGGTGTGTCTAGGCATGAAGAAACATTAGAGGGTGTTTTAATCTCAAAGAGATATCCAGACAAAGTGCAGTAATATCATTAAAATCTAATTAAAGATGAAGAAACTGCAACCAGAAGCAAGGAAGAATGTGCAGTGCGCTTATCAGTGAAAGTTGCGTTGTCCTCTAGTCTCTGTACCTCCTGTCAATTCCACCTAAACAGCATTTGTGATATGCTAAAATACCTGGCTGCCACTAATTACTGAGTAGAAGCACATTTTATATTTCATTTCCTTGGTCTTCTCTTTCAATCTCCTTATGGTCACCTTTACCGGTGTTCTACCTTTTGTCTTACTAGAAAACCCTGCTCCTACAGAGGACATATGGGTGAAATACTGAGACACCAGTAGATGGGAAATCCCAGCATCCATACCAAAGGAGCTGTCTGAAACTGCTACCCAGGAAGTCTCAGGTTTCCTCCCAGGCAGCCAGAAGCCCCAGGGCTTCCCAGGGAGCTCTATGCCTTTCAGAGTTTATTTATATAAAGATGCATTTTGCCAAGGGAAGCAAAGTAGTGCTTTGCTTCACTTGCCACAGCTTTTAAGTTGAGCAAATTCTCCTGGTTGCCCAAGCCTCCTTCCAGCCCACTCTGATACCTGTGCATGCACATACACACACAGAGGGTGGAGGGAGGCTGCCTGGGAAACTACAACAGTTAGAGCCAGATGCAAAAGCTAATTAAGATCCCAAAGCATTTGTTTCATCGACCCATCTCCAAACAGCAAGTCCTCAGCATCCTAGCAGAAGAGGGCTTTTCTGGGGTGAGATGTCCTGCTCTATCAGGCAGGGAAAGAAACCCGCTCTATGGAGAAGCTTAACCAGCTTGTCTGCACTAAACTTCTTGGTTTTTTTATCCTCCAAGTCCTGCAGGAACCTGAAGACACCAAAATACCTAACACAACAGCAAAGTGTCTGCAGTAACACTCCTGTCTACCTACTGATGGAGGCAAACAGGTAGTGCTGTGGTCAGCAAAAGAGAAATGAAATTAATGTTGCATTCTCTTGTAAATTTTGCAGGTGTGGCAGATTATTACCGAATTCATTTGCCTGAAACCTCTAGGTTTGCATTCTCTTGGCTGAGTCTCCAAAGTCCCATTTTAGGTCATGCTGTTGAAAACAGCCATATCATCCCTAAGCCTCCAAATCCTAATATTGTTATTGATCTAAACTCTTGTGTGAGGGGTGGGGAACTCAGGTTGTAAGGGTACAATTGCTCATTAATTTCTTTGTTCAAGGTCCCTCCCCAGTGGCACCCAGCTCCAGCTGTTTCTACTGCAAATAAACTACTGTTTCTCTTGCAAATTTCACTCAAATAAACTACTTTAATCAACTTAAAGCCTGAGACTCTTCTACGGGATACCTACACTGGAAAAGTCTCTTTAACAAACACAGTGTATCCAGCCTAGGAAAACTGGGAGCATTACAGATGCTTCAAAATAGATAGGTGAAGGCAGAGTTAATTCCAACTAGATTCAGGCATGAATTTCAAAAGCAAAACGTGTTCCTTAATAACTCCCTGTGCAGACATTTTTGTTTCAGAACAAGAGAGCCTGAGCCATGGATTAACAAATGTACAGCAAGGTACTTAAGACTGTTCATGCACAGAGTTATTTGGGGACAACTACTCCTAAATAACACCACGGGTAGACAAATGCTTAAGCTAGGCAGACAGTAATAAGCTCCTTTCTTTTCACTGCAATTTTCCCTGGATTAACCAGGAGGCATATTCCAGTCAGGCAGAGCCTGTGCCAGTAACAGCCCCACATGATCATCACATGAGTGCCTGACCCTGCCCAGGAGCTGGAGGGGAGTGAGAAGGTCTCATCAGGAAAAGGATGGAGTGGAGATAACAGAATGACAGGAGCAGAGGCACTGGACTCAAACTGAAATGCAGGAGGTACCATCTTAAAATCTGAAAGCGTATTTTTGCTGTGAGAGTGACCAAGTACTACACAGGTTACCAAGAGAGGTTGTGGGTTCTCCATTCTTAGAGATATTAAAAAACTGTCTAGACACAGTCCTAGGCAGCTGGCTCTGGGCAACCCTGCTTGAGCAGGGGTTTGGAGAAGGTGACCGCCAGAGCTGCATTCCAAACTCAGCCAGCCTGTGAGGCTGAGATGCTGGCAGGAGAACAAGGCAGGAGCAATCTAGAGCAGGGAAGAGAAACTACTGCTGGGGGTTCTCAGCCCAGCTGCTCCCATGAATCCAGGGGACCAGTACACCCTCCATGTGCCTCAGGCTCCAGACACAGCACAAGGGCCCTCAATCACATCTAAATAAGAGCATCAGGAAGGCAGTCAGAAACTGAACTGCTTGAACCACAGGTAAAACACCTTTGTCGTCTACCTTTTTTATGGTGATTCTAACCATAAATATTCACAAGTGTGATATGTTATGGCAGAACAAAATAAAATGGAGAGCCTGTTAAAAATAATGGAAAAAAGCTGGCTGACTCTGAGCACTTCCCTAGGCATGTGCCCACAGCTGGCACAGCACCTCCACTGCACATAGCAAGCTCACAGAGAACTACCCAAGAAATGTAGGACTTGTTAGTCCATTTAACTAGGAGGTTAAATGCTTCCTCTAAGGTAGCACAGACAGACTGTACAGAGGTAGCAAGATGTTTGCAGGACCTTACTCCTTCACACCTGCTGACAGAAAATAAGCAAAGCTTTTAGATTTTAGTTTTTAATGAAGGTGACCTCCATTTTGGGATTGTTATTGCTGTTATAGCTAGCAGCATTCTCAGTGTACCACACACCTCTGGACTGGTACATCATTTACAGTTTTTACTACACTTCTATAATTCTACAGGGTGCCCTCCTCAGCTGACACCCAAACCCTTTAGTCACTCATCTTTCTAACAATTCTCCTCACTGGAAATAGGTCCAAAAGACAAAGAAACAGTCTTTACTAGGCTAAATTTCTATTGTAAGTTTTCTAATTAATACATAAAATGCTTTACCCAGTGCTATACACAGCTACAAGCTCATCTAATTTTCAGTACAGATACACTTGTGCTGCCATTCATCTACATTATCATTTTAGAAATAGCAGAGAGAAAAGAAGTTTAAAGGGTGCCAGAGAGTAGAAAGTATGCTGAGTCTACAGCAGCAGCAGGAGCGGTAGTGAGGAAATAATTCCTCAGATTCTTGTCAATAAAAACCAAGACAGAAGTTTACCATACACCAGAATCATTGCAGCAGCCTGAGCCCCCTTCTCCTTTCTCCTCTTTCCACAGGGTTTGCACCTGTTTATGCAAGAATCACCCTTCAGAGAGCAGACTCACCACAAAGCTGGGGTTATCTAGACGGTTGAGATCTTTGTCTGAAGAGGGGGTCATGCCTTCCACTTGCCTTCACCGACCGCCTTGAAAAAGAATGAGTCAGAAGAGGAAAGCCTCCCAAACTCCCACTCCTTCCAGTCAAAACAGCCCAAAAAAATGGGGTGAGAAAATGGAGAAGCTGGATTTCAGAAGCCAAACAGCGTTCAGTCCTAGCTATTCATGTGAGCTGTATTGCAAAAGCATTTCCTTTTCTTTGGCTTATATAAGTCACTCCTTTTCTCCAGCTGATTAGAGGACTGGCATTCAAATCAAGCTGGAAAGCAGCCCTTCCCTGGAATGAGAGAATCAGTAACTGATGACAGAAAAACTTCATTCATAGGTAAGGATGCTGGAGGGTATCAGAGAGGGATCCCACACAGCCTTAGAACTTGTTGCTTTATTAGTGTTTCAACAGCAACTTGCATTTTTTGTGTGGGTTGGGCCTGTTTGAAGATCTTTGTTGTCATCTTTGGGACATTCAATTACTAGATAGTTTCACTTATTTCATATGTAAACTACTATGTATTTTGTCTTAGGTCCAAACATTGTCCTCTTGTAGGATACTCCTATTACATCCTGAAAAGAATGAAGCTTTTACTGTGACTTTATTTATAGCAGCAACCAATGACCAAGTGTTGAGTCATATTAGTTGTTTAGCTTAAATAAATTTTAAATAGAATGAGCTATAGTTGTATTATTGTGTGATTTTAGAGTACTGTTTGCTTAGCTCTACTTTCTTAGCATGGGTAGCTGGATTTCCTGAAGCCTTGGGCCACAAGCTGTGGACTTTCACAGAGATATGCTTTTGGCTGAAATACAGTTAATCTTCCTCGTAACTAGTACAGTGCTGTGTTTTGTCTTTAGTATGAGAAGGATCTTGACAATACACTGATGATTTAGTTGTAATATTTATCCTGAGTCTAACACATTTTAGTTCCCCATGTTCTGCCAGTGAACAGGTGCACAAGAAATGCAAAATAGAAGTTAAGGATGCTACAACCATCAACTCAATAAAATAAGGCAGTGACCTGCCTGCATGGAGAGAGGGAAAGAATCTGATAAGATATTGTAAGATCCAGACCAAAAATCACCATTGAACTAAAAAACTGTATTAAGAGCACATGAAGGGCAGGTGTGTAATCTTAAGCATATAATTGCCTGGGGATTTCTTTGTTCATGGTCCCTCTCCAAAGGCATCTAGCTTAAGCTGACATGCTGCTGTACCACTCTGTTGAATTCTTTATTTTTATAAATTCTGATGCCTGAGACTGTTGTAGGAAACCTATGGATGAGCCCAAATGAGGAGGAAGTGCACCTGAGAGGGTGTGTGTGTGAGTGAGGAAAGGACATCTACTGGCTCACTGAGCCCCTTACTTCAAAGGGATTTTGGTCTCTGCTGTTGTAGTCTGGGGTGTGTGGGGTGTGTGGGGTGTGTGTGGGGTGTGGGTGTGACTCCTGGAACACTAAGGCAGCGGCTTTTTCTTTCACACAAGTCATAAGACCATGACACCACATAGGTATAGAAAATATAAGACTGAAAAAAGATGGCTTTAGGTAATCTGATTATCCCTATACAGCTAAGGATCCTAGCTCACAACCATCAGATGGCCCAAAGCATAGTTACCCGTTTCTTAACAAGTAGCAAATGGTGTTAACGCCCTATCAAACCATTTCAGCCACCCTACCCCACCCCTACTTTGATTAAATTCTATTTAATTTAATGGCTTCCTAAGGCGGTGATCTTCCCAGACCAGTTGCAAAGAACTCCTTCAGAGAGGGAAATTTTATCACCTACACTTAGTGACTAGCCATTGGCAATATCTCCTGGTTTCCATGAAGGATGCAGTGGAACTGAAATAAACTCCAGTCCCTATTCCTTCTGTAGAGCGTTGGTATTCTCAGATCTTTTCTTGAGATCAGGATTGCCTTACAGGATAGGACAACATTGCTCTAAACTCTATTAGTAAAGTTATGACCTGATGGACAGATAAGTTCTAAGACATCAAAATCAGTGAATCATAGGATGGTTTGCATTAGAAGTGACCTGGAAGACCATAGAATCGCAGACTCAGAATGGGCTGGATTAGAAAGGACCTCAAAGATTGTCTAGCTCTAGACTAGAATGGCACAATATGCCTCTGGGGGTAGTCTATCTTCCCAGTAAATTTTTATTTTTATTAAAAAAGTCTCCTACCTCCTAATTTCAGCCCAGCATCTGTTCAATGACTTCTCAGTCCTGCCATAACCTTGTTTTCAGATGATACCCAGACATTCAGTAACCAGGGCTTCTTAAACAATTTGATTAAACTTGTCTAACATCCAAAAAGGCATGAGTACATAACACCTGTGTCACCACTAGCATGTGAAACTTGCCCATGTAAATAGTATCAAGTGAACAAGATGAGAAGAACAAAATAATAATAACAACAATCCTTTTCCTCAAAAAAAGCTGGGCAGAAAACCAGTTTGCCCATCTGGGAAATCCTGCAGTGCAAAAAAATGCACTTTTTAGACTACCAAGAGATTATTAATTTTACTTAAAAACACAAGAAGTCCTACATAGCCAAAAGCTGTGGAGCTAGGAGAGCTGCAGCCTCGTGGTCATGACAGCTTCCCCACTAGCACCTCCTTCCTCTTAGCATTCCTCACAAGGAAAGGACTTGCTGACCAGGGAAATGGACATGCTCCTCTCCTGAACGGAGGGTCACTCCCTGCAGGAGCAGCCTGGTGCCCTGCTCTGGCACCCAGCTCTCCTGCTTGTTGCCTCTGGAAAGCAGGAACTGGGAACAGCACTGAAATCCCACTCCAGCGGGATACTGATTTTGTAATAATAAGCCCCTTTATCTCGCTCAGCCTCAGGCTAGCTCTTAAGAGCATTAGCAAAGGGTTAATCCATCCATGTCATCTACTCAGCATTTTGAGCACAAGCGTGGTTATTGTGTCATGGTGGTTTTGCTGAGCCTGTTCACTCCCTGGCATGAGTGACAAGACTTACTGTTGCCAACCCTGTGCTGAAGGCCATGCTTCTGGCATGTGCTCAGGCCACAGCCATTTCGCATCGGGACACATCCAGCAGCAGGGAGGGGCACCCGTCTTAGGCTCTTCCCACTGTCCTCCACCCATCGGCAGTAGAGGGACCAGCTCGTAAGCCCCAGCAGGGGAAGGTACACAGATTCCAGCCTCAGGCTCAACAGAGGGACCAGTTCAGTGTCGGCCCTGTCCGGACACGTGTATTCCTAGAGCCGAGGGGGCTGCCTGCACTCCAGCTCCCGGCTGCCAAGAGATAAAGGGGTTTGCACTCAGGGCATGCCCCAAGGCAGGCTCCTATGCCGTCAGTGTTACACCGTCGCAGAGTCCAGCCTGCCTCAGGACTTTTACCTTTATTACACGAGCAAACAGCAAAATCTCTGCATTCAGATGGAAAAAAAGAAAAAAGGAAAACACCAAAATCTCCCAAGAAAGCAGCAATATTCACTGAGACAAGGAAGAACATACCTCCTTGGTCTGCTCCCCAGGGGGAGCCAAGGAAAGACCACTGTTTAAGAAGGATTAACCAGAAAAGTAAAGAAATGAAAGTAGTTTCTGAGCAAGATCATTATGAGCCATGGGAGGTTGAAACAGGTTTTTCTGAGAAATCAAGTAAATCCCTTGGAGAGAAGCTCAGAAGTACTAGCCCAGCCAAAACAAGAAAAGGACTGAGAGATGGATGGACAAACAGAGCAGCTCCCACATCCAAAGTCCCACGGAGGTGACAAGAAAGCTCTCTGCAAGTGCAAGGAGGGCCAGAGTACTGCTGAACTACCCCAAGTAGGGACGAGAGGCAGTCCCAGTGCTGAGGAGGAAGGCAAGCAAAGTTCAGCCGCTGCCTGGCCCCACAACTCCCTTCCACTCTACTGACGCCCTCATCTGCATCCCTGCCTTGGGGTGGGATGTGACAAGAGCTTGATCCTGTCTGACATTTTTATTTCTCCTTTATGCACTACAGTAAATCACATTAAGACTACTGTTGGGTTTTGGAAATAGAAGCTGCTCAACACATCCAAGGCAACATTCCCCTCCTCAGAACCCACTAGGGCAGCCATAGTCAGCCAAGCACATAGCTACAGCTAAAGGCCACAGATATAAAAAGAGAAATTAACAAAAACTGACCCACCTCCATGCAAAGCTGTATTTGTGCCAGTGTTATTAGTGAATAACAGCGTCTAACTCTCATACCTGCAGTAAGTCCCAGGACAGGCAAGGATGCAGCTCAGGAGAGGCAAAGGAGACACACATGGGAGCTCCAGGGGATGCAAGGAGGGGAGAAGAGAGCCACAGCAGGGGATGCTTCAGAAGTTACCCCAAAGTCCTGCTAGTCACACAGCTGGTGTACTGGCTGCTCAGGAGAGCCTTGGCACAGAGGCATTGCCCACTCCAAAATATCTGGCTCTCAAGCACTCAGGCAAAGTGGAACATCTTTTTTCTTCATGGGTGTACACAAGTGACCTGGTAGGCAGGGATAGGTAAGAGCAATGTACATTCTAGGAGGCAAGAGCTGGTTGCTAGTACAACCCCTTCACCTATAAAACATCAGAGCCTGAAATGATAGGTAGAGAGATGCCAAGCAGAGAAAAGGAAAAGGACAAACAGATTTCTCCGCAAATAGTGGCAAAGCCAGCAGAATTGCTGCTATAAAACCCTTTTGATTCCCATGGATCATATCCCACTCCACTGCCATTGACAGAAAATCATCCCTAGGTTCTGGCAGGAAGGAAGAGACGAGCACAGAAAGGGTCTGCAGCTTAACAGTCTCAGCGGTGAGCTTGAGCACGGATTTTGGCAGGTAGAGGAGGAGGAGAAGGAGGAGGGTTCCTGATGTGCAGCTCCAGCACCCGGAGAGATGTTAACAGCCAGCCTCTGCAGATGAGGGCTGTGAAGGATGGAGCCTAAGGGTTTGCCCTTTCTCACTCCCTTTCCCACACCTGTTTTCTTTCTCCGCGGGGCTCTCGAGGCGAGTGGCCAGAGCAGGGCTGGCAGTGCTAGGCTTGTGCCGACGCGGAGGAGAGGCAAGTCCCACGGGAAGAGCGGCTGCTAGCTTTGCTGCTCAGGGCTTAATGCACTAAGAGCCCAGCTGATTCCTGCTCGGACGCAAAGGGAAATCGCAGGCACTCGGGGCGGCCAGGAACCCAATGGTGCTGTGTTTCCCCAAACCATGACGGGACAAAGGTTCGAGAAATGCATCGTCCTTTGCCTGCTGCCCTGGAACTGCCTGAGTTTTGCCTGGAGTGATGCTGCTGGGCCCGGGACCGCCTCACTCGGTGCAGGACACGTCAGAAAGGGGCTGCCCAGAGATGCCGCTAACGGGACCGATGAGCAGAGCAACATCTCAGGTACTTAAATGAGCGATCTGCCACCTCTCCCTCCCTCTGGGGGCTGCCTGGGGCCCCGCAGTGCAGGCACACAGCGGGAAGGGCGCAGGGACGTGGTGATGAAGGCGTGATGGTACTTCTCTTGTCGGAGAGAGCACAGCGGCACTCCCAGGGCATGCGTAAGGGCCACAAGGCTTTGTGCGGTGGTCACAGCAGCTTCTGATATGGGAGAGATGTGCTGCATCGGAAGGAGTCAGGAGGCACAGGGAGGAAATTGGACAGCTGATGTTTTCCTTTAAGAGTAAAGTACTTTTCCATGTTAACATCTATGCACATCATGATGGACCAGCTGGCTGCTCAGGGTATGGGTGCACTGAACACATCCCCATCCCTAGAGACTGAGCTGGGGCCCTTGGAAAGAAATGGAGATTTAAAAAAAAAAACAAAACCCACAAATAATCTCCAGCTGCTGAGGGTGATTATTTTTATTTAATCCACTTTCTGGGGCAAAGCACACACCGTTCCCCAATGAGTGAGACACAGCCTCAGGGCTGCTGTGAGGTGAGCACCCACCGGGGGCTGGCAGCAGCTCAGAGAGCCCATGTCATACCCCAAATCATGGTGCTATTGACAAAAGTCGTAACAATCAGTGCTGAAGAATGTAATCATACAAGAGCTCCAGCCCAGGCATACAGCAGCGTCCTTGCCACCACTGAATTAACCCATATAGACATCTGCACTACCTGTTAACAGCACTGCTGAAATTAGAGAAAGTCTGATCTTACTCAACCTGATTGGTTTCTTATCAGCCCCACTGGACTAGAAGCCCACACTATCTCAGTAAAAGCAGAGGGAAACTAGACCTCTCTCACACATCAACTTTACTATTCCACTTGCAATTCCCCACAAAAATTCCCCCTTAACTAGATAAAGCACATTTCTGCCTGCAAGTTTTAAGCTTGTTTAAATTAGAGCTGAGCAGAGCATTTTCCTTTAATTTAGGATACTGATACCCATGATACCTGTTACCATGTTCTCTTGGCCTTGTGGTAGAATATCTGGGTGGAGGGGTTGACAAGCACATGGTCAGACTGGCATTTTTTTTGGAGCCTACCTCACTTTTGGCTCTCCCTAGGTATCAGTGCAATGCAGAAGAAATGGTCTAAGCAGTTCTGAATACCTGTGGGTTACAAACTAGTTAAAAAATTAAAGGCTGGGATGAAAAAAAGCCTCTCTCTCTAGCAGAGAGCAATATTTCTTTGAGTTTCAACCAACAATATTCTCCCAGAATATTGTGTTATTAAAAAACATTATCTTCTTTTCTCTCCTAAAAATTGCTCTCTGCATACTCTCCCCAGCCTGCACTTTTTCAGTCTCACTTCTGCTCTTCAGTGGCTGCTTATATTGTAGAGTCTGCAACTGAAAAAGCTATTTTCCAGATAAAGCTGCTAGAGTTTCTAATGCATTTCCTATGGACTACGCAGAAAAAAAATCACACACACACACAAAAACCCAACAAAACCAAAAAACCAAACAAAAAATCCCAGAAAAAAATCCAGGTCCTGCTGGAGTGACACAGGGGCCTGGTAGCTCTTTCAACAGCATACTAGGGAGGGCCTTTGTCACTACCTACACTTAACATGTCCCCTTCTCCCCCAGCGCCATGCACAGCTCTCCCCCCGCCACGCTATGGATACTACTACGTGGACAGAGGCTCAGGCGTCTCCTTGGGCTCGGTGCTCGTGTACTGGTGCCAGGAGGGATATCGGCTGGTAGGCAGCGAGAGGCTCGCCTGCCTCCGCCAGGAGAGCACCTCATCCTGGAGCCACCCCCCACCCCAGTGTCAGGGTAAGGAGCCCTCGGGCGGGACCCAGCTCCTGTGCCCACTCCAGGGGCTCAGGGGGGCACGGGGGCAGCGCTAACTCAGGGGGCGAGGTGCAGCCACCGGCCCTCACACGGGTGCTTCCTCACTCTGACCAAGCCAGCAAGGGCAGCAGGAGGTGGGGTGACCTGGCCACCCTGAGCGGGGACAAGGAAGGTCCAACTTGACCCAGTTGGTTGTGGTCAGCATCGCTGAAATGCTTGCTCCAGCAGGGTCACTGCAACAGCATTTCAGGAGCTGCAGAAAGAAGGCAGGGGAGTGCCAAGGGGTGAATTCACCTGAGATCAGCTCAGCAGATAAACAGATCTGCCCTCATTCCTGGTAACTGCTGCTGAAGCCATCAGGCTGGGTGAAAACCTGGTACCAGCTGAGACCCGATTCCTGGTGCCAGGCACAGAGAGCCCAGGGCACTGCCAAAAGCTTTCACAACAGGAGGAAAACTGACCTTCACAGTAACCTGGTACATGCTGAGCACGTGCCAGTTGCAAGTGGCCCTCCTTAATACTTTTAAACTTTTTTTTTTTCTTTTTAACATTTTACTTTTTCTCCCTTTTCAGCTGTTTTCTTTTTCCCTTTTACATTTTTTCTTTCCTACATTTTTAACTTTTTTCCTTTTTAACTTTTCTTCCTTTAAAACTTTTTTTCCCTTTTTAACTTTGTTACATTTTAATTGTTTTCTATTTTTCCTGTTTAACCTTTTTCCTTTCTATTTTTTAGGGCTTATTTTCTACTACCTTTTTGCTTTATGCAAAACACATCAAATGCTTTATATTTTCCGCGTGTGATTGTTTTATATTAGTTATCTGAAGAAAATATGATGTGTTAATATGAGTTTTTTTACATTAACTTTCTGGTGTATTGAGCCGGCGTGGCATCATCCACATTCACCGTTAGCTTTTATAACGATTGTTAATAAATATTCTCTGGAACGTCAGTTTGGGGTTACCTGCAAGGGGGACGGCGGCTGGAGTAAGGGGAGGGTCCCTTCCCCCGCCCTCTGCTCACCTCCCCTTGCCCGCAGCCGCCCCGCAGCCCTCGGGCACCGGGTCCCGCATCGCGGTGGCCGCCTCGCTGCTGAGCGGAGCCGTCATCCTGGCGCTGTCCGTCTCCTTCGCCGTGTGCTGCTGGCGGGACAGGGCGAGGAGGAGCCGCGGGGGGTGAGTATGGAGGTGGTGCGGGAATGGCGCGGTGGGTTTGGCAGGAGTGAGGAGCAGCTGCGGGAGCTGAAAGAGTGTCGCTGCTGCCTTCTGCTGAGACACGCGGGTTGCACCAACTCGGGACACTTGTGACCCACCTGTGCCCTTTCTCCCTCCTGCTCACACGTCTGGACCTATCGAGCACAAAAAAAAAAGTTAAACCACTGCTCCAAAGCCAAGGTACGCTTGACTGTGTAAAGGGTTTCCATCACTGGGGCTGTTGTTGCTGATTGCCTGAGGAATGGGATGCCATATCTGGAACAAATTGCCCAGAGAGGCTGTAGATGCCCCATTCCTGAAAATATTCAAGGTCAGATTGGATGCAGCTCTGAGCAACTGGATCTAGTTGAAGGTGTCCCTGCTCATTGCAGTGGGGTCACTTTAAAGGTAATTTCCAACCCAAATTACTCTATGATTCTGTCAACTTGGTGATTTACAAAAAAGTCATCATAATCAGATGAAGAAGGGAACAGATGGCTGTTCCTCCAGGTGGAGGATGGCTGATAGGAATATCACTTTTCTGAGGCTAAGTTCAGTCCAACTGTCTGCACACATCCCAGGACAGGGAAGGGAAAGGAGGAGCATTCTTCTCTGGATAGAACTGGGAGAAAAGTCATGGTGGGAAGCAGGACTGCAGTCACAGAGCATCATCTCTGCAGCAGCACTGCCCAGTTTTTCTGGCCTGCATTACAGTCCAGCAGGACTCTTTTGTATCCTAGGCAAAGGATCACAGTAACAGGGACCATGCAGCCTAGGAATGCACCTTTAACAACCAAGAGCCTAACTCATTATCAGAAGTGCACAAGGACAAGGGGAATAAAAAACTCTGCAAGCCAGAGAGAGCATCTCAGTCTTTCAACAGGCACCAACCATACCTCTCCCCATGGGCCTGCTCTTCCCTAGGCAGTGCAAGCCTTTTCTGCAGGGCTGAAACAGCATCAGTCCTTTCCTCTGGGAACAGAGCAAGGGGGTAAAAATCATTGGGTGACAGTGTTGCGTTAGGATACAAACATGCCAGATCTTTCCAGGGGTGTAAGTAAATAAAAGCCAGACCACAAAGCACAAAGAAAGCATCTCCATGGGCATCCTTCTCTCTCAACATCCCACAGGCAGCAGCAGCATAGAAGGAAAGTCAGAGGACGGAAGCGTGACCCCTCCACCCCCGAGAGGGGCAGGAATGCTTTTGGAAGACTCAGACACTACCACCGGCGCGATTACCACCTCTCGGCTGTCTCCAGCTCTGTGTTCCCAGGGGCATTCGCAGGCTGCAATAACCTGGCTTTCCAGAGGTACCACTCAACACCTCCCCATACCGCTGCCCTCACGCAGGGAGAAGAGCCGCTCCCAGACTGCCCGGAGGCAGGGGCAGCGAGCTGTAAAAAAGCTCTCGTCGCCTGGGCAGTCGATCCCCTGCTTCACCCTCTTAGCTCCTCACCTAGCACCTAACAGCAGCGAAATCCTTGCACCCGCTCTTTTTCAAGGGGGAGGGAAGCCAGAGGCCCAGGGCTCCCCTTTGCCCTGCCTCAGCATCACCGGGGTGCGCCGGGCCGCAGCCCCCTTACCGTGCCCTGTCTGCTTGCCTTTCCCAGCAGCCCTGCCCAGCAGCCGAAGCTGCCCGTGGAAGGATGGCGCTCCGAGGCGCAGGCCCTCCCCCGGCCCGTGCTGCCTCCCGGGCCAGGCCCAGCCAGCGGCCTCCTGCCCGGCCAGCTGCCCCGCTCCGCCCTGCTGCCGGCCCCGCTCCACAGCGACCTGCTGCCCCTCTACTGCAGAGGCCTGGAGGAGCACGAGGTCTTCAGCAAGTTGGGAAAGCCGGTGTGAGAATTTAAACTGCCATTACACTTTCCTTCCTTTTTTTCTTTTAAAGCTGTCAACTGCTTGAGCTCAGGAAACAACTTGAGAAGAGCCAATTACTGCACCTGGGTTTTCAAATGGAGAAAACCTGACACTTCATGCTGAAAGACAATTTTTATATAATTCTTTTATTTCTCTCCCCTGTCCAGCAAGTGCACATTTCAAACAGGCGTTTCTGGGTTATAAACTTCTTAATTTATAATTTTTGCATAAAGCATAAAGCCCAGTTTGAGCAGCCCCAGCTTAACCTAAAGTCTATGTGTAGACTTCTAGGTTTTGAACATGACTGATTTTCTGTTCAGGGCTCTTTTGAAGGCTGAAAGTGAAAACAGACAGTTACCAGGAACAAAGAATGAGATTAGATATCTGGAAGCATTTACAACTAATTGCACTTTAATATAGATGAAGACGTAAAGGATTTTGTTGCTGGCATTCAGAACTCACCATATCCTTCCACTTCTGTACGGACTATCTTAGACTTGGAATATTTGACAAGAGTGCAAAGCTAGCCAGTCAAGGGGAAAATGTGAATTTATCTTGAATACAAAGAACCTAGCACATCTGAAAACAAACAAACAAAACAAGACTCCCCTCCAAAAGAAAAAAAAAAAAAGATATTAAAAAGGAAAGGAAAAAAAAACCCTCAACCTTAAACACAACAAACCTCTTGGGTGTTTTTCACCCCTTTTCTCCAGCACTAGAAATCCAAATCACATGTATCAGGACCCACAGCAGGACTCAAAGAGCTAATCTAAGTGCCATCAATTGCATTCGGAAAGCAATGACCCCATATTTCCAACATTTCCTGGGCGGAGGTCCAGGGGCGTGTTCCAGGCAGCTGCAGGACACATCAGCCCGTTTGCTGCCCAGGATAGAGCAATGCAACCGCAGCTTGCCCGAGGCACTCAGGGCACACCTGGCTTGTTGAGTAGTGGCATCAGGTCTGCACAGAGTTGCTGTTGGTATCTCGGGAGTGCTGTGGTGCCAGAGGAGGGGCTGGCAGCCCCAAGAGCTATTACATGCATAGGGCTGGGAAAAAGAACAAGCATCCCCAGCATGCTCTGTTTGCTTAAGGATCCAAATTGCGATACTCAAACAATCCTGTTACAAAGACTGGGAGTTTTAGACTGCTTACTTAATTTCTGTCAACGTTTGCATCACATTTCAAGGAACAAAGCCTTAAGAAGATGTAAGGTAGCACTTACTTGTCCTAAGTCAAGGTTTGATAGTAGATGTTGATACTACTGATACTTTTCTCTGGAATGAGGGCTAGGGAGACTGTTTGTTCTACTTCTAATAATAATAATAAAGGAATCTATCCCAATTTCACCTCCTATGTAATTTTTTTCACATGACCAAGCTATGGGAAGTCTGGAAGCAGGTGGTAAAACTTTTACAGAATCCTGGAAAATTATGATGTTGACAGTGGCCATTTACCAGCAACTGCATGAGAAGGAAGAAAGATCTTTCATTCTCTTAAGGCAGCTGACACCTTAGAAAGGACAGGGAAAACAAGACCTGCTCTGAGCTTCCCTTCAGCTCATATCCTAACCTTACCTACTCCTCCCTCTTTTTCCAGCCAAGTCTAATGCACAGGGAGGGGAATAATTCTGCTTCAAGGTAAGCTGACAAAAAAGAAAATTGAATAGGATGGGAATGAGACTTTTCCTATCCATTTCTTTCTCTGTTCCTCTCCCTTGTTAATGTTTTAATGAATCCAGAAAACCTCACTACAATATTTTCTCTCTCTGAAGAGATTTTTGTTCAAAAAATACATTTGGGACTCAGTTTGTTCTTCCTTGGATCTGAGCGAGGCTTTAAAACCAAAAGTGTGATTTTCTTGCTACATTATATTAGAGACTGGCACCTGCTTTCACTACAAACTGAAACGGCACATTTCAGATATAAAAATCTTTTGCAAAACATGTCTAGAAAGCTACTGATTTTGAAGTGTCATGACAAAAAGTTAGCATTTTCAATAAAAAACTGACATAGTAATTTTTCATATGGAGAAAACTGTCAACTTGAAACAAGCATTTTATAAATTTATATTTGAAAAATTACTTACTTGACAGAATTGAAAACTTTCCTTGGAGCTACATTTTCCTGACTTTTTTTTCCTGCATATATGCAAAGTTCAATTTCCTAACAAAACTATTTGATCCCAAAACATTGTCTTAGGCAAATTTCTCCAGCAAAGAAGAGCACAGAGCCAGGTCTTCCTCAAAAGTCATCTCAAGTAGCAGAACCAAGAGAAGAAATATGGGTTAAGGGCAGGAAGGTCAGCTCTACTGCAAGTTTCCCTATCTACCCTTTAGCCTTTGTCTCAGCTCCTTGGACCAGCACAAGCAAAGGGCTGAGTTACTGTGAAGAGCCACATTCAGCTTCAACTCAGGAAGGCACCATCCGTGAGGCAACAAGTACAGTTTGCATTTATTTACCAAATGACAAGAGAGGAGGAAGGCAACTATATAGAAGCTTTGAATAATTTGTAAACTGAAAGAAACAAACCTTTTAGACTATATTCCCATGCATTCTTACCATGTTACTCAGAAGTTCCTGTTAGAGCCAGCATCCACTGAAACACATATATCACCTATTATTTTTTTAAATTTAAATTATATACATTCAATATCCTGCAGAAAGGTGGACCTTGGAACTGAAGGAAACCATTTGAAGAGGGATGGAGATAGCTGCAAGGCCAGCTCATTGCCCATTCTGTCCCAGGCAAACCTCACAAGCAGTAGCTTTCTGCTGAGTGTCTGAAGAAAGCACCTTCAGTTGGTTCTTTTTTTAAACAGGATTTTAAGCTTCAGACACCATACTGTAAACCTCAGCCTGAATGCTTATCTCAAAAGTGCTAAACAAGTTTTGGTGACAACTTTAAATTCTCCAATGAAGGTTGGTGTTCCAGCCTCCTGTGACTGTTTAGCACTGGCAGAGGAGGTCTCAGACTCTCTGGAGATCTAGCCAAGATTAATGCTTGGACCAGTAACATCCAAATGCTGGAGCCATAAAATTCTAAAAAGATACTCATTGTGAGCTTGAAAAGAATGGCCACCTTCTGGCAGTACAAGCTTTCTATCTAGAGTAACATTTTAAGTGCTGGTAGGAAGAGGAGAGAGCTGACCAAGTCTCATTCTCTCTCCATGCACCTCAAAAACACACAAATAGTCAATTTTTTAAGTCTGAGGGCTGAAAAAAAGAAATAGCAATCTAGCAAGATTTCACAGGAGACAACAGTGACTATGTGATGGTTGTATCCCACTGAAAGACTGATCTGTGTTGCAGGAGATAGAACTTCCTGACCATCAGATGTCAAGCAGATCACTCTCCCATAGATTCTAGATTAAAAAGCACTTTTCTTGTACTGTATTCCTCTGCAATGACACCACCTCTGTTCAAATGACTTCCACACCTAAGTCACTGCATCAGACCACCCTAGACCAGTACTTTTCATCAGCAAAGCCAGTGACAAATATGCAGCTACCAGGTCACCAAATTAACCTCAAACCTTCACAATGCAGCAATTCAGAGTCCCATAAGTCACTCTAGCACCCTGAACTTGTATGGCAACAACTTCATATGACCATTTCCATCTCAAGAGTCTTCAATTTGCCACAGAACCATTATAGCAGTATGCCTAGGGCAAAAGCAAAGCTCAGAAAGTAGGGAAGATGGACATCATTCACAGTACTCTTGCACGTAGATCACAGTATTCTGAGGCTATGCCTTTTCTTACACTGCAATCCAAAGCTATGATGATATGTCACCTTTTACAAGCTTTCTTTATGGTCTCAACTATTAAGAGAACTCAAGAGCTCCTTCCTATTACTGTATGAATCAAAAGACAAAAGCTTTCCAAACAATATTAAGAGTGGCAAGACAAAAATTAATTCTTTAATGAAAGCTTTTGGGTACACAGGTATGACTATATATGCAACCGTGATAAAGGATTCCTACAATTTTTACTAGCAGGTACATCCAATAGGAGATCAGTTGCTCCAGTAACCCACCCTCAGGTGAGCCCCTAGGAGTTGGTCCAGGGGCTTCATTGCCCTGTTTCTTGTTATGTCTCAAGTTCTGGTGGAAAACAAGATGTCCTTGTCAGAAATTCTCATTTTAAGAAAAAGACGCAACAGAATTTCAATAATGTGTTAGAAAGGTTTTGCTTATTATTCTAAAATGGGAGAAAAGGCAGGAAAAGTACTAGAAACCATACAACTGTATCTTTAAAATCTACAAAGCTACAAATATATGAAAAAGCTAAGTTATGACTATCAGTTGAACATCCCAAAGAAGGAAAACAGATTGTGTGATTTGGGCAAAGAGGAAGGAGCACAAGCTCTTACAGTTGCTGCATATGCATTCAGCTCAGATGACTAAGTGAAGTGGAAAGCACATCCACAGCTGGGCATGCAGCCACACACTGGAGAGGTAAAGCAACAACCACTCAAAGCACAGATTCATGTCAAACACCACTTTACAGTACATGCTCTGGCCACACTGAAAACTCACGTCACCAACAGCTGGACTGGAGGTGAGGTCATCCCCTCAAGAAGTTACAAGTACCTAAAAGCCCTTCAAGTAGGCCTGGTGACAACTCTAGTCCCCCAACCCTTCAAGCACTCTGCCTGCCACCTTTCAGTTTCTTGACATGCCTCAGTTCTGGACAATGAGTTTTTATTCCAGCACAACAGCTTTCCCCAGAGGGAATTAGTCCCAGGCAATGCAGCACCTGCCATGCACTGGATTTACATCTGCTAGAGACCAGCACCAGTGCCCAACTCCTCTGCAACTAAGGCAACTTCCACACTTCTGAGGAGAGGAATGAACAATAAGCACCAAGGCATCACAAGCTTTTCAACTGTATTTTTCTAAACTCCCTTGCAAGCATAAGGATGGAAACTGATGCATGACCCTTCCCATCCTACCAGAAAAAAAAAAAAAAGCCAGAAATCTCCAGAGCAATGTGACCAGCTCTACCAAACTATAAAAAACTCCAAACTAAAACAGAACAAACAAAAACACAAAGTCAAAACCATCCCACAGATGAGTGGTACCAGCTGAGATCTGACTCCTGGTGCCAGGCACAGGGAGCACAGGGCACTATCGAAAGCTTACACAACCGGAGGAAAACTGACCTTCACAGTAACCTGGTACATGCTGAGCACGTGCCAGTTGCAAGTGGCCCTCCTTAATACTTTTAAACTTTTCTTTTTTCAATATTTTACTTTTTTTCCCCTTTTTAGCTGTTTTCCTTCTTTTTTTCTCTTTTATGTGTGATTAAAACAGCTCTGTCAAGACACTGCATTTACAATGCCACGTATCTACTGATAATTGATTTTCCAACTAGAAAGTTATTAAAGGAAAAATAATTCAGGCAATGGCTCTTCACCTCAGTCAGGTGACATTTTATTCCTTGCTGTAATCTAGAAAAACATCATCTCTTGTTTGATATTACAATGAGGAGAGGAAAAAAAAAAGCCTTAGGGCAGGAACCCTTACTATCAATCCAACACTGCTCACCCTCAAATTACTGCACACAAATTGTAAATTTGTTGAACATGCCACAGTTTCTTATACCAATATATTCATGCCCAACAATTACCTTGATTCCCTCAACATACACACATACACATTTTGGAAGAGGAAACTGGCCCATCCTTTATCTTCACCAGACATTATCTACCAGATGTGTTGCTAGTCCTGGGTCATCAGCCCTTCAGTGAAGCACTGTACTTTACCTAACACATGAAAAAGCTGCAAGTACCCATACAATACAAGAAGCAACAGACTATGAACTAAGATGATCACATGGATGTTCTCTTTTCAATATATGGTCCTGTACAGATTTGTCATAGGAAAACTCCATCAATTAATTAAAAAACAAAACAAAACCACACCAAAAACATACACCCAAAACCCCCAACAAAACAAAAACAAAACCCCCACCTTCCTCCCTCCAATAAACCTGAAACTTCGGGAACAAAGAACAGGTGAGCTCCACACAGTTGAGCAGAGTACAACACCAGGTTGGTTCCCAACTGAGGGGATGTAGAATCCACATCAGACAGTACACAAAAAACTAGGCTAAATGTGACAAAACATGCACCTAGGACATATCAGTCTGATCACTGACACAATTTACTGTTAGTAATGCCAATGTTACCCAGCAAGAAGCCTTTCTTGGGAAAGCAGCACGATAAGGAGGCAAGTCATTTTATGTCCAAACATTTTCTGAAGGCTAGGGACTTGCTGGTAGGCCCACCACACAAGCTGCTGCATAGCAGCAGGGAGTAAAGGTCTCCCCAAGCAGCTAAAGCCTGGTTTCCAGTGGCAGCAGACCATGGGCACAGGGCTGCCACAACACCTCCTAAACTGCAACAAAGGGACAAGCAAAAAACTGAAGAAGGCAGCAGGTTCAGGAATTGCTGTGGTACATAGAAAGCGATTGGAGCTGCTTTGGGAGACTTGCTAATTTTCAGGATCAGGTAGGGCACCCGTCTAAAACAAAATATTAAAGGTGGAAAAACATCTAGCAACTGTGGAAGGTGACACAAAAAAACCCAAACCAAAGATCATTTACATCTTCACTGGTACCTCCAGCAGATAGTTCCTGCTGGGCTGACCCAGTTCAGGGTCATGAGCAGGCACTGCCACAGATGAGGCCATTCCAGCCCTCAGCACTGCTCTTTCCACCACCAGCAGTTACAGGAGATGGCTGGGTGACAAAAACATAGTTTGCTTTTTGGACACTGGCATCAAAGGGTACGCATGTTCCCCCAGGTAACCAGGGCACAAAACTCATCTGCAGTAGTGCTGCCAGTTCAGAAACAGCACATACAGGCCTGTAATACACAGTAATAAATACAGCACTAAAATGACAATGCAGGGGAGAGAAGAGCAAAAGCATGCAGTCACCAAGTGATGTTTTGGGTAACAGAATATTTAGAAACACTTAGTGCAGATTCAAGACTTGGCTCCTCTGTCCAGTGACTGATTCAGGATTTGTTCCCACTTCCCGACAGGCCAGTTTCTCACACCACCCCATCTCCATTTAGGTGTTCACAGTTCATCAGTGGAAGAAATTCCCTTCCTTGCCCCTGCCAGCAGCAAAAATTTTCAGAAGGCTGCCAGCCTGAACCATACAGCTCACACCAGGTGAGAAATTCTTCGGCACACACATCTTTGGAATTTCAGGCTCTCTGCCACTCTCGTAAGCTACATCAGCAGCCCAGCCACAAGGTTGCAGATTTTAAATATGTCTGCTTGCAAGTATAAAAGCATACTGGAGGTCTTTTGTCCATTAAGAGCTCTTCATCCCCTGTTGTGCAGTGACAGTATTTTACACCTTTATGCAAGGCTGCTGACGAACTCAGGGAGTCATAACAAGTTCTCTGCCATATCTTCAGGCATATTATTGAATGCTATCTACCCCAAATGCCATAGCATTTAATTCAGAAAATATAAACAAGATTTTCATGCTTCAGGTTTAAAAGGATAACACAAATAACAGAGACTGACTGCCTCTAGCTATTGTCACAAATAAAGACAAGAAAATCCCTTCAAAAGATTTAAAGTGTTATGCTTTTTCCACCCTTCAATACAGAACTTACCTTACAAAGCAGTATTTCCAATGATAAAGTAGTTCTGGTTTAGATGAGTAGGAAGAAAACCCCAAACATGCAATGGCATACACTTTTTACCAGATGCAGTAATTAAAAACCCAAGGTTAAAAAAACCAAAAAGCAAACATGAAGTCATCATCAAGTTTTCTGTTTTATTTAAGATTTTAGTTTTAATTCTGAAGAAAGAGGTACATTTCCTTGGTTTTAGTTTTAGCGTCAGGTTATAACCATGTTTATTTATCTGTTTCTTTTTTCCTGTCTTTTCAATACTGCACAAACGTCCAGAAACTACAGGGTTAAGTAAAAGCTGCAGGCAGAGGAGGTCAGAGGTTGCTCCTGATGGTGATCATGTGGCCCCAATGCAGTGCTATCCCAGAGTGCCCTAATCAGGTGAATCTTTTTTTTAAAAAAAAAAAAAGAGAGACTGACAGAGGAGACAGAAAGAATGAAGTAAATATCACTCATGTTTCAGCTGCTTATAATTATATTATGTATATGCTAGGTATTAAATCTGTGAATACTTTTAAAACATTAAAGTTTACTTGAAATCTAAAGCCAAAATTAAAGAAAAATCTTATTCTCCCCTTGTTAAACCACTCTTTAGCAACATGCCAGTTACTCATAGCTATAAGTGTTTTGTCTTTCAACACACTTCATGTCAAACTCTGACTGATGCAATAAAATCCCCTGCTCAAAAAAAAAAAAACAACAAAAAAAAACAAACCCAAAAAACCAACCAACCCCAACATAGCAATTTCCCTGTGTAGTGCCACACTGAATGCAAAATAAATGCTGGGCCACTGCTTGCCCCACATGTTCAGTAACTTCATTTAAATTAAATACCTTTCTCATGTTCTTACATTTGATTCTGCATTGCACTTTTCCCCCTACTGCAGATTGACACTTTTCCACTAGGCAGAAATACTCATGTGCAAAAGACATAAGACAGTAATATTCTCCTTAAGCATTGAGACTGCATTTTGATTTCTCTCTTTTTTTTTTTTTCATAGAATGGTTAGAAAGTATTTCAGTGTATTTCAAACACTGGTTCTGCAGAAACTTAACAAAAAGAATGGTCATGACCCTGTGATGGCATTGCATTTGGGGGGGGAAGTTTGATCAGGAACTGGATTCTTCAGAAAGAAAGATATGACAGGGAACAGTAGGTGGGCATGGGGAGGAGTCAGGGTGGGACACTTCCTGCATTTCTAACGTTTTGGGTCTTATTTTTCTTTTTTTTATTTTTCCTCCTTTCCTAATGACGATCCAGCGCTGAGCTCTGTAGTAGATCTGTGGGGGTTTTACTGGGGGGTCTGAAGGCTGTCTGAAAGCCTGGAGGTGGGGAATGGAAGCTGGTGGGATTTGAAGGAGGAGAGTAGGGGTTCCAACTGGCTCTGTGCAGAGGGATCTGTGTGCCGAAGGGGTTACTGTGGTGCGTCTGTGTTGGCGCTGCACTGGGGCCGTCCACCTCTGTGAGGGCCTGAAGAGATTTTAGCCAATGTGGAGGATTGTCATCTTGAAGGGTGTCTAAACTGTTTCCTGTGGAGGCTGGGATACCTAAGAAAAGAAGAAAAAAACAGGGACACAGGCAAGTTAGAGGAGAAGCAATAAATTGACCATGATGGAGGTCAACTTAACCTAGCAAAAAGCAGTCATGAAAAAACATGATTAGTTGGACAGAAAATGTATTTTACATTATTACATATAATTACCCTGCCCACAAAAAACATTTAGCATTGAATAGAGATAGGAGAAAGTTCACTCTCAGAGCACTTCTTCATAAAACACACATTTTTCTATCAAACATTCTATTCAAGAACTGCATCCCTGTCAACATGACCTTACCACATCAAGCTGTCAGTACACTACATGGTTCACCTTTTACTCTGCCTACTTGAATCATGCTTCAGCCTCTCTAACAGGGAAACACAACAAGACAGCCTTATAAAAGAGAGCTTTATAAACAAGTGGAGTACGTCCCTTTTTAAATAACAAAGTCCAGTGATTGCCTTCAGTGCCTCAGGACCAGCAACGCACATACCGGACATGCCATGCAGCAGAAGGGACACCTTACAGATTGACCCTATAGAAAAACGCTGATCCACCTGACTGCCTGCAAAGGTCCTGGGCATGCATTGCAAAGGCCTAAGTGACGCTCTGTTATACCTAGAGGTTCCACAAAAATTCCTGGACCCTTGAGGTTTTGTGGATGGAAGCTGGAAGAGACCACCGCATACTGACTTCTTATTTTTATTGTTTTTTTTCCAGATGTAAATCAGTTTGTGCCAAATACCCATGTGATGGTTTGCCAGTGGAGCTGAAGGAGTGAGAAACGGTTACCTGTGATGATTGCGGGGTCCATCCAGCTGCCAGGGCTGTCCCAATTCAGGCTGTCGGTGGTGGCAGTGTTGGACGTTGGTACACTGTGGTTGGCGTTGGAGGGGGAAGAAGCATTGGGCAGTCCACCAAAGTTGATGTTAATGTTCGGTAGAAGTGCCCTTAGCCCGTCCTGCCATTCCTTCATATTTAAACTCTCTACAGAACTGCTGTTGTCTGGGAGATTTACCAACAAAAAAAATGAAAGATAAAAAAATAAAAAGCTGAAGTTAGAAACAGATCTCCTTCTTTGGTGGGGTATGGGATTCTGCTTTTACTTTTTAAGCTAAGCATTTAATACTTCCCCTGTCCAAAACCTAGGGTCAATGTTTCCACGACTGGTGAATTACTCAGAGGGGCTGGCAGGTTTTAAACAAAGTGTAAGGGAATGGGAGAAAGATATAACTCCTCTCCCAATATATATTTCCCCATTTTGATTGAGAGACTCAAATAATCAAGGACACAGTGGCTCTCCCTCTATTTCTAACAGGATAAAATCTACCAGGTACTCAATGAGAATACCTCTGCTGCAATTTGGCTGTTTTATTGATGGGCAGCAGGCTCAAAAGGGTTGTTTTGTTTGATGTATATTAAAATGAAGAAAGGCTAGGTAGGGCTTGGTGATAGTAACAGAATGTGGGAAACCAGGGAGGCTGAGGAAAATCACAGATGTTTTTCTTTATAGCTTGCTCATTCACTGCCCTATAGATGTTCTTCCAAAGGAAATGGTAATGAAGTTTGGAGGGAGTAGAATTTCCTCTTGCAGTTGAAGAACAGTAGTGAAAATTCTTTAAAGACCTCTCAGAATAATTTCTGACACAGCAATAGCCTCAAAATTTTGGTGAGAAGCAAACCAGCTGGACACCAAAGCAGTCAAGTCTCAACTACTTGCATGAATGTTTTAAGATATATTGATAAAGGACAATAGAATAATGTGGCATTAGCACTACAGCAAATGATCCCTTAACACAAAAGTTACACCATGTTATCTAGAACAGACTGTCCGGTTCTATGAGCCATCTCTCTCTAAGTATCTCAAAGCAGGACAAACCAGACATGAGCATTCCAGTATTTATCATCCAATACAGGAAGTCATACTTTATTAGCTTGTGGTCGGTTATAATTGGAAAGGAAGTATTAAGCAGTACACTGGCACATGGTTGTCTTTTTGACAAATATCTAGAATACCTTTTTAAAAAAAAATCTCTGCCTATCCTGATTGAAGAAAGGACCTTGATCTCAATCAGAATTGTTATAAAGATATACTTTCACAATACTGCTACTTGAACAACAGAAGAGATTTAAGTCTTCCTGGAAAATTAGAGGATATCACCAACTCACAACCTTATGTTGGAGAGTAAAGAAAGCAGTCTCAATTGCTATAAAATCCTGCCCTGGCAGTTTTTTTAAAGCTGAGTGTTTAGGAAAAAAGTGGTCTCAAGCAATTCTCTTTTTGTAACTAGAGGGGGGAAAAAACGCCCAAAATTAAACAAAAAAACTACTTGAAATCCTATCCTTTCACAGCTCCTTTTTTCTTTGCAATATTAATGCACAAAATAAATGCTTTTAAAGAATTCGGTGCCATATATTTTTCATCAAAACCTACAATCCTGAGATCAAAAATACTAAAACAAAATTTTAGAAAGTATTAGTAGATGTCCTCAAGAAATATTTGTCCACAATCCTCTCAAACATCCAAAAGTCCATTCGAGACAAGTTCTAAATTAACTTTTTTGAACAAAAATAGCCAGCTCATGATCACAGAAATAACTGCAACAAATTCTGCATTGTACACCATTATTTTCCACTGTTTTCCTCACTGCTGCTTCAAGAAGCTTGTGCAAACACAGCTCTGTTTAATTATTCACTTCTACTGCAACACAAAAAGCACATAAATATGCTTACTGTGTCTGTTCACGAGCGAACACACTCATCTCAATGCCTGTGAGCTGGGGATCTGCAAGGGTCTCAGTCACAACTTTACTGACCCCCAACACACCCCCAAAACTCTTGTGTAAGAAATTAACGCGTCGTGAACTGCCTGCAACATGTCACCGAGGAAGACTAAGACAAAGCCTGGCGGATGTTATAAGGAAATAGATAGGAAAATTAATGTCACGGGGCATTAGGCCTCCTTGGGCTAAGAAAAAAAATATGTTTTTGTCATGTTATTCTCCATTTAAAAAAGGCAATACAGCACACATAAGGGTCAAGAAAGGTAGCAAATGTTTAGATACAAGACTCTCATGAAGTGGAAAAGGCTGGCACTTCCTGGAGAGGAGACACTGCTGTCTGAGGCAGACATAGCACACCACTGCTGTGTACCCTCTCTAACACAAAACAACAGGAAATAAGAAACTGGGGGAGACTGCCCTTTACCTCAACTGTCTGAACAAAATCTACTTGGATTCACAGAACTCAAGAGCTGAAAGGCATAAAAGGATTCAGTATGTGAATCAAAATGGTGTCATTTGCTAGCTATAAAAAACTTAGCTAATAACATCTTGTGCTCCTAGGTGTAAAAGTGACAAAATAGAGAATTGCAAAAAATTTATTGTCTTTCCCCAACAGGAGTGTTTGTGAGGCTGCAAGGCAGGCTAGGACAGAAACATTGTCGCCTGACACAAAAAAACCCAAGTAACACATGCCTTTGCTGAAGTCTGGCAAGTTTTAAGCAACCTATGTGAAAATGCAAATCCATCCCAGAGACAGAAGTCATTTCTACCAACTGAAGGAAAGTAATTTCTTCAGAAATCATTACTCACCCTTTAGCTAGTTTGTTCTTCCTGTTAAATAAGTCTATGCTTCACAATGAAAACTGAGAAAAAGCTAGCTCTCAGTTAATACAAATCTATTACTAAGGGCATTTGTCCATTACCTTTCCCTACTTCTGAAGTTAACTGGTTGGAAGGAGTAATTTTCTATTAGCAGACTTCTCAGTTGGACATTACAACCAAAACCACATTTTCCCTCTCTCAAGGAGTGAAAATGCTGTCTCCTTCCATAGGCTAATCCTAAAAGGCTTAAAGCAGCATGCCCACTGATAGTGGGAAAATGCAGAAGGAAAAGGTAAAAGTCAGATGACTGCAAAGAAAATATTTTTTATACCAAGATAAATATGACATTTCCCCTTTTCATGCCCTAGCTTTGTCTCCCAAAACAGAGAATAACCTAGTGAATCATCACTGAAAGCATCACTATTCACATGAAAAACATTCTCAAACACACACTCTGAACTCTGGTCTTCCCTCTATGTACATTTCATAGTCCTGTCTGGTCTAGTAGAAACTTGTGTTTACAGGGGTGAACAGATTCCACAGTTCTAGGATTGAAATTTTCCAGTGTCTGAGGTGGTATGTCAGTGCGGAATAAAAGCACTTGTATGTAAAATTTGCAAAGTGAACCACTGTCTTAGAATGAGAAAAGGAAAGAAATAAAAAGCTTCATCACAAATGCAACTTGTCCATCCAATCTAAATAAAAACACATTTGAAGTTAACTAAAGAATACATGTGAGAAGCCTGAACATTAATTTGCATACAACTGGTCATTTAATGAATTTCTAAATAAAATCATTGCCCCATTATCACATCCTACCAGAGAGTCAAGTAGTTTTATCTCATTCTCTACCTGAATGCCTTAACATTATTTCTTCAAATCAGACAAAGCAGTGTGTACTGGGAAGAGGCCGTGAAGGGGATTAATGACCGAGCAAGAATACTGTTGTTGCATATTATCAGTACTTTTGAAGATGTTTGCACAATTTCCACTATTGGTATTTCTGTTTTGAAAACAGTTGTCCAGTACTTCCCTTTGAGGGGGACAGAGAAGTAAAGGACAATTTGTCGCATCCAAAAAACAAATTATGATCATCACATTACATAAACTCAAAAGCTTTTCATCCAAAGGTTACATACTTAAATGTCAACAAAACAGTTATAGAATATCTGTTTCACTTTAGTATAAGTAATAAGCTTGTTTGCTCACGTAATTTTTTTAACCATGAATAAAATCCTATTTAAACTTCTATGACCTGAAGGATTTCTCTCACAGCTTCATTGACTCTCTGTATCTATGATTCCTAGTAATCCCATAACGATTAAACCAAAAAATGACGTGTAATCCATTGAGAGAGGCCCAAGAATATTACTGGCATATTAGAGAAGATGGAAATTGTCCACATTTAAACAGCAGTGCTGCCCATTAGGGATACAAGTATACTCACTTCATCATATTAGCGAGACATCAAGTGACAGAAGCACTAGAAGATAAAGCTGTTTGCAGTGAACCTTTAAAAACCTCACAAACATTGTCTATACACGGGAAACAAATCAACAACTCACAAAACTCAGCTTTCTAAGAGTCATTTCACAGTGTGAATTTCAAATGAAAGTCTTACAGTCGTGAGCTCTAAGAGCTGCAGAAACAAAAGATGCACATACATAAAATTTATGTACATACACACACCTGCAAAATTGGCTTTGGTAGACAAGAGACACCAGTCTACCCTCAGCTTCAAAATACTGCTAATAAAGCACATTTTATCGCTATTCCATATTGCTTTCCACAGTTACAATAATTCTACTCAATTTAAAAAGACAACCATGTAAACAGAAGCACACTATTCTTCAATGTCAAATAAATCCAACAGCAACTTAACTTGCCAGTTACACAAACTATCAAGCAGAATATATTAATTCTTAAGTATACACTTTAACAGGGAAAATATGATTTTCTATATGAACCTCCTTTTTGATGATGATCTGACAGTACAACTTTTAAGCTTTCTGTAACTAAGTAAGTGTTATGAGTCAGAAAATGTAATTTATTTTCACGGGAAATCCCTTCTACATCATTAGTACCAGGACAGCTAGACTCGTATTTGCTTGCATGTACAGTGTCAGAATTTTATTAGGCTTGAGAAAAGCAGTTTTACACCAAGTATTCTGGAGTGTTCTTGTGATTGACTTAGATTTACCACAGCTCAAGAGGCCAAATCATAATTATAGCAGCCAGCGACCCAATTTCCATCCATAAGCAAATTTCAAATTGAGATTCTGTGTTGCTTTGAAAGACATGCTTGACTTCCTACAAAATGCTTCCAGAGAATCCCACTATTTTTTATGTTTTAGTGATACTAATCTTTAATATTACCATAAATAAAACCAAGCACACAATGACTTAAGATATTAAACAAATTAAATAGATACTTGAATCCTACACACAGAACAGTTTGACTAAAAAGCTCAGAAAGCATGCACTTCCATTCATCTGAGAAATAAAGTTCATTTCAACCTAAACTACTTCCTCTCACATCACGCAACAGGGCTCAATCTCACCAGGTTACCCTTTCTGTTAATAGAACAAACTTTGACTTCAAACGAAAAGCCTGCGTGTACCTGCTAACTAAAGTATACTTGTGGGTATATCCATGGATAGATACATGCATAAATAAAAACAAAATATTTGAAATTTGCCCTACGGGCAATGCAATAACTAGAAATAGCAAAGAAAAAAATTTTCAATCTTCAAAGCTACAGTAACAATTAGCAAGAGCCTATCTTGTTAAAGAGATTTTGGATTCCAGGAATATCCAACCAATCAACCAACCCTCTGACTTCAGACTGCAAGACCAGCATTAGCACAATGAAAGCATACTCTGGAAAATGATAAACTCATTTTTAATCTTCCCACATCTTCAAGCAATTAAGGCAGACATATATTTGTAGATTATTTCAATAATTCTGTGGGAAAATCAGACAAACTGAAAGAAAGCCAAATTTTCACCTTCCCTGACATGAAATTCATTCTGATTACTAGATGCTATCTTCTAATAGAAGGGACCTATTTTTTAAATAGAGAGATTTTTAATAATAATTCCTCTGAGGACAAGATGAAGTTCAAATGAGGCTGTATGGAAGAAACCAAGAGATGGCAAGGGATGGGAAAAAATATCTTTTTTCCCTCAAATGTAATTTTGCAGTACTGAGAGAAAAAACACTATTTGCAAAGCTGCTCTTTCAGTAGCTGATACTCCTTCAGGATTCATTTATGCTCCTCCCCCAATATAATTTTTAAAAATATTACATTTGCTCTGTCAGTTGTTTTTTAAGCTGGAGCACTTAAAAAAAAATGCAGAAAACCTTTGAATTATTTGTGCTTTTTGCTGAAATGCACCAGTCATTATTAGTATTTTGTTAAATGGACTTAGAAAGAGCCAAAGTTTCAGGTCCATGCCGGCACAGTCTTTTGTTACGACACTGAGGTGGCAGTGCCAAGTGTACTCACTTTCCAGTCTTTAAAATGAAAATGCCATATTTTGAACACCACTAAGACAGCTGCACCTTTTAACTCATGCCAGTGACCGACTGCATATTTTGAAGTGACTTCAGAAAAGCATCTAAGAGAACACAGCATCCCAAGGATCTGTCTGCTGGAGGAAGGAGACACACTACGTTAGACAGCAGAACTGCCTCTTAACCTACTGCAGGGTCATCCCAAGATCTTACTAGTTACCTGTGAAAGGAAACAACCTTTTTAAGTTTTCGTGAGCCAATTCTAAAGAGGTTCTATTAATAATAAATGCAGTCTTCCATCCCTAACACCCAGGCAAAAACACTCATGACATTTGATGTGTAAAACCTCCTGTCTGCTTGTTTCTCTCTGTTTCTGGAAAGTTACCAAAAAATCTGTCAGGACTAACAGTCCAGAATGCAGACTGGGTCAGCTACTCAGGCCACCTACTTCAGCCAAGCCCATGTTTATTTCAAACATAGTAGAGTTAATGTGATTAGTCACTCCTCTGATATATTTGCAGCCAAGTTGGAGGAATTTTTTTCCACTTTTTCCTTTGTCACATACATATTTTTCTTCCAAAAAAAAATTATACATTTTAAAATAGGCATCTTGCTATCCAAAAAAAGCAGGATGTCTGTCACTGTCATGCCTAAAAATCTTGCAAAGATTTAAACAAATGTGTAAGAGCTTAAAATCAAGCTAGAGAGAAGAAGACATATTTATGTATCAAGCCTTATTTGAAAAAGTATCACCTACATAATAACAGGAAAAAAGTTCAACAGTATTTAGAAAACACTTGCAGTATTAGTACTGAAAAGGCACTGAAAGGAAGAGTGGCATGCAAGATGAGATTTTGAAACAGGTGGAGAAGTAGCAGGACTTAAAGGACAAGGTGCTATGGATGAAGTTCTCCCAAAGATCATGACAAGATTACACCAAGGAAGCCAAACCTTCGTAGTAAACCTAGGAAGTGTTTTAGAGTTAAGGGACAAGACACCAGAGCTAAGAAAAAGAATATTCACAGTAGACTTCAATCTTGACACTGATTTAATATTTTGGAAATTAATCTGAAATCCCACTTTCATTTTATTTAGTTTAAACCTGGATGCATAAAAAATCTGACTAAATTCCTCCATAGAAACAGGAAAGAGCAAGCCATAAATTTATTTTCAAAATGGATTAATTCCATATTGTGCTGAACACTTCTTCACTAGTGAAATAGAAGATTAGTTATGATGAGAAACAAAAGGAGAATGAATTTCAAGATGGGGATACACACAGACAAAAAGCATCTCTCAAGAGAAAGGACGGATGATTAAGAACCTCCATGAAAAAGCTGGGATGCTGTGAGCAAAAGGACTGATAAGAACAAAACGTTCAATGGCAAAAGCTGTACTAACAGTCATCTTTGTTGAGGCAACTAGGATATACAAGAATCAGTAGAAGCAATAACTGAAATAGCTGAGGATGGTTTAAAGAAGATATTCTTCATTTTACAATTTCAAAGCCCTTTCAAATGAGGAGTGACCCTGTTATCAGGGCAACACATCCACTTCTGAAAGCAGCAGCTTTGCACCCTGGAAAAGATACAAGCCTCTGGAAATGCCATACATGGCACCTACAACGATTAGTCGTATCAGCCTAGATTTTCACCAGATTTCCTATTTTCAATATTTATCCCTAATCACAGAAAGACTTCAGGCAGGCATAGATTTAACCAGGGGGCACAGAAAAGATGACAATCAGCTGCCATGCTTTCTGCCCAGATGCTGTTGGAAAGTCAAATGCTAAGGAAGACCACCAAGTGAGCAAGTGGTCTTCTTTAAAAAATTAGGACAGAAAATTAATTGACTATTGCCTCTCTTACTCTTAAGAGTAAGGAAACCAACACTTAAAACAGGCATTAAAACTTTCATACACAGTCAGGTCAAGAGGAAAAGTATAGGAAAATATTAAACCATGGCAGCCAAATAAAGGGACGTGAGGCAACACTGTTTAAGTCACATTCTTGTTGCTAGGGTATGGGATTAAATGTCTTTTTTACACAGCACTTGGAGATTTTTTACAGCGTGCTGACTTCAGCAGCTATACTACATGGCCCAAAACCTCTTGTAAAAAGGCATGGTAGCAAAACACACCCAAAATCCCATATCAAATTGTTATCCTGAGACCACAGGAAAATGTCAGCTGCTATGCCACAATCTCTGTTTTCTTCCCAGATTATATAAAAGAAGGCACGGGGTATGTGTTTGTTTGTTTTCAGGGGATAGAAAAATCCAGGGAGAGACAAAAAGACAAAGGCCAAATAAAAAACACGTGTCTCAAATGGAAATGCAATCATGTTATAGGAAAATAGCAAGTCAGACAAGCAATCTCAGTATTAAAGGGAAAACAAGTTAACCCTTATTCAGATGTCTCATCCTTTTTTGTGCTGTAAATAGTTTTTAAATAATATGACCACAGCCAACATACAGGGATCTTCCCTTGTTTTACAAAAATCTTGTCCAAAAAGTAACATTAGTCAAGAAAGGATTTGACGTTCAAGACAAGTCCAATGGCTGGGGGCATAGAGGTCAGAAAACTTAAAGCAGCAGAAGATGCAGCACCATACATTTTTCTGAAATGGTAGAGCTCAGTACTTAAAATAAGTGGGAAGATGTTGGACCTTCTTAATAAAAGGGTCGTTGCTTTGTTCTCTCTGCTACCAGCTACTGCTTCACAAAAACTTAAATGCAGTCATGACATAAAAACACACATGCTAATCTGTGTCTGGATAAGGAATGCAACACCACTACCACAGACACTGCTGGGGGACACCCAAAATTACCAGAGCTGGCTCTATTATTGTCTCACCTTTAAACACACAATACCACCAATAAGGATACATATTCAACAGATGTAAGCCACAACATCAAAACTAAAAGGTCTTAAAAGAATTAATTTTAATTCTTTATTTATATTCTACTACACAGACTTATTACATTCAACCCCCATGTTCTGAAATATCAGGAACAGCTCACAGAAACCTATAACATGTTCTGTATCAGTCAGCTGCATGGTTAAAATAGTTTGATGAACTTTACAATGGTTATTTTCAAAGACAATGAATAAAACATTTTTTCCCCATCCTAAACAGGGTTTAATTCTTTGTGCTTCATATGTGTCTGTGTCCACTTGACTCTTTCCTCTATTTAGATTTTTAATATATGTATGATATACACAAATTGCCTCTGTTCAACAAGCATTTGGACAATGTTTGAGACATATGATTTAATTTTTAGGCTGCTCTGTGCAGTCAGAAATTGGACTTGATGATCCTTGTGGGTCCCTTCCAACTCAGGGGTTTCAATTATATTTTTGGGAAGAATATATGCATATTGTATAGGAAGAGTCTTGGAAGAATTCAAACTACCTCGTTATTATGGACTACAGAGAGCGTACAATTAAGTTTTACATTCAGGGTAATTATGAAATTAATAAATGAAGTAATAGTCAGCGTTTCAAAACGTAAAATACTTAATCTTGCATAGAACTGATAGGGAAAGTGGACTAACCATTTTCAACTTTTTCCTAATACTTTTAACTCTGAGTTTGTTACTGTACTTCTATGTAACAAAATTAATGACTACCAACCACTCAGTAAATTCAAGAAATGAAACTATGTATTTCTGTTTTCAAATTAATACACATACATCTGATTTTGTACGCATCTGTCTCAGAATAGACTGTTAATTTGAATCCTACCTTATTCTGTGATCCCATACTATACCTATTATTTTTGAACACACCACCAGGCAGTAGGGTAGCAAAGATGATAATGTACTAGCTATCAAATTACCAAGTGTTTCCTGTTATCCTATTGTAAAATAAAAATAAAGGCACACACCCACCCACACTGCTGTCAGTAAATCAATCTTTCCCTTGGCATTATATGCTGAACGAAGCATAGCTGCTGGCCAACATTTTAGGATAGCTTGCATACAATCTAGGGTAAGATTGCTTGTAGCAGCAATCACACTGTCCATGAAGAAGCCACTGAACTTTTCCCCTGAAGCACAATTACACATTTGTAATTTCACAGTAAACCATCTAATCCATCTCACTCCATAGAGTAGCAATAAGTTTAAATTGTCCCTGAAAATGACAACATGAAACATCTGCTACAGTTTGAAAAATGATACAGTGGGGGAAGGAAAAAAAGTTACTTGGGGAATCAATCAAAAAATTAATTTAAATATGGGTTGGGGACAAATGTATGCCTGATGAATTTGACACATTTCAAGTACATGGATAATAAATCTATGAAGTCAATCATGTGCCATGTCATTTTACTGGCAACCACAGAATTAGTTAATAAATACTACTTCCTTTAAGAAATAAGCAACCAAATTCCACATAGAAATTATTTTTAGGTGAGAGCTTAATTTAAAAAAAAAGTAGGTGGCACCTGTGTTCCTCCATTTAAATTGGGTACACATCACAGAAAACCCTGCCTGAAGCTGTGAGCTTATGAATTACAGCACAGTTCTGATTCTCAAATAAACAAAAGGCAGTTTCAGCAAATTACATTTGACGTCACACATGAGCATTTCAAATTCACTAAACGCCTAAAACTGAAATAGCAGCAATCTAAAAGATACCATACAAGCTTCCATACAGCAAATACACCTAGAGAAACCAACTCGAATTTAGAAAGCCTAGGAAATACTAACCTAATATATGAATTTATTTAAGTTTTTAGAGCTGCTTGTTTCGACATAATATAAAAAGCTTCAAAAGGGTTGATTAAACAGAGCAGGCAGACACAAATTAACGTGCCTGTTCCCAACCTGCTTTTGTTTTTTACCAGTAACTGGTCCAGTATTAGCTACTTTAGGAATTTATAATCTTGCAAAAAACTGTGATAAAAGACCTTAAGAAACATGCGGCTTTTACAGCAGAAGGTCTCTGCTACAAGACAGAATGAAAAGTTTCACCTGCACCTGGTTTCTTTTCCTGTTACATCTGAACCAGACAAGCTGGCAACATTTACTAAAACACCCTAATATGGACTATCAAGAGAGCCAAGAAAATGGAGCTTCAGATGTACTACAAGTAACTGCTCCATACTGCTAAACAGCTCTTTATGATCTGCACTGCCTTTCTAGCAGGTCAGCTGGGATATGTTATAAACTACTGCAAATAAAGTCTTATACACAAGAGTTCTCTGTGCTTGGACACCACTTTCTTTCCCTAACCCCACCATATAGACATATCTGTAAATTACATGAGGAAACTAGGAAATTCTTTCATTAAATCCTTGCTACTGATAGATTAAAAGCAAACTAAAGAACAGGAATTATATTTTCAAACAGAATATAAAAGGGATTCATTGAGAGACTTGTACTCTAGATGCAGATTAAAAAAAAAAAATCAATAAATTGGAAACTATTAAGTCAGCATACAAGAAAAGAGCTATGAGGTCATCTGACTTTCAAACTATTTGTACTTCTGAAGCAGTTAGAGCACTAAAATAAATATAAATAATACGAACCTAAACCCCAGCAAACTAGACCATAACTGCGACTTCAGTTGATTTCTGGAAGCAGGAAAGGAAAAAGGAGTAATCTAGTCTTTTTTCAAGATATATCAAGATTTTTCAAGATTTTTTTTCAAGATATATCAAAGCTGACGTACCTCAGCTGAGAAGTGTTTGCACTGTAGCAACTGCTATCTAATTGTCAGCCAGTCAACTAACAATGTTTTCTGTAACAGGAGAATAAAGCCAATGCAAAGGAACTTCCCATGGTTACTACAACACGTTTATTTTGGTTTTAGCACAGTATTTGCCAAAAATATTTTTAGATTAATTGATTGTAGCAGTTGCATACAAAAAAAAGGACATACTTAATTATCAATTCTGTTACCTTAAAACATATGGGCAAGTACATGGCCTGGGCTGTGCATCAACCAGTACCACATAACCTGCTCTCCAGAAGCTGAAAAAAAGATCTACAAGTCTTCTACAAACACAAAGTACCACTTTTAAACTGCTAACTAAAATTAAAATAATGCAATACTTTTGCAAACCTAGAATCAACCTGTACTATGAATAAATCTTTTTCAACACTAAAAGACTTTTATGGTCCCCCAGGCCATAAGACAGTCTTGTTACTGACCTCACAAAGTAAAAGTTTTCACAATTGAGTGGTAGAGTTGAAAAGTGATGTCCTGTTGTTTCTCTGAAAGTTCTATGTAGTTTAGGGGAAAGGGAGCAACAATGCAGCTGTGGATGCTATACTCTGTTACTCCAGGCCAGAAACAACTTTTTTTGTTGTGCAACCAGTATCAGTCTTCATAGGCTTAAAACTTTGCCACTGCGAGTATAAAGAGTTTTGTTGTAGTATGGACCATGTTTATATCTGCATCAGCCTAAAGACCCTAGAGCAGTATGGTAGTTGCAACAAGCCTTCAAAGAGGACAAAGTACAGCAAAGTAACAGCCAAAATTACTTCTTGCACTTGGAGCATCAAAAAACCACTAACTTTTCCTAGGTCACTTTCTTATAGCAAAGCTAGTACTTCTAAATCCCATGAAAAGAAAATAATGTTGGCAACATCTCAAGCAGCAGTCTTCTCCACCTCAAGGATACAAAGAGCTAACAGAGACTTTCTACCTTGCAGTTCATTATTCATGTAATACAATTTTTTTCCCTGTTACAAGAAGAGAATCTGTTTGGGACAAGCTAAATTGGAAGTATGGAAGTACTTCAAAACCCAGAAGTGAATTCTTAATCAAGACAGTTATTTGTAACAATTAGCTCCTTAGTTGTAATGTTTGAAGCAAGAGCCTAATAATCCACTCAGGGCAGCCTAAACTGGCCTGACTGCACATTTATTTTTTGCCGACACCACAACCCTCAGAATGAGGATGAATCCTCTTACACACATTGCAAGCATCCATTCAGTGAAGATTAGCAAAATATTAAGGCCATCTGAAGTACAGAAATGAACAGCACTGAATGTTTTATTGTGCAGCTATTTGGTTATGCGCAAGAGTGAACAACCTAGCCAAGACATCTGGCACAAATTACCATCGTTACCATTTTTTGCACGACTTTAAGAAGTCTGGTCAACGCCTGCATGCCAATATGAAAGTCACAATGCGCTTCCAGGGCCTATTCTTAGGTAAAGTCAAGTCTGGCGAGACTGAAGAACCAAAATACCAATTTGCTTTGGCACAAAATTAAGCGGGCACATAATACTCCACCTTCCTTATAAAGCTCAATATTTACAAGGCTAAATATCCAGGTTTGTTGTTTTTTTTTTTTTAATACAAAGTACCTATTTAAAACAATATTCCTCCCTCTGTTCATAATCTAGTATGACAGTCAAGAGATAACAGTCTACTGCTTGCTGCTGGCTATTTTCTTTTCCTGTTCTGACTCAGAGAAGCTGAGAGCATGAATTAAGTCATATTCACCACTGTCCCTATTCACCTACCTGATATAGGGATCCCTCCCAGACCTGTGCTGTGTTGTGGTGGGAGATTCAAGTCCAAGAAATTACTATTTGAGGTGGGATTTGCTGTGTGGTTCAAGTGCATGATGCTATTGCGTGGGAAGGCCATCCAAGGATAGCGAGCTGCTTGGCCTGGAAAACTGAAGGAGTTGTAAACTGCTCGATGCTGTTGAAACTGTGGAAACCTCTGTGGCATGACTGGAAAGGTGCTACTGAGAGAGTTGGCATTTGTGGCTGCAGCAGGATGCAGGAATCCAGAACCTGGCCCTTTGGCAGTTGTAGTGTGTGGGGCAGGGTTCTGAAGAGATGTCGGTGAAAGGGAAGGTTGGTCTTGGACTGACAGTTCCTTCTCAATCAGGTCTGCTAAGGCTTTGCGGGTGATGTCAAAGGGATCAAACCCTAAGTCGTCCTCTTGCTGTTTGGAGGAACCAAACCCAAAAGCTGCTTGCCAGTCTGTGGAGGAGGATACTGGTATAGTTTCTGTTGAAGAAGAAAAGAACAGGATTTAGGACAAGAATTAGAAATAATTTTTGCATATAAAAACTTCAGCCAGTGTATCTGACTACGGTCTTTTTCATATAATACTACTTTATACGTTCGCCAAAGACACCTTATCCATCAGCTTAGAATGCCATTTTCAGATCAAACTGTCATAGACTTCTACTAAAGGTGAAGTGCTAGAAGCACCAAATAGCATTTGTACTGCACAGTTGCTCTGTTCTTGAACTATAGAAAAAGCCTTATCCAGAAAGTATTTTCAGGATAGTCCCAAGTAGAAAGAGACCAAAGACCACTTGCTTCAAACCTTCTTTACCCCATATTACTTCATGGAAGTGTGAACAAATAGTTTAAATAAGGTTGTTACTCAGTTCATTATTTTTCTTTCACTATTAATGCTGTGCAAAAAAGATAAGCAGGATGTTCCTTCTCAAGAGAAAGAATCTCAGAACAGTAGTTCAAAAATTAAAAACAACAATGACAAACAAAACTCACCAAAAATCCCCTACTGTCTACTATTATAAAGAGAAACAAGCTAAGTTCTTGAGGAGACACAAATGATAAAAAAGAGAACTGCATTACAAGATATTGTTAAATATTTTGAGGCAGTATTGCAAAAAAGTTAAGAGAGTTTATCTTCGTTTTCAGTTATTACTTCTTTTCACAACTGTGCTAAGTTTGTTATTCAGGTTCAGTGAATGCTGGTCTATCTTCACATTATTCTTCCTCAAAACTGTGGTCAAGCAAGCCACTAAGTAGAGAGTAGCATCACTTGCAATATTCACTCCCTCTGCTGGTAGGGACCTGGTCTGCTGCTTTAAGAAGGTTCAGTATCCCTTTAGAGGAGAAATGAACGCTTCTATTTTCACTCTAAAATCTATGATGATAGATAAAAAGTTTCTAGACAACAAGGATTTGTTCTTTGCATTCTTATTTAAACAGTAACCATATACTTTATATTAACTATGATCTCTACTACCTGGAATTTGTTTCTCAATGCTACTTAATCCTCACAAAATTGATGCACCAAGTGCTTTAGCAAAAAAGAATTTCCCTGGCAACAAATATTGTTTACAAACAGAATTATGATATCCAAGAGCAAGATAAACATTAAAAGATGACAAATCACTAAGTAAACCAACTATATTGTACCATATTATTTATATTCAATTTTTTACTGATATTGTTTCATTTAGTTTTCTAACAATTCCCTCAGATTGTTAATTTGTGAGCTCTTAAATACTGTTAACCATTCCTAAGACTATGCAATTACAACTAAAACAATGTTTTGTGCATTTGACAAGGTGTTTCATAGGAGAGTAGCTGAAAAATACAGGTATCTTTCAGGTGATGAAACGTAACTTGTCTGAATTTATAGAACTTCACCTCAGAAAGAGAAAGATTAGACACCTTCATATAACTATGCAAGATACCAAGAAAATTCTGGATTCTACAGAACAGTTTGTAGTTTTAGAATTACAGATTATCACACCAATATATACTGATACCATGTATTTTCCCCACTTTCAATAAAAACCAGTAACACTAAACATTAAAGCATACATGTCACATCCTATGCATGTTGCTAAGAAAAACTAAAATAAGCACTCTGATAATTTAGCTATGTAGCTTGAAAGCTCTGCCAAATTTCTTTAAGAAGAAACTCTTAGGTCAGTGCAATTCATCTACAGTGACAAATATTAACCATTTGTAAGGGGGGAAACACAGTATGGAACAAGTCCTAGAGTTTTAGGTTCTACAGAGTTTCAAACTGTACAAGCTTTAAGCAACTGCAAAAGCAAGCAATACCCAACCATGTAACCTGTGCATGTACCTGATGTGAAGAGGCTCTGTGGTTCTGGTGCTGTAGGCCAGTCACTTGAAGTCTGTGGAGAGCTGGGGAATGGAGGAAGCCCACTAGGGATGGGGTTAGGGTGCCGGAAGTTGTCAGAGAAGAGTGACTGTGATTCTGTTACAGCCCCTTCAAAAGGAGACCGTGCACTGTGATTAGATGAACTGATGGGTATGACTGGATTGGGTTTTGTTAAACCAGGTGGCGGTGAAGGTGTGTCACTGTTTGTTATCTACAAGCAAGAAAGAAAGAAGAATTAGGACATGAGTTTATATATAAAATATTCTTCACTAATTCAGATGAAAAGTTACTTTAAAATTGCTGGCGACAATTAGGTTTGTTAATATATAGCTCAGCACAAGGTCAAACAAAAAAAAAATCAAGTTAGCAATAGCATTTTTATATTTTAAAATTCTCACAAAATCAACTAGAGTGGAAAAAGACCTTTGAAATCATTGACTACAACCTATGACTAAACACCACCTTGTCAACTAGACCATGGCACTAAGTGCCACATTCAGTCTTTTCTTAAACACCTCCAGAGAAAGAGACTCCATCACCTCCTGGGACATTCCAATGCCCAATTATGATACACTTCAGAAAATACTTGCTTCTCCAACTGCAAGTTGCACTAAGTCCTCAAACCCACTTACTACTTTCAGAGCACTTATCTTTGTGTCTTACCTGCTGAGAGCTGTCACCGTTTCCTATACTGAGTGAATCTGAAGGTTTATCGATAGGGCTGCAAAAGTGGGAGGGAAAAAAACAGTAAGAGAGTCAAGTATTTAAGGTAAAACATCAACATTTGCTTTTGTAGTGGAAGAAAAACCTTAAAATAAAGACAAAAATTAAGTAGGAATTAAGGAGAAAAGTCCACTTATTTTTTCCAAGACTGCTTTTTTAAGCATAAGCATTCCAATCACTGGTCATATACTGTAATACTTTTCACCACTCTTCATTCTGCTTACTGACTGCCTTAAGGAACAAAAGAAAATTGTGAACATGTTCATAGCAATTCTATGCCATACAAAACCCCAGAACTCTGTCTATGACAGTATTTTGTAACAGTCAGTTTCATCTACGATACTACTGTAACGAAACTTCAAAATACCTATTTTCCAAACACACAGGTTTTTAGTTTCCATATAAATCCTAAATAAATCTGGGAGAGATAAAACATTAACCATTTAGTCTTGGTGGCAAGTTAAGCTCCCCACCAGCCTTCAAGATTTTAGCAGATGTTAGTCCCAAGTTAAGAAAATTGAGATTTGAGATGACAGAAGGGGGAAAAAACACAGCATAAAAAACTGCCAAAAATAAGGATAACATAAGATACAGTAGAAAACCACCTCAAAAATCCATTCACTGCAAATTATTGTGACTTGGCTGAAATGGCACATCTCAGGATTCAAGATTCTTATGGGCATCTGTGTGTTGCTTCAAGCACGCTAAATACCACAGTAATGAAAAGGTAATATTGAAGTTCATGCTAAAATCTTTGCTTTGCAGCTTCAAGGTACTCTCATTTTCATCTACCCATGAGATGCACAAGCATCAGGCTGCACAGGTCAATACACAGATTCTACAAACAAGTATCAAAAGTAAGAACATGAATTTCCCGTCCACTAAGAGGCCACAATGTGATATAAGTCAAATTACAGTCATGATGTTGAAAAACCTATGTAGCAATTTCTTTTAACTGGGTGCAGAATTCAGTTCTAGTTACACCTTGTTTTCAAACAGCCCCTGCTGTTGCAAAGCTTAATTACTGCATACAGCCATATGGTAAGGTCAACAAGTCCTAAGATTTCTTCCACTTGTAGTTTTTCCCCTCAGCCCAAAATGACTAATCGAAACCCATCCATTCTAAGAGAAGCTGTGTAAGAGTAATCATCAATACATCTTTTTTGTGAAAAAAGAGCACTGATTGAGTCAGTATCTCAAACAAATAAACTAAGCCGAAATATTTATGACTATAAAAATCATTGCATTACTTTAGCGAAGATTTACAAATCTAGTAAATCTAGATTTACTCTCTACTTAGTGATCCAACAGTACGAATAAAGCTCTTCCATTTGAAACAAACTGCTTTTGTTTAGTAATTTCTAAATACCTATAGCACAGAAGTTTGCAGTAGACTCCTCATTACACAATGAATTCTGATTGAAGAGCTGATATTCTAGTCAAATTCTATTCCTATAGAGCTAACAGTCACAATGCTGCAGTTTAAAAAGCTATGAGTAAGACAACTTTTACTGATAATCTAAATGATGAAAATGTTTATTATACTTGAACCTGTCTAAGGAGCCTTTATTTGCAAGACAGACTTCCAGTCCTCAGGAATGAATAAGGCTCATTATGCACTAACTACAATATTTTTATTTACATTAAATACATTCTTTTCAGGAAAAAAAAAAAA
>VZTB01010742.1:8942-174384 GCA_013397245.1 Thryothorus ludovicianus
TATATATATATAATGCAATACATTATATATGATGTATTACAAGTATGAAATTGAACAAAATGTAACTCTGGTGCTCTGAAAGAGCATAAAAAAATAAAAAACTGTATCCAGTAGCATTGAAGTTAATATGACTGCTGCCATGTAGTTAAATAAGAACAGGAGTGGTCCTCTGGTCATCTGGGGCTTTGATAGAAAGAGTCATTAGCATAAGATTAATTAAACTCAAGATAAATAAGATTACTCAAACTCAAGATAAATCATTTAACCAAAATACAAAGAAAAGTAGACAATAGCCTAGAGAAACATGAATTTTGAGAACAGAATTAACATAAGTTAAGAAAAGAAGAGGAAAACCATGGATTTTATTTTGAATTAAAAATACACATATATAATATAGATGCATTTATTACATATCTGAGGTACCAATAGTTTTCTTTGGAAAATCTTTGGTCAGAAAGGAAGCAGTAAGTATAAAAATCTCAGGCATTTCCTCAAATTGTTAACATAAGTGAAGACATTGAACAGAGTCCTAGAGGGTAAGATCTCATTCACTTCAGGTATTTTCTTTTTGTTTTTCTTTTTAGTCTGTTTGGTTGGTTGTTCTGAGGAATTTTTGATTTTGTTTGGTTTGGATTTTCTCGTGGGTTGTTTTTTGGGGCGTATTTTTGGGGCGTTGGGGTTTTTTGGGGGTTTGGTTGCTTGATTGGTTGGTTTTTGTATGTTTTTTTGTTGGTGGTGGTTTGTTTGTCTAGGCCTTTACTATGTTATATCCTGAAAGTTTGGGAAAAGAGATACTTAGTGTCACTTGGTAGATCAGGCTCAAGCCCTTCTCTAATTAACTTTCCATTGCACGGAGAGAGGGGGAGGTTGTTCCACTGTCTTCTGTACAGAACAGAGTTAGAAAGACCAGCGTCAGGGTGTGCCCAGGGCTGCAGTGGGGCAGAGCTGTGCAATGTGAAAGAACAGAAAGTAAGAACTGAAAGAAAGTGATCTGTCATAGAAACATCATGTTCAGATTAGCAGTATAATGTTTCCTTTCCTTCCTGTCTCTCTCTGACTTAAAAAAAAAAGAAAAAAACAAAACCAAAACACTCTAATCCCAGACCTCAGACTTTGCAAAAAGTCATTTAAGGCTGGTTTTTGGTGGACTTTAATTTTACAGTGAGAAAAAGTTCCTACTTTTTACTGCCAGTGGCAGCCCCAAGAGAAAAAGCTTCCTCCTGGAACTTGTGAGTAAAGATTGGAACAGATTAATTGTGTAACAGCAAGAGTTAAGTTTTTTGTTTGGTAGATTTGCTGCTAATTGTTCATGTAAGACATGAACAAATGGGGAATCAAATCACCCCACTGAGAAATGTCTTGTTGCTCCTTATTCCTATGTCTGAGCAAACAAACACACATGTACACCCTCCTCCCACCCTGCACATTTTTTCATCTATTAATCTAAAGAGACATATATATTAGCCTGCATGTCTACTATCTATTCATAGAAAAAGGTTTTCTTATATAAAAGGTTTATGACTCCTGATTGTATCAGGTTTCCTTCCTAAAGGGCATCTAATCCATCTGCACAGTTATCGCATTTTTCTGATTGGTGTTCCTCCCAGCCCTTTCCATTGGTCTCCAGCTACCACTACGGTGAGAGCTAGAGCTGTGCTCCAGTTCTACCCCCCTGGCCTCACTGGAAAGTGTTCACTTCATAACCTGGAAGATAGACCTCATTTTACTTTGTCTATTTCCTTTCTTTGGAAAATGGTGTCCATCAATACATTTTACAGCCATCCAAGTACAGCACAAAAGTATAAGATATATGAGTAGATAGACTGAAGGGAAAAGAATAGAAAATAGAGTTGGAAAAGAGGCTAAGGGATCATCTACTCTACAGAAAGATTAGAGCGTTCTACCTGTATCTAGATCTTAGAAAACTGGATAGCTTATTCTAGCCATCTCTCAAGGATGAAAAAAAAACAAACACCAAAAAAACTCTCAAAACCCAAAACAAACAAGCAAACAAAATCCCCACAAACTACTATATACAGCATTTTACTATTCAACTATCCTGCCTGCTGTAACTCATTTCCTAACTTCTGACTATTTTGAAAATTAAGCTTATTCTTTCTTGTTTCAGCTAAAGTGAATATGACAAGATGGTTTATCATCATAATCTTGGAAAAAACCTTCCACATATTTAAAATCTATTGTCATGACTTCTTTAACTAGATAAGTATTCTCCTTCAGACTTTCTTCAGAAATCATATTATTTAAACCTCTGATCATTCTTGTTGTTTTTCTCCAGCTGTATCTTATGCTACAATCTTCTCTCACTGCATTCATATCAGATCCAAATAACACTATTATTCCAAATCTTAAAGTATAGATATTTGTACATACAAGTGTGAGCCTCATGGTTTATTTATCTTTTACTTTGTTGTGATTTCTTTTTTTTTTACAAAATCATTGTATTTCCATATGTGTTCACTCTGCAATCAACACCACCTCTCAGATTTTAGCCAGGTGCTCCCCATCCTCTGCTTGTAAAGATGATTATTTCTACATAGTATAAAACTTTACATCTATCTTTATTAAATTGCATCCACTTTTCCAATTTGTGAAAATTATTTTAACTTCTAAACTTGTCCTTCAAACTGTTCACAAGCCTTCCCTACATGGAATGATTCGCAAGTTTTAAAATCTGTGTTCTTTGTTCTCTACAGTAGTGGTTTAAGTTTGCCAATTTGACATTTCCCAGCCAATGCACTAATTTATGTAGTGAGTCTATTTTTTGCTGTGAGATAGGATTAGGAGAAAAAGCAAAGTAGGCTTAAACTTTGAAAGGTATAAAGGAAATTTATTAACAAAACTAAAAGAAAAATAAGAATCGGAATAAAACCTTCAGAACTTCTCCTCCTCCCTCCACACCCTCTTTTTTTTTCCCACTGACAACATATAGAAACAACACCCAGAATTCTCAGTCAGTTTTCCACCTCTAGAATAGTTTTTCTTCAGTTCGCTTAGGGAGAAAAGCATCTCTTGTTGTGCTATGGAGAATTCTCCACAAGAAAACAGTTCTCTCAGGGCTTCAATTTCCACAAACAGCAGCCACCTGGGAATCTGCCTTCTTGAAGTTCCTCCCATGTTTCACAGCCTTCCCACAGCTGTGTTTCTGGGCCTTGTTAACTTATGGGGTATTACTTTAAGGATGAACTGTTCAAAAGCAAAAGTTCTCTTCATCTATCTCTAAAATTCTTAGAACCTCTGGGAACAGAGGTTCTCTTCTTCTTCTTTCCTCGGGGCAAAGGGTTTCTTATCACTCATTTCTCTTTGTTCAAACTTCTCACAGATCACAGCTACTTTCACATCTGGTTCTTCAGCATGAATGCCTTCGCTCAGGTCTACAATTTGAACATTCATCTCCCCATACCTTTTTTCCATGATTTAAAGGGATATTCAATATATCATGGTCAATTGCCATGGCTTACAAGAGAATTTCAGCCTAAAAATAAGATGACATCTCATTCGCCTCTCATCTGGGACCTGACTCCTTCTTTACTGACCTTGGTGTCTCCATGTTGTTTCTCTATACGTCTTCACTCCTCTTATTTTCCTCACTCAAGAGAGGCTTGAGGTCTGCAGGTCTCATCTGTGCACTGAAAGAGTTAATATCTCAGCCAAGGCCTGCAGAGGGAAGGGAGGCAGCGGGGCTGAAGCAGTCACAGTCATGCAGGCTGTGCTGAGCTGTGCCAGGATCTCAAGGGGCTTGGCCAGAAGGGCAGTGGCCACTCTGGCCATGATATGGGTGGTCTCTGGCCTCTGCTGTGCTCAGTTCCAGCTGCGAGCCCCTCTCTGCATGGCTGCAGGGCTGCTTCTGGCCTCAGCCGCTTGTGGCCGGAGCTGTTTATGATGGGGTGGCTGTGCTGGGAGAGGAGGGAATGTCTGGGGTTCATCAGCCCAGCTGGGGCTCAGCTGTGACACACCGGAGGCCAATGGCCTCCCGCCCCCTGCCTGGCAGCCGCTGGGGCCCGGCCCAGCCCCACCAGGCCTTGTGGGCCACAGCAGAACTAGCCCAGCCAGTACCCTCTTTCTTCTTCCAGGCCGGAAAACAGAAAGTATTCCCAGGCATTTTTGTCTTAAAATGTGCATTTGCAAAGGCGTATCCCTTCCTTTCATTGGTTTGATCATATGTCGGTATTCAAAATTGGCCACTGATTGGTTCTCCATCAGGCCCACAGGAAGCTAACAAAGCCCTAAACAGGGAAGTATTTCCACCAAAAAAAAAAAATCAGTGCCAAAGTAGAGCATCTACTCCACTTTCCAAGATCATTAATTTAACTTCTGAACAGAAACAACCCTGGAAAGACTGCTTCAGTTTGGGGATGTATCACTGACATGACTCCTTAACTACATTTTTCCAAGCAGTTGCCTGGATGTTTACCTTTCCCCCTTTTTACCTGTTGCCTGCTCCATTTCAGACGGTTGTCCTAATTTTTAATAAGCTTTGTTTTGCTAACATTTCTGTCTGGATGAACCACAGCATATCTTCACTAGAACATAATACTTTTCCCTTCTACCATGGTTGTAAAATCATTGAATCAGTGGATTCTCCCCAGTATTTTTTCCAATTGATAAAGTCTAACTTGTAAATGAGAGAAAGGCATTCTCTCATCAAGACATAACAGTTGATCACAGTGGGGGCTATTTATTTAGAAAAAAGGGTGTCAAAACCAAGGAAATAAGACGTTAGATAATCCCTTCTAAACATCATGCTTAATACTCTGCCAGGGCATCAAATATTTTGTCTTATTTTTATATTTCACTTTTCCTGACATGGTATTTGTCCCATTATGATTGGTAAGTACCAATAACCCACAGGTACTAGTATAATATAATCATTAGCAATAATATAAAAAAAAATAAGTGATAGATTCATTAATTTATTTTCTGCATGGTGCCAATAAATTTCAGTGCTTCATAAATACAGTCAATCAAATTCTTTATTTAGACAGTGACTTTTTTCATATCTTAGTTCGCAACATGTTATTTGTACAGAGAATGACAGAGAAATCTGTCATCTGGAAAACTAAAAAATTTAAAGATAGCCAACCTGGAACAGAGTTTTCTTGGTTGCCTTGTTCATGATCAATTGTATCATGAGCATACCAGATAAAAGTAACAGAATATTTCAGGGGTTTTGTTAGGAGTCATTCCTTTAAAGTAGTTTTGTTATGAGTTTGTTTTCATTCCATATATACATTTCAAACAGAAAATCATAAATACTACTTCATGTCATAAAAAAGCAATATTGTATACAAAAGAAGAATTTACAATAAAACAAATGGATATATCAGACATGAGATTCTCATCAGTATTTGTGTCTTACTCCATATTTCTTATGGTAAATCAATCATTTTTGACAACAGGTAGATAGAAGGCCTGAAAATTGTGGATATATAATTTTAAAAACACATTCAGCTTATGCAGAAGCATGAAGCAGTGTAGCTACCAACCAGTATAAGTGCTGTGGGTATTTTTTGTTTTCTCTCCCTTCACTCCATGGTATTTGCAACAGTAGTTTTATTGAAACTTGTTAAAAATTAAGTATAAGGCACTTCTCTGCAGAAAAGGCTTTTTGTCTCTGTTCATCAGCACAATTGACACAATGGAATCAGAACCTAAAATGGAGCCATCTGGGAATCAGAACTAGTGAAGCAACAATTTAAGAAATAATAATATTTTCAATTTTTATCATCATTGGAAGTTACATATATTGCACACTCAATGTTTAGGACTGGAGAAATTCTCTGCCTCTAAAAGACTTTGCATAAGGAATGAAACAAATTCAATGGTGAGTCAGATGTAGTTATACAGAATCCAGAAAGTCTAATGGACTTTGTGTTTGTCACATGGCTCAGTTTGCACCAGGTAATCTCACTGCTTAATATAAATCTTCATCCATTTCTTATGCACTGATTGTATTGAATGTTAATTATGATATCTTTTTTAATGTAACCTTTATGTTACAAGAAAAGAACTTAGGCTTCAGTTTGTATTTTTTAATTATAATTTTCTCACTGCATCTCAAACTACGTGAACATAAGAACAAGCTTGTTAAAAGACTTGGATGAGTGAAAAAGTGTAAAATATGTCTCACTCTGGAACATTCTTGTCTATAGAAACTAGACTGATGGAAAGATTTTCTGTTAAGCTTTGAATGAATTCACTAACACCTGTCTTGTCTATAAAGACAACTTGTTCCAGATTTTGCAGAGAAATAGCAAATACAGATTTTCTTCCCAGAAAAGTTTCCTCATCACAGCAGTGAAAGGGGTGAATGGCTATTTTGAACAGCTCTGTCAACACACCCAGCATACCTCTGCCTCTCTATCTAGTGATGCCAATTTTCATGGTGGTATGTGCTTCCAAACCTCATAAATATGGCAGAAATGATGGTTCTTTATCACTGAGTGGTATAGAATATTATATGACTGTCCACATATTTTAACATCTTTCCAGATCACAGCTGGATTTCTTGCCATTATTTATAGGGTAGCACCCCAAAATTACTGTGGTAATTGTGAGTATTGTTACAATGAGGCAGTCTAACTAGGTGCTTTTTAGCCCTCGTGTGCTCCCAGAAGACAAAAAAACAAATTAAAATGTTCTGCTTTCACACAACCCCTTCTCTGCTCCAAATAATCCTGCTGTGACAGCCAAGGAGAGCAATACATGGGCAATCCAGTAGTGTAATACACAATAACATTTTGTAAAAACTGTAACATTTTGTGTTGATAGGTCCTCCATCTAACAGTTTGCAGTTTGTGACCTCCTCTACAAAATGTTGAAGAGCCATTATTTAATGCTTTTCAGTTCACAAAGAGGGATGGCACAGGCCACAGGGAGCTGCAACTCGTGGCTGTAATTCATAAAAGCAATTTCATTACTGTTGCGTACTTTCCAACACAGTGCCCAAAATCTGAAACAAGGAGAGCTATCGCTATTTTACCCAACCTAGCAATCTGAGATTTCAGAAGATGTTAAAAACTTCCTCAAGTTGACAGTGTTTTGAGCATTTACTTTTCTTATTGTCTTGGTGAAACTGACAATAAAAACTCTTTAATAAAGCCTAAGACATGCTGCTTGAATTTGACAAGTTTTAGCCTCTTTAGTAGATCAGTGCTGTTTTCTCTTGCATGAAATGAAAAATATTATTTGGACTAGTTCATACCTTTCAGGGTTAAAAATACTATATTTATATCTCATTATAATCCATTCATCAGCTTCCAGACCCTGGGTACTCTGGGAATGTCAAAACTTCATATGATGTCTCTGAATGCCGTATTTTGCATTTAGATATTTGGAGTAGCAGGAAAAGTGTACAACCACACGTGTTATAGCAAGAAAACTCCCTGTTGACTGCATTGCTGCAGGGGTTAGCTCAGAAGAATACATTTTCCCTAAATGCATGGCATAAATTAAACTCAGCAAACTACTTCTGTATCTGGTTCTCTTTTTTTTTTCTTTTTTTTTTTTTTCCTTTTCCCAAAGAGAAGTGAAATCTACTTACTTTCAAAAATACCAAGGTTTGTTAAGCCTTCAAGACAGAGGATGTCCAGTGGGTGTTACACATCCCAATATCTGATCTTTGAGAAAGAGGAACGACTAAGAGAAATACTTGGAATTGGAGGTTGATAGAAGTGTCTCAATTACACTTCAGGGTGCATTTATAACTTACTCAGATTTTGATGCTCTGAAAAGAAGCAAGTTTCAAGTTCAGGATTCAAAGAGTTTTTTCTTCAGAGAAGCTATGATTTTGTGTTTGGAATATTCTATCTGCTTTCATATGGCTGAGTAAACAAGTATTTTAACACTGAAATCATTCAGGTAGTGACAAATAAAATAAGGGTACATATTTATCTACCAATAGCTAAGAAGTTAGTTTTCTGCCTTCCTGGGAGGGTTCCTTTTCACTGCCATATTTTCCCTTTGTCTCCAGATTGTGTGACCAACTGGGGAGCGATGTTTTGGAGGAGAGGGCTGACACCATCTTCCCTTTTTCTCCTACACGCGGTTGGCTGCAGGGGCCACTGTCTTGGAGGGGGCAGAACCCCCAGAGTTTGGGTGTCCTTTTGTTTCAATGTGTGTCCTGAGATTTAGCAATTTTCTGTCTGGTGATTGCTCAGGTGGTTTGTTTTTTTTCGGATTGTTACTCTTTAGCTTATTTTTTTCATTTATATTAGCTCCTATTTTTTTCTCCCTATTGTTGGAAATGGATTGGTTGAAACTAAGGGAAGGAACTCTTTTTAGAGTGGTCATCTCTTAAATTGTCTTAAACTGAGTAATAGTTATGTTTGCTTTGTGGGAATAAAAGGGCGCCATACCTTTTAGAAACATAGCTAAGAATTAAGAAATGAGAATGCTTTTAGCAGTGGAGATGATGAATCACTGAATGAAACCTCTCATGCAATAGGACAGATTCTCTTTTGAGTGAGTCAAGAGTGAATGCAGTATCAAAAACTCTCTTTACAATGCAGCATAAATCCAACCTGCTGATTTCAGCGCTGGATAACTGGATTAAACTCCAGGGCTAGCAACAGAGCAAATGTCTGACTAGATGATGAATTGGTGTTTCCAGACTGAGAACCTGAAAATTTAAGAAATCCACAAGTCACATACTCTCATAGGAGATGAATGCCATTTACCAAGCATATGCATGTCTATCTACAAGTGATCCCCACATGAGTAATGTCTAAAGGTTCCAATTTCATTTTGTTTACCGTCAAATGTGTTGTGAGTCAAAAGCCCATTCAGAAATGTGCATTCTCAAATAAGTTGTGCTATCTGTCTGATAGATGAACATTTTAAGTGCATACAAACATTAAAGGACAAATTGCGATCCATAATTCGTCCTACTGAAAATAAGGCAAAGTGGCAGCAGATTATCTACTGCCACTTGATAGTGCTAAAGACTACAGCAAGCATAGCTCTTTATTTGACTAGAATGATGGTTTTAGCTTTATGTTTTGTACATCATGCACAGAAGTCCAATACTGTATAAACGTAAAGGGATCATTATATAAAATGAAGGGTAGACACTGGAATACATTAATGCTTTACACCACAAGGTGATAGCCCAAAAACATACTACTTTCTACTAAAAGCAATGAAGTAAGGAAGAGATTATGTTTAGAGAGATAGTTTTATGCAGCAGTCAGTGCTTTAAGATATTTTTCTAAACAGATAACAATGTATTTTTAAATGTCCCAGACATCTCATCAAAACTTACAGTCCTGCCAGCTTTCTTCCAAACACTGTGAAGCTACAGTATGTAAAAAGCTTTTTTATAAATAACGCTAAATCTGAAAACTTATCAATTTTTGTCTTAGAAAACTATTTCCCAGAGTGAAAGATTAGTCTCAAGTGAAAAGAACTCATTACTTACTCTCACAGTCTGTACTTCATATCACTTACCCATTTTTGAAGGGAATCTGGGTGATAAACTCTTACCCTGTGAGAGTGTCAATTCTAGTCTATCACCTCATGTACATATATACTTTATAAAAGGAGATTCAGAAACATTTTCCTTATATTTTTTTAACTTTGGAATTGCAATAAAATTTAGAGAAACTTAAATCTCCTAGATTTTCTTAGTTTGAATCTGTTTCTCAGGGCCAAGATAAACAGATTTAGGGCTCCACAATCCTAAATGTCATTTATTTAAAGGGGAAGTCCAATCAGTTTTAAAAGAAAGAATGGCAATGTGAATACCCATTTTTCACCATACAATGGGTATTTGAGCTATATCAAATTTACGTTAATCAAATTAGTGGAGAAAAACAAAGTAAACAAGTCTTGATACCTCCTAAGGATTTTTATGTCCCTTTCTCACTTCATATGGCAGAAATTCACAGATAAGGATATTCAACTTCTCCAGAATTTCAGAATAAATTTGTGCAATGCTAAAATCACCCCTGGGCTTAATTTTAGCTTTGATAAAACTGCATGAGCATTTCCAGTAGAATTCTGTGATCATTTCTATATTCTCATTCTAGAAAAAGCAAATGTCTCATAATTTTGAAGCTCATAAAATATTCTGAGTTTTGTGTTGACATTCAGTGTAGGTTCTTAAAAATGAGATTAGAAACTGAGTAATTCATACGAACAAAAGAAGATAATTTTAAAAAGGAAATATCCCTATTTTATTTCCTGGCTATTTTCATTTGAACCCTGTTAGGAAGAAGAATGAGCTTCTACCAGGGATAGTAATTATTTTCAGTATTTTCAGAACCAACCACTGCCCACAATGGACTTGACCTGAAGAGGTGGCCAAAAACTGAAAGAATATAGGTCTGTGTATGTTCCCTGCTTAATTTTTGCACAGGTTGATAAACAGTGGAAGAAGCAAGTCCTTTAGAGATGAGAAAGGTCTGCCTTTCATAGGCGAGGCAGACTTGGAGAACCACTCTCTACCTTTCGTTTTATGGAAAAGCTTCTATGTCCTGAGCCTCCAGGACTCCAGGCTCTGGAATTTTGCACAGGTTACCACTGCTTCCATTTCTCTCATATTTCATGCCATCTCTCCCAGCACCTTTACATTCACAAGCACAGAGACAGAACTAACTGTTGCATGGTGCAGAATGATGGGGGCAATAATATGATAGCAGAAGAGTGGCCTAACTTTATCTGTAGCTGGCATAGGAGGCAGAACTGGGGATATAGCAGTGGATGCACTCAATGTCTCCTTCCAGGTGTAGGTCTCCTAAGGTACTCTGTACTCCCTCTAGTCCCCTTCAAGTGTAAAACAGAAAGGATGGGAAGGGATATTCAGTGGTGCATGTCTGGTGGTCAAACAAATCATCCCATATACAAGTTCATTCATTTTGCCCATCCTTTTTTTCTTCTCTTGCATTTTGAACTACGTGCATCCATTTTTCAATGAGCTGCTACTCCATCTGTGAAGTGTGTAAATACTTGTAGCCACCCCTGCTGTTTTGAATGAGGACTCAAAGGTACAGAAGCAATGAAACATGGACTTCCAGCGCAGGAGGAGAAACATGCTGTTTGAAGAGTGTGGGAGAGTAAGTATGAAACAACATCTCTCCCGGGAAAGAAAAAGGGAAGTGGGACACTTAACATTGCTATTCTGCCGGCTGGGGCATGGGCTCCACTTCTCCCACTACTTTTAGGGCTGACTTGCTGAAGGAGACAAGATATCTGCTGATGCGAACCATTGCTGATAGCAGAGAGGTAGAAAAATGGGGATGATGCCACTGTTGACAGGAAATTAGAGTGCTTGACATTGCCTCTCAGGAACTGCTACTGATCCCTTAAGCGAGGGTTGTGAGGTAGTGCTGTGAGATGGATAATTTCATGTACAGTCAGAGGGAGCCTGAGCCAACTCTGAACACTCACAGTAACAGCTGTCAATGAAGCAAAGAGGTATCAGAGACTGTAGAGAGCATATTGGTAAGCATCATAACCCAGCCAAAAAGAAATGAAAAATTCTGATTCAAGAATGATCAGGCACTTAAAAAAAACCCAAAAAACCCAACCCAAAACCCAACAACTCCCCCAAAAATACTGAGATAAGAGTTAAGTACTAACCTTTGTATGCATTGGACAAGGGAGAGTTCTGCTGTAGACCAAAGCATGTATTTGATCATGTAGATCAAAGAATGGGCATTCACAAAAACAGAGACAGTGAAAATTAGATTATTCTACAGTTTCCAAAGCAGATTTCTGATTTTTTTCTATGGGGAGATTGGTTTTAGAAACATAATTATGTTCTTAAAATGCAATTGTTCATAGTAGTGTTGTGTGATAATAAAACATGGGATTGTGTGAAACACTACCGTATTAATGAGTATCTACTTATAGCAAGTACGTAACTCAGTGACCCATTTTTCCATTAATTTCTCATCAGATCCAGAAACTACATCCATACTAGTGTGATTTACTGTAGTGAAAGGTCTTATTGTGCAGGACCTTTTTCCATGGCAGTTTTGATCAGAGCTGTTGTTTGATACCATTAAATTAGTTTAACTCCCATCATAGCAGGAGCTCTTCATATATTGTAGAACTGCTGCTCTATTCTGGATGGTTTTACCTTCTAAACAAAATGTACATGAAATGAATACTATTTCATCTGTGTGTCAGGCTATGGCTGGGCATCATATATCCATACTTGACTGAGTTCTACATGTGGCAGGGTTCTGTGCATAGTATTATGGTGTTCTGATGATAACATGTAACCATCATAACCCAGAACTCTAGTCCTGCTTGAGTGACAGTTTGACCATTGCAAGTGGGTCCAGAGATTCATTCCATTAAAAAAATCTGTCAAAACAGGTGTAATAAATTAATCCTCTATATTTCAAATTCTGTATTCCTCACTATTCTATAGTGTTCATTTCACCTGTCTTTTTTAGTTGCATTAATGAAAGAAAGCCGCTGTTCTGTAGTTTACTTAATCAAAAAATGTGAAACAGTGTGTGTTTGACTAATTCCCCTCTGCCTCCTTTTTCTACTTGGTGTTTTCCACTGCTTTTTTCATCATGCTCTTCCCTAAGGTGAAAAACTGCTTGTAGTCAAAGCACTGAACTTAGTGCTACAAGGATCAGGAATTCTTTGGTGGATAAATGCAATCTGTTGTTTGCATTTTTAACTCTATTGCCCTGTTTTATTATATACCTGCATTTTCATATACAAGTTCAGCACAGGCTTGCCTGGAGAGATCAGATCAAATACAATTTTGTATTGTAGCATTCCGTATCCAACATTTGAAAATCAAGTATTTGTTTGAACACAACTGTTAAAATACAGTCAATATATATGCAGCATTTCAGAACACTTCTGATATATTTAAGGGCATGTGTAAACCTACTACTGAATTATAATTTTTTCAGCCACAGATTTTTAGAGAGGATGTAATTAACTCTTAAGAGGAAAGCTATATAAGAGAAGAAAATCCAAGGAATTTTGAAATGAGCAGAATAATTCTGACTTTTGACTTACATCTAGAAACACTTCCTAGGAAATATTTGCAGGACAAATTTTCAAGTACAAAGGATTCTATTAAATGAAAAAATATAATGACTTTGGAACCTTTGCATCTTAATGACTGCAATAAATTTTCAAAAATTTTATTAAAATTCCCTTAAAATTTATATTATTCATACGCTCCACTACAAGTACAACTAGACTTTTTGCTGCCAAAAAAGGTGTAATTTTGCTGTTATTATCAACTTGTCATTTTTTAATTCTCTGAAATGTGGGGAGCTCAATAATGCTTTAAATTATAACTCATGGTAACTAGACCTTCCTTTTCAGTACAAAAAAGAGAATGGAAGGGAAAGCTTCATAAATAGTCGCTACTTTGAAAATATAAACAAACCAACAAACAAAAACCCAATGGAACCCTTCATAGACCCCAGCAGTAATTATTTCAAAATTTGAACTGACGTTTTTAGTTATAGAAACTGCTTTAAAAGGATGTCCACATGTACATCCAATACTATATTTCTGTGAGCTGCCTGATATTAACATTGTCCCTTTTTGCCTGAAAAAACAGCACCATCTTGAAAGAAGGAAAATAGTCTTGCAATAGCCAACACAAGTCCACTTTGGGGAAAGCTGGGATCTACTCTTGGCTCTCTGATTGACTGAGGCTTTGTTGCATAAAGTCTTTGTTTTCCAATCTATAATAAAGGAAAATCAATATGTCTCTACCTCATAAGGGTGTTGCAAACCTAAATCCATTCACATGTGGCAACTGGTACAACATGATGGAAACTCAATATAAATTGTTACATATATTCTGTTACCCCCAGTGGAAGGCTTTCGTCCATGAAATTGCTGCCGTACAAGCAGTGCTGGACAAATTGCAATAGGGAAAAAAAATAAAAAGCTTAAAATAAAAAAGTTTTAGCCCTGGAAAGTGAGGCTAAATCATGAATGACAGAAAACCTATGACTAGAATTTTAAAAAGCTCACTTCCTTCCAAAGGAGATGAGTTGTCCCCACAGACATGATGACAACTGAAATCTAACACATTTAAGGAAAAAAAAAAGATACATGATAGTTACCATTAGTTGTTAGATAAATATGAATGCTTAGCTGAGAATTATAATCAGGGCACATGGATAAGCTACCTCTGTGAAAGGAGTCCACTTCACAAAGTTCATGTTTATATAATACTCTCCATAAGAGTTGTCTTAGCTGAGTCCTTCCCCTGGGGCAAAGTGCTGCAGCTTCCATCAAAACATTTGGGAACATTTTTGGCCTGTTTCCACAGAATTTTATTTTTTTATTATATCTGCTGGAGTCTTTGTGGAGATGCCCTCAGCTTTGATTCATCTCTTCTTGATATTTTTTATGCCTCTTATCCATGCTTTGTAAGAGAATATTCTTGTCCAAACGTTTTGCTTCTTTACGGAGATCTGTTTTGAAAGCTGTGTAGAGTAAGGTTTAGAAGCTTGGGACAGGTGGTGCTCCTGTCAGGGTCATGGGCTATCTGTTCATAGAAAATGTTTTATAAATATTATATCAATTTATGCCCTTGGTGGATTTTCAGGAGAGCTTATAAAACTGGCTGATGAGTGAGCTCTACCTCTTCCTTCTATTGCCTGTCAACCTTTCTCAGCTATTGTCTGCTAGACCCTGTGACTCATGTATTTTTCTCTCATTTTGAGTGTTTCACAGATGAGGATTCATACCCCTCTAATTTTTTTGTTTCTGCAACATTTTTTGTAGCTGTACAAACCTATGACTTTGAAGGTTCCAAGCGTATTGAGATCCTTATTTTTGCCACACAGTTTTGGTGAGGCCATACCACTTTGCAATACCTGAAGGAGAAGGGTGGTATTCCATGTGGCAGTGAAGGTCTGTACGTCCCCGCTGGGGACACAGGTCCTTCAGTGCTGCTGTGGTGTGCTGAGGATGGGGCACAGTGGCTGTCTGAAGACTCTGCATGGAGACCTACCCACCTCCTCGTGCCTTTGGTCCATGCAGATGTCATGAGCTATGCTCAGGCTTGCAGTGTCGATGTCTGGGGCAGGACAGCAACACTAAGCCTGCTATCCCAACCCTTATCAGCTGCTGTGTGGTAGTGGCACATTAATGGATAATAATAATGGATTTAATGGTCGACCTGTCTTCATCCCACAGCCATGAAATATTACCTGCGGTGGTGAACACCTTTACAAGGCAGCTAGTTTTGTTCCAATATAAGAGATTGCCCCCAGTCCCTTGGACCACACACTTGGTTTTGCAACATGCCTTTCAATGCCATGGGCTGCCTTGGGGCTGTGTGGAGGTGAATGCAGACACCTAATTCCCTTAGCTCTGCTGGCAGCTTTTGGGTCTGCAGGGGGTACAACATAGCCTTTGCAACCCACATCATCCACAGTGTAATAATCAGAAAAAGCAGGTGAATCCTGAAGCCACATCCCTGTTATATTAACTGTTGTGGATGGCAGGGTTTATCTGCTGCCACTGGCAAAATTTGTCTGTGACAGCAGTGTCTGCTCTTCCAAGCTTTGTACAAGCAGTATGGTTTCCAGTCCCATGACCACATAGCTATGCTGGGTCAGTTCTCCAGGAGTATTCCCTTGAGGACTCTGGTTTGGTGGTTGCAACATATTTGTTTCTTTCTAAACAGCTAGAAAAAGCACAGGCTGCTTACAAAGCTTACGTGAACAGGTATTTGCAACCAGCTCTGGACTTGGGGGCTTGTGTTTTTTTGTCCCATGATGTTCAATTCATCCTCCTTATGGGTTGGACCACTGTTACTTGGGCCCATAAAAAATTGTGGACCAGGTTTCAGCAGCAGCTTCCATGTGTTCGCAGAACTCAAACAGTTGTTTGCACTGCCCTGCTAAAACCTATTAACAAAAATACCTTCAGCAGTGCCACCTCTAGTGATGGCAGTCAGAGCAAATACCACGTCTGGACTGTTTTGGATTCCACAGTATTGTAGGGTAGCCTGCAGGACTTTTTTAACTGTACAGGGTATGATAATAGTGGGAATTGTATGTGATCAGGAATTATCCAGTATTGAAAGCTAGTTGTAATTAGAAACTATAGAACTTTTTTAGAGATGTAATTAACTCTTAAAATAATATGACATAATTTATATATTTAAAATCCAATTGAAGAGCTCATTGGCTATGCTGCAGAGAACAACCAGATTACATTAAGTATGCGGAGAATATTTCTGCATTTCAAGGTACAAGTGGAAACACTGGCAGAATTATCAGCAGTTATTGCAATGCTAAATGCAATAGAAATAGAAAGAAATTATCCATATGTTGCACAGCAGAGATTAACAAGAGTTTTGTGTCCAAAATGATAATTGTCAAGCAGAGAAAGTGTGAAAAAGTGATGTATATTATCCTATTTAAGGTGTATTTTTTACTTTTATTACCAAATTTGGTATTAAGTAAACAATGTTGAAATAAAAGGTGAAAATAAAGACTAAACAGTAACAAGTAATGAGGAGGTGTTGAAATTACTGTAATTTAAACATCTGAAGACGACATTGCATCTCTGAGCTATCCCAAAGTTAATTTTCAACTACCAAAAATCTGTTGAGAAAATAAATATGTGCCATTTGCAGTATGGTGCAGATCATTCTGAGAAGGAAAGAAATAACCAGACATAAGTTGTGGCCTATTATTTTAGAAAGGTTTCAAAAATCATTGCTCTGCAGTAGATTAATATTCTTATTCTTAATAGTACTTATGAAGTTTTGTTCTTAAAAAATCACAACTTTCAACCAAAAGACCTGATTTTCCTGTCACATCCTACTTATTCAAGCTTCTGCTGTGCTGCAAAATAAAGAAAGAGAACAATTTTTTCCTAATATGAATTATCCTGCCAGGTGAAAAAGCATCCTTTGTTTATGATGTACAATGCCAAGAATTGGAAATGTTCATTTAATAAAGGCAGCAAAGAGCTGAGCTCTTACATGTTTACTTTCTCATATCCCAGCAACAGTTTCTGTAACACATACTGGAATGCAAATTTCTCAGTCCTCATTTTAAGCCACAGTAGCCACTATTAAGTTGTGAGCATCATTTATGGAAGGAATGTGTCAAGGATTATGTTGACAGAAGATGGCCAGTTCTGCTGTCATCTCTTGGTGACTCCAAAGCCATCTTAAATAGACACACTTTTGTCATATCTATGTTTTCAAAGAGCAGAGTGTATTCCAATTCCACTAAATTGTTAGATATTAAACACTGGGCTTGAATTTATTTTCTTGATCTATTGCATTGTTACAATTGCATAGCAAATATCTAATATCTTTCTTTATTAAATTCCTTAGAAATGCTAACATACCACAGAGATTTAGGGGAAAAATGGTTGAAAATATTTACTCTTTATGCTGCATATGCAAAGTTATAAAGTCCAAAACAATTGCATTTACCCATGTGCATATACAGAAAAGTTCAGTAAATTTTTATAATTTCTTCTTTTCCAATTCAGTGTAAGCTTTTACTAGTGCAATATTTACTTAACCTATGAGACTAAGTTTCTACTCACTTTTAATTTTTTTTTCACAATAAATCTTAAAGAATGGGTTGAGGATTTAAAGGTTTTAGTATTTGGAGAGATATCAACCATTTCTTATTTGATTTCCATTCATATTTTATCCATTCATTATTCTAATTTTTTAACTTTTTTACAAACTCAGATTTTTTCCTATACAGCAGACATGATGCTGACAGATCCATCAATATTCATCATGCTTTCAAAACAGATGAATCATTAAAATAGTAGAGAAAATGTTTTTCCGTTGTCAGAAACAGATTGCAAGGATATTTGCTTGTATTCTAATTACAGATTCCTCTTCTCAGGGTACCAGGAAAGCAAGCAGTGATTTCTGCTGTTCCTCTGAGCCATGCTGCTTCTCCAACCACAGCAGTTCGCTGCTCATTCATCTCCTGTGTCCTTTGTTTGTTTTGCCTCTCTGATGCTTGGATCTGTTGCTGTCTCTTCTACTGTACTCTAAACACTGCAACTCCTTAGGATATCCTGCAACATTAAACAAACACAAAATTTGCCAGATACAGCAAGTTGCTGCTTATCTTTCTGTGATCCTCTCTGCACATTTGGAAAGCTCTACTTGGTATTTATAGGGGCAAGATTGTAATAAGTTATTTTTTCTGTCAGTAGTTATGTTCACGTGGAACACTGTAATAATGCTAGATTCAGGAAATTTTTTAGTTGTTTTTTAATCAAAACTGTGGCTTGGTGAAGATTCAGGTTTCAGAATAATTTATTTTTTTTTTTTCACAAAATCTGAAGACCCAGAAGCAAAGAAATATATAACTGTTTCTGCTTTCTCTGTTCTTTTTGTTTTTCTCTTGGGTGTTTTTCTCTTTTTGTTTTCTCTTCAAGGTTTTGGATTAATTTCCTGTCTCTCATTTCCTTGATAAATATTTTGTCCAAACTTTGTTTTTAACAGTAGTCTGACATTCTTTGAGAGGCTCATATAAACAAGGTCTGAATGCGACTGGCAAGCTGAGGAAATCATGGAAATTTTACCCTTAATATTCAGCTAGCTGAATAATCTGCAGAGCTGCAGGAGCAATGACCGTGGAAAAGAAAATACAGAGAATATATGAAAAAACAAATTTTCAGGTGAAAGGACTTAACTGGACTCAGGTGTTTGGGATCAAACACCTTATTCTTTCAGAGGAGCTGTAGGAAAATTTCTTGCCTTTGCAGTTTGATTCCTGGGTATGCACATACCTTATTCAGAGATGCCAGACAAGAATTCTGTAACCTGCCTTTATCTCAACTTTTTTACTGCTATGACCTGGAAACCAGTGTGTGTTTTTAAAATGAAATGAAGCCATAGGCCAGTATGATGGTAAATACAGTAGAAGGAATAAATTCTGCCATGGAAGCATTCTAATTGTTTATCTGAAGAAAGGTTTTATGTCAAATCTTCAGATTCATAAACTATGAATTTAAAAATAAAACCAACACTCTAGATATTGTCTATACCATTATAAATCCAAGTATTAGAAGCATTTGTTTTGTGTTTATATTAAGGTATGTGCAATTAACGGATGACATCACTAAATGGAGTCAATATGGCATTTCACAAGAGTTTCCTTAGTGAGCCAAATGGCAAAACTAGATAAGGTAAGAAAAAGTTTATGCTTTGTGTTTGGGGGAACAGCTGTGTTTTCAATGCTTTCAGTCACTTGCACAGAAACAGCAGAGACTATGTTAAACATACAACCCTAACATCAGCAAATTTTGATTGTCGTATTCCTGCCGCAGCTTATTAAATGTTTTCAGATATTTTAAAATAGAATGGTAAAATAGCCACTGCTAATTAAACACTCCTGTTTATTTCATGTCACTGTAGCCATGCTGGTATCAGTTTGTGACATAAGCTTTTTAAATATGTGATAAACTACTATAGTAGTGTAAAAGTAGGCAATCTTTCAGATGTGTAAGCCTTTTGTGAGTTCTATTTACAAGCCTTCATTTACTCATGCTCCAAGTCTATAACACATTGCCTTCCAAGTATGAAATATGTCCTTTATAATGCATTCCTCCAACGTCCTCCCCAGATCTTTTCTGCAGATATGTGATGTTCTCTTTGAGCTTTAAAAAATATTTCCCATTTAAATCAACATCCATCAGTGGCTTGGAACCCCTCTCTGCTGTGGGATTTTGTCCTTCCCTTTTGGTTAGTATTATGTACTGACAAAGAACAGAACAAGGACACTATGTTAGATTTATAAGGAAATAATGTCAAAATGGTTAATGCAATTCACCAGTTCAATAAACTGGATTACATTTTAGTAGGACAAAAGATCAACGAAAGCCTATTTATATTCATTGGGTGAAGGCTGTACCAGCAACCACATAATACATTCCCCGTCTTTGGGCTCATTAGCTATGCCTATTAGATTTGTTAGGTATCATAACATCCAGATGTTTCTGGGCAGCTCAGCTGACATTTTATCCATGTGCAGATTAAATATTAAGGGAAAGCAGGTAAACAAGTGCAATAGCTAGTTTTGTGCTTAGAGTATTTTCAACACTATCAGGGTTTGGGGCTTTTTTTTTCATGTTTCTCAGAGTGCATGAAAAGACAATAAATCACCTTTAGAAAGCACAATTCTTGTGGAAATACGCAGCTAAGAGCAGTTTGCCATCTCTCTGTACAAGATCTTTATATGATAATTCACATCCATGGCATACATTATCTAACAAAAATGCTGCCAGCTTCTACCAAGAAACTTCACTAAGCTCAGATTGAGCTTTCATTTCAGCAGTTGAACTTTTAAAAGTCATTTTATTGGACAATGTGTATTGTAGATAGGTGATTGTGAATGATGACATATTCTTACCATTTTTCACTGGAATGATATGTGAGGAATTTGAGAGTCCTTCCACCATATCTTCTCTGCTGAATACCATGCAGTTATGGCTATTCTTCTCTCTCTTTCTTTCCCAAAGCATTGTACTTAGTGAAAGGCTATGGGAAGTGCATATGGGGTGCATCAGGCACAGCATCACTAACTGGTCAAGAGAGGGGATTGTCCTGCTCTGCTCTGCACTGGAGCTGCCTCACCTCAAGTCCTGTATGCAGTTTTGAGTGTCACAATATTGAACAGACATGAAGCTATTAGAGAGTATCCAAAGGAGGGCAACGAGGGTTTGGAGGGGGAGCCATATGAGGAGCACTTGAGGTTACTTGGTCTATTCAGCCTGGAGAAGAGGAGACTGAGGGGACATCTCATTTAGGTCTTCAACATCCTCATGAGGGGAAGCAGGGGCATAGGTACTGATCTCTTCAATCTCACGACCATTAAAAGGACTTAAGGAAAGGGCTTGAAACTGAACCAGGGAGATTTGTGTTGGATATCAGGAAAATGTTCTTCACCCAGAGAGTGACTGGGCACTGGAACAGGCTCCCCAGGGAAGTAGACACAGCATCACTCTGACAGAGCTCAAGAAGCATTTGAACAATACTCTCAGGCACAAGCTTGACTCTTGGGGTGTCCTGTGCAGTGCCAAAAGTTAGATTCGGTCATCCTTGTGCATGCCTTCCCACTCCATGATTCTGTGAAGTGAGAAATTTCACCTTTTGTTATTATCACTGTAGAAGAATTGCAATATACAGTACACATTTTAGATCTTGAAGACTCCATTTCCTGTTTTCATCAATTTTTTTTTTCAGGAAAAACTAAACCTAAGTCATTAGCAGAGAAATAGTTTTTGTCATGAATACTTTACACTTCACTTTTTCCCTTTAGGATATATCTGCAATTGTTATGCACCTATACTTTTCTGCTGAAACCAGTGGAACTATTCTAGTTTACACCAGTTAAAAAAGTTAACCCATTAGTTTTCTATAAAAGGGAACAATCAATTCAAGTGAGTACTGGTGGCAGAATCTGTTTGTTATCATCTTGGAGTTCTTAAAAGTCCTATGCAGTAGCAATAGGACTGCTTTCTGAACTGTCCAAAGGAGATTTAAGAAAGATGACAGAACTTGTCCCAGTGATTCTATGTTCTCAAAAATAAAAATGATCCTGCCTGTTCATTAATACACAATATTTTGCTGCCAGACATGCCTGAAGACATTTTCTGACAGACTAAAAAAATTCAGATCCTTCAGACTAAAAGAAAAGAACCAAAAAATTCATAAGAGAGTTCAAGTGAATTTCTTTGAATTACCAAACTTTAATTACTGCATTTGCATAAGTTTGTCACCATGTGGGCTCTCCATAGGTTGTTTTTGTTTGTTTTTTTCTTGTCGGGTCTGAGAGCCTGCAGAGTGAGCTTTGTTGTAGCGATGAGGGCTGCTGTGCTCTGACATTCACAATTTATGAGAATGCATGATTTAGACATGAGATTTGGTGCATCATCATTTAAACATTGTAGTGATCAATATTCACGGTAAATGTCACCCAGGTGTCTGTTTTGAATGATAGTGTAAATCCACATATGAACCAAAACCAACAGCTGAAAATGAAGAAAGTGTTGTTGTAGCCCCAGCTAAAATGAAATTGAATCACTGCATTCTCCAAATACAGTCAGTCTTGTACATTCAAGTATGAGCAGTGTATTCAGCTAATTGTCTCCTGGTTGGGCCAATAAATAAATTTTGATATCATAGCCATGCAGAGCTATAGGAGCAACCATGAGAACCACTCTTATCTAATTTTGAAATATACTCAAGTATTATAGTTTTGAATTTTTGTCTTGATTTGGTTCTTGAAGCAATGTTTTGGCTTTTCAGACTATTGAGGGGTCATTTGTTTTTCTTCACTTCATTGTTTTCCACTGGTAGGCTAGTGAATAGAGTAAAAATAAAATAATCCAGTGAGAGTAAAAAACAGAATGGAAAAACCAATAGAAAGAGGTGATATGAAGAACAAATGTGAATATAAAATATACTCTTTTATCTATTCTGTGGGTTTTATTCCAAAATCAAAATTGAATATTCTTCTAAATTATAAATTGATGTTCTAATAGAAATGATAAATATGATGCAGAATTAAAAAGACAATATTCTTTCAGCTTTATGTTGTGTAATGAGAACCAAATCTTATGATCATAAGATGCTTTTTATCTGTGAACCCACATAATGTAAATAAAAGCTGACATTTGCTCCAGCTTGACTCTTGGGACACTTCTACTCCAAAATAATAACAAAGGCATTCTTCTGTGAGGGTAAACTTCTTTGAAACAGAATTGCCATGAGGGCAATGTAACAGATCTCAGTCAAATAAACAAGATCTTTTCACTTCTGTTTGACTTATTTTTGACACTGTCAAAAAGAGTTGAAAATTTTGAAAACTTTTTGAAGAGTATTTCTCATTTGGCTCTCTGAAACAAGTTATATCAGCTTAACAAAACATTTTCCTCACACACATAAAACATTTCACAACTCTATAATTTCTCCTCCCCTAAATGACTAAAATTAAACTGAAGATTATTTTATACTAAATTTTCAAAAGAACAGTAATTCCTTTCTCAGTATAAACTGCTACAAATTTCCTTCAGGTCATATATTGGCAGGGAGAAAAATAAGGAAAAAATGTATCATGTAGGTTGTTATTACCAAGTGGCAAATGAGTGCATTTTATAAGAGGTCGGTATTTCCAAATGCACCTCAAATGTAGATCAGATGGTAGTGCTACATACAGCAATATGTAGTGAATTTTATTTTTAGGTATTCTCTTCTGACCGTGTCTGGGATCAGTCTGTCCTTTGCTGTTCTAAAATCTTCTTGATGTTTTTTGACATTCTAAATCTCAAACCTTTGGGGAGGGGGGTTGGAGGAGGGACAAACCAATAAAAGCTGACAGAATTAATTAAACTGTATTACTCATCTTAAATGTTTAATTAGTCACATTGTACCTGATTAGAAACAAAATCTTCGGTATCGTCTTAGCCTATAAAAATTGGAGTGCAAAGTGACTTTTAACACAGGAGACCATTCCAGTTGCAGTGATTTTTTGCTCCTTTTGTAGAAATCCACAGTCTCTGTAAATGCTGCCTCCCAGTAACCATAGGAACAATGTCCACTGTAATTTCTTAAAGAGGAAGGGCAGACAAAGTAATTTAATCTATACGAAAATATATGAACATAGTTATGTCCTTATTATCCTATATGATATCTCACATTACTTCTTACATTTTAATATATCCTGTGCCTAAAAGAAGAATTAAACCAGTGACCTTTTCTTCAGCTGGTGATTGAGATACATGAAACTGCAAGTGGGTTCAAGAATTATTTTTTTTTTATTGAAAAATGATGAATCCTCATCACACAGGAGACAGAAAACTTCAGCACCTAATCCAATCCCACTTTTTATATATCTCTTTATCTTTGCAAAGCTGCTGTCATTTGACTTCATGGTGAAGGAAGGGCTTGGTCTACTGATGAAAAATTCCTGGGAATGGGGACAGGGTCTATCATTGAATTTGCATCTGCTAGGATGTGAGCTCAGCTGCACCACTTCTACTCTTCCACCTGATGCAGCTATACTTTCATTTTGTTATACTGTCTAGAAAGGGACAGGCATGCCCACCACTCTCATAGCATCAACAGTAGAGGGGTTTTGATTTACTTTCTTATCGGACAATTGGAGAGCATTCAGTAAATAAAATGTCTCCAAGATTCAGCCTGAAGATGCACCTAAATTGGTTCTCAAAGGACTAAAGCTATACACCTTGCTTAATCATAAGCTTCCTCTCAGGTCTCCTTTGGTTTCATTATTTCTCTCACAGTCAAGTAATGTATAGTGGATGGGGAAAAGAAGTTATTTCCCCACTGGATTTCTGAGCTTCTTCTCTGGTCCCCTTTTCTCTGTTCTCCCATTTAACTTCTCAGTCATTCCTCTGAGCTTCAAAGCACAGATTCTAGAATATAAGCCAAGGAGATCTTGATGAGAATTGATTTTTAGCCGGCAAATGTCACTCCTTAAATGCCCAAAGACTTTTTAAACTCAGACAGAATGTTAGAAATGGCAGAAAAATCTGACCCAACTTACCTTAACGTACTTTATCTAGTTTCTGCTCCAGAAGTTAGCACAGATAAATGCATGGCAGGTTTTCTCAAAATCAAAAAAAGCTTAAAAAAACCCTTCATGGTTCTCCTCATAAAGCATGGGCACTTATGCAGCTCCCCCAAAAAACTGGAACAATTTATTCTTTGCAGTACATTGGCATCATATTCTGTACTATTTGCTGATCATAAACTGATAGCTTTTTTTCTCTCTCTGCTTCTTTTCCAAACTGTCAGAGTTCCTCTGGTTGCCAGTGAGGCATATGTTACTTTGTCTGAACTGCCCTCTAAAAATTAAAACATCTTCATCCCTGTAAACTATTTGAATACGTTTGCAAGAACATCCTCCAGGTAGATGGTCATAAGTGAAGTAGTTCCAGCTTTAAAAATACAGAGTACTCCTGCATACTGGATTTTCAGCATTACAAAGATATTAATATTTTCTCTCTGCTTATATTCAGAACATAAGATCAAGAAAAGATGTAAAGAATCTGAAAAAAACACCAAGCTGACACATACAATCACAGAATCAATGAAAATGAGAAATATTTCAGCTTAGAGAATGTATCTACAAAAGAAAGGAGAATACATGAAACATTTTGAAACTGTAAGGTAGTTCTGAAGAGAGATGCAGCAGGAGTGGGCTTTAATGATTCCTGTAAGTCCTTTCCAACCCAGGACATTCTATGTTTCTATGATTTTTTTCTCCTGTGGTTCAACAGACACTAATTGCCCTGGCACATAGGGACAGCAGAGATCCTATTTGCCTCCATGGGTGTACAGTGTCTTTCTGTAGGCTGGCCTCCTCTGTTGTCCATATATGCCTTCAGGATGCCATGAATAACCCACAGCAGCACTGCAGGGAGATGTGCTCTTCTCAAACTTTCTCAGTAGGGCAGCTGGAAGGACTCTCACAACTAGGAATACCTTAGAAATTTCCTGTGTAGTTGTTCAGTAATATGACAGGAGGATATTTAAGCAGGAGGATAGAATAAATAGCTTGCTAAAAATTGTTGCACTAAAGTATTGGAACAACCATCAGAAAAATAAAACAAACTGTTAACAATAGCACCTACACTCAAATCTCATCTACATGTGGTTTGTTTTTTTCCTTTCAGCTTTGCTCTATTACTATTAAGGTTGAAAGAAAGAAAGAGCAAAAGGCTGCCCCTGTACCTCTGAAGTAACAGCCTCAGTAACCACATTTGTCTGGTAGATAACCTTTTGCTTTATAACTATCTTCCTCTCAGTCATTCTCCCCCCTGACAGCATCTCCTCCTCCCATTTTATTGGAAACTAACAAAATAGTCACACCAAAACTATTATTTGTGGTTATTATGTTTTGAAGGATGCAGACGTGAAACGACTAGTTCGAAGACAGCTACACGTGTTGTAGCTCTGGTATCTATGCAAGCTCCTTAGAGGGTACACGTGACATTTGATCCTCTTACTTTCTTTATGTGGGAGTTTTCATTACTAAAGCCATTTGCCTTTTATGTTTGAGCATATGCATATCCCCTAAGCCAAACAACCCTGCTGTATTTCCCCTCTAGAGGGAAAGAAATCTGTTTGCAAGGTGTTCTTATTCTTTGTGCTGTTTCTTCATTTGCTGGTTTAATAACCTTCTCTCTGCTGGTTGTGCTATTCATTCATGGTTTTTTTTATCTGCAGCGAATAGGACCCTGCAAAGAAAATCTCTAGAGCACAGAAAACAGCAGGGATTAAGAAAAAAATTGAAAAATACTTTCTTTTCTTCACTACCTTTTAAATTAGTTATGCAAATGCATTTATTTATTTCATTTGTTTATTTCCAAATAGACAAATGTAGAAAGGGGAAAGCAGTCTAATTCTTTATATTCTTTTGATATAATGTATGGAGAAAAAAATGATTCAGATAAGATTTTGTTTCATCAGCCAGCTAATAGATACTTCTATAATATTTTTGACAAATATAGAAGACCAAATTATTCTTTCCTTTGCAGGGCTCATATTTTCCATCTCTGTGGTTTAGGTTGTGCTAGCAAGAGCCATTTGTTGCATTATTCTTTTTCTTGCCTACATGACAATTTTAATTTGAAGATGGATTTTTTCCCTTCCATTCAAATAAAGGTTTATAATCAATCTTTTGTTTTGCCAAAGCATGTGTAACTAAATCTAATTTGTATTATTTCTGCTATCTGTAACCGTATATGTAGTTCATAATGGTTTTCCTCAGCTCTTTTTTTCGGAGGTTTGACCATATTAGTACAAAATAACAATATCCTAAAAATTGCAATAATTTATAATGAGGGAAAGCATCAGATTAGCTCAATGAATTTTTTATTTAGCTCTTTTAATTTTTTTTCAACATTTCATTCTTTTAATGTAAGTTTGATTAGACTTTTGAAATCAAAGCCATTTGAATTAAAAACAATCTAACTGAATAGAAATATATGTAAAAATAATCCCCCTTTTAAGCTAGAAATCTTTGTACAAAAGTGCCAACTATATGGAACTGTTCTTTGAATTGTTTTGTGCATGCATCCATAAACAGGAAGGCACTGAATATTAACATGGCTCTGATGCAAGACAAAGCACCCCAGAAGGTGTCAAATGTCTTCACCATGTTTGAGGTCAGCAAAAATTGAATCTATACCTAGCACTGAATTCTATTAGACATGATTTTTACAGACACTAGGTTTCTTAGAGTGTTCTACAGTTTATAACTCAGTCACCTAGTTAAGTGTGTTCTATAGGCACACTCTAAAATCTGGACCTGATATCATTTTCTTTAGCACTAATGTCTTCAGGTCCACTTCCAAAGCTGTGGAGGACAGCAATGGTGCAGTCACTGCACACAGCTGCACTTTGGTGGGGACATTCAGCAGGACCAGGAGGTTGCCAGGGGGATTTTGACAAACAGTACCATCAAGACCTTCTTCCTGGCATACCTGGAAGCTGGACATCATAAATCAAGATCTCCATTTTGTTTCCAGGCATCAACAGCACTACTTAGATGCCACACTACCAGTTTTAGACTCTGAAGTGTTCAGGTTTTGTGCAGGGCATGATGATTTAAGTGTTCATAATGTTTGAAAATTACTGGACTTTTTTCCCAAATTGCTGTCACCTATCGGGACTCTGATGACCAAAACTCATTTCAAAAGCAACCTCTTTAAACTATCTAATTTAACAGGGATAAATCGAGTCTATACTGGTTACCTTTACACTTTTGTCTTGTCAAACTGTGTTTATTATCCCTTCTCATAGTTCTGAAGGCAGCTGCTGCTGCTTCTTCCCTCAGCTGGTAACAGAGGAGTACCATAGAGGATAGACAGGTAATGTGGTCATTCCTTCCTTATTCAAAGGGTATGAAAATTTCTCTCTAGCTTTTAGTATTATATTTATTCTGCAAAGTACACATGCACAGTCATATTTCTAAATGTTATTTAAATTTTTAAGATTTTAACATATACTTAGGTGCCTTGTTCAGATGAAAAAAAAATCTCCCTTCCTAATTAGTTATTTCTATTTATTCCTTCTGTCCAAACATGACACAGAAATGGAGATACTTTTAAGAAATACCACTTTCAGATTGCCCCATTTTCCCAAGAACTTGGAAAAAGAGTGACATGGAGGAAAGCAGAAAGGGACTGAAGGCGGGAAATCTAGAAGAAAGCATATGAACAGTGTAGCTCCATTACCAAAATAGTCCTTGGAAGAGTAATACAAGAAATATATTCCTGTAGAGGGACAATAATGAAGAGAGAAAACTTCAGCTTCAGGAGACATAAAACAGGGAGATGCTTATGGGTCTGTCCATATGTGCTGTGCTGTAGCATATTTGCCTGCCCACACACAAACAATTTCACTAGCACATTCTGATATCAATGTTATTCTTTAAGAAATGTTCAGGTTTGAGGAAATTATTATCTGAGCTCCCATGATTTCTGCTGACTCAAATTCTACTGATTAGTTCTGACTCAAATAAATCCCACCATAAACCTCTGCACATTTTTTATATTTATTTTTAATGAATGTCCCATTTTTTAAAAAATAAAACCACAAATATACTCCTAGAATATTTCTTGAAATAAAGTTCTGGACATCCTTCAGAAGACATCAAGAGAAAGTGATAATAAAAAATCAGTGCTGCTTCTATCAAGGAGCTCTCCATGAGGTGAGGAGATCAAACCTGGCAAAGTGAAAAGAGGGATTAAATAAGGTGAATAGAGATTAAGTTAATTCAATACAATGCCAAAACAACCGTTCTGTAAGGGTCCCTGGTGAAATCAATGTTAGGTAGTTTGAAAGTACAACCTTCAAGGAATAACAGCAAGAGAAAAATAAATATGCTCCTTCTGGAATAATTTTACCCCGAGGGATAAACCATTTTGCTAGGACAGGAAAGTAGAATCTATACTTAATTTTGTCAGCTAGAGGCAACTTTGAATTTACCTGTCAAATATTTGTCTGGTTAAAAGAATAAAAATTACTGAAAAGATTCAAAGTGCAATTCAGATTATTAAGTTATTTTAACTTCTAATGATAGGGCAAGATTTTGAAGCTATTTCAGTAAAAGTCTGGATTGGTTCAGTAAATGGAGGATTGGTTATGCACCTTCTCCAAGTTCAATATTTCTCAGAGGTCAAAGCACAAAAAATGTCTGACCTTGATGATAAGACTCAGCTGATGGAAATATGCAGCCAGCAGTGATAGGTACAGCCTTCAACCTGCTGGCTGTAGCCCACTGAATAGGATCAGCTGGCCAAATTGCTGTCAGTAAAAATTGAGATTTATTTTTATGAAGCCAGTCATGTGACTTTGGACATAAGCTGTGGATGTGAAGCTATAAGCTTCTTCATGTCCCTGCAAAAATATTCCCTCTTCAGGTGAACAAGCTGCAGTCTCTCGTGCTCCATCCCTGCCCACCACAGTGTTCCTGCCTGGACTTGCTCCAGTTTATTGATGATTTTCCACACTGTGGAGTCCCAAACTGGAAGCAGGGTTCCAGATGTGGTCTAACAGCTGCTGAGTATGGGGAAGAATCCCTTTCCTGGCTGTGCTCCTGCTGATGGAGCCCAGGGCACTGCTGGCCTTCACTGCTGCCAAGGCTCACTGCTGGCCTGGGCTCAGCTGCTCCTCAGCCATAACACACAGTCCAAGATCCCACAGGCTGCTCTGTCCCAGCTGAACGCAGAGCTGAAGAGATCACATGTGCTATTTCTTTCCCTCCTGGATGAGTAGTCCTACTTGAAAGTAGTGACTTGAGCAAATACTAATCTTCTAGATAATTCTTGAGGAACTGCCACTGTGATAAATGGGTGAAAGAGTGATTATTATGGAGATGTTGATCTGTTTTGTAAGATAAAATGTTAAGGATTAAATAAAATATAACAAGTTAAGAATATATCGCTCAAAATATATTTCAGTAATTTTTATAGACCTTGTTTCATTTTGAAGACCCCTAAATATTCTCTTCTTCCTAGGAGTGCAGAAAACTTTGCCTAACAAATTTAAATCCACTGACTGTGGATTTAATTTTCTTAATTATCACTCACAGAGCTCAGTTAAAGGAGCACTGTTTAAAAACCAGTGGTAGATAGCTCAGCAATCAAATACTCACCTCAGGCCAGTAAGTCAGGAAGCAGTTGGAGGTAAAGGCAGAGGTGGAAGATTACATGGGTTCATATATTTTTTTGTGTTTTTCTTGACCACTGAATTCAAAACTGAACTGTTTAACTTAGATCTCTGATCTTATTTATAATATTTGACAGCGCTCTACTGAGAATAAAATATGCTTCAGTGCTGGATCCAAATGCCAAATGAATATAGAGATGGAAATGAGATGTGCAGATGCATCTGTGTTCATAATCCATTCACAGCATTAATGCAGAAAGAAGGCTACAGCTCTCTATTGCCCCCTTGCCTGTCTGAAATCTCTTCCCAGACAGCTTTTCTTGTAATGGAAGATAAGCACCTCCTGAAAGATGAAACCTGAAGAAAATGGCTTTCCAAAAGAAGAGAGAAAACCCCCAATTCAGCTCTCAGAAAAGTGATGAAACGTTGGATGTAGCATTGACGTCTCAAAACCATGAAAAAAAAATGGGAAAAGATAAATGAAAAATTTATACCTTGCCATTTTTACCAATCTTTATATCTCTAAGGTGATATTTTTCTTGGTTGCTCTAAACCGAAGTAGAATATTTTTGGTTAACAACTACAGAAAAGGAATATTTCAACTGTAAACTTGCGATTGTAGGGCCCAAGTCTTTGGCACATATATTATTTTGAAATCCTTTCCCTGCTTTTTGAAATGCTTTCCCTATGTACAAGTCAGATATCTTTTAAAATATACGTAAGATAGTAAATTAAGGATTTCTAACCTGTGAAAAACAGATATTTTATCAGGAATTACAACCTTACATATGACTACATAACAGAAATACATTTACATATCCAAATATGGCAAAGCACAGACAGAAAAATGATGCAGCAAAACAACATTTTATTAACTATGGAATACAAAGTAAGCTTAAAATGTGTTTCTCTCCTGAGGCTGAGTAATCAGATTTTTTTTTCCTTTCTTGCTCACTCCCTCTTTCACTCACTTTTCTACTTTCCAACATCCCTTAGAGAAAAGTCCTGCCATTTCTTGCAGTCAAACAACTCAAGCTTGAATACAAGAATCCCAAGTTCTTCTGCCTTGAACTGTCTCATTGAAGAGGGACACACAGATTTGGGGCAGATGGTTCTCCAAGCTCCCCTCAAGCAAGAAACATCATAGCTTTCTGCCCCTCCCCAAGAAAAGAAATAAGAACAACAACAACAAAATTTGCAGCACTTCTCACAATTTCTGGATCTTATCATTCTAATTCTCCATTTCAACCAAATGTTCCTCCAATCTCTCCCTGCAGAGAGACTCCCTCCCTGTAAAGACCAGGCACACAAAGAAATATAGGCTCACACATAACATGTTCTTCAAAACTCATATTGTGCTGCCACTTGACTGTAGCAAATCCTAGTGTTTAGTAGCTAATGGGGTAGGAGTCAGATCTGGAGTTTAAGCTCTCTGCTTGTGATTTAGCCACTACAGGCTCCTTTATAGTTAAAGGGGAATCTCAGACCCTTTAGGAAAGCTTTCATCTCATCCTGAGTCTGATATCTAAAATAAGACAGAGGAAGATGTTTTGAACATGCCAAGGACAAGCATATCACAACTCTTAGCAAGCTACAGCTGTAGTGCATTGGCCAGCTGAGCAGGTGGCTTACAGCTGTTTTTTCAAGGCTTTAAAGTTTGTAGGAAAACAATGTATTCTATTGAGATAAGGACAAAATAAGACAGGTAAAAAACTGTGTTAAGGTCGAATAAATCAAAAGTGAAACATTTTCATCTGTGCTGGTCACCTGGGTCTCCCTCTATCGTAACTTTATAGCATAACAGGAACCCTGGACCATCTCTGTACACAAAAAGAGATGAGATTAATTACACTCTAAAAACTCACCAGTTTCTCTCAATGGCTATAAAAAGTGAAATGAGTCCCTCCTTCTTTGGGACAGATAGGAAACACTGCACTAACAACTGTAAAGGGTTTCCACATTGAGAATCCTAACAACCCTCTAAGAACATTATGGGATACAGATTTCAAAGGAGTTATTTTGTGTGAAACATGTTCATTTGAACATCCTGATAATACTGACCCCAGAAACTGAACTTAAAGAATTCTAAATGTATAAGTTATTAAGAGGCATAAGCTAGCTTATATTTGAACTTCAGAATATGATCCACAGAAAATCTTCAAAGTCAAGTAGTGAAAATTATGCAAGATTTGGAATGACTTACATGGAAAGATTATGGGGCCCTAATTGCTTAATGGAAGGACTTATACCTAAAGAGGAGAATTCAACATGATAACTAGGGTAGAATCAGCATACAGAAAAAAATAAGCAGTTACAGGATGCTGAAAAACTTTTAGGAAAGAAACAAGTGATTGTGCACAATACAAATGGCATGAACTTTTTACATTATCAGGATTATTCTCCTGTAATCTTAGTCATCTATGCCAAAGGAATATCGTAATACACTCATTTTAAAGCAAGGCAAATCCCCTGCCAATTGAAAGACCATCCGAAATCCCCACTTCTCTAAGAAAGAAAAAGCTTATCTCAGTTTCTGTATTAAATTTATTGATGTCTCTTATGTACCCTAAAGCTAGATGATGATACACCTGATTTGAATGGATACAGCTTTCATGCCTGTGATTTCATATGCCATTTTCTTTCTAAATTATGGACATATTGAGCATTAAAAACCCTTTCATTTTTGTCTCCATTTTGATTGTATAGTTGTTTGCATTTCCACAAATATTTTTCTCATCTCAAATGCTCAACCTACAGTGTATTGTAAACCCAGAGCTACATTTTTATCCCTATCCATCAATACCATGTTGCTGCCCCATATCATCTCTCATCCTTTCTTTTGCTATTTGTTCAATGTCCTTGAAATATCTAACTCAGCTTTTTTGCCATGCCTCATTTTCCCTGCATGTTTCCTGTCTGCTCAGAAAAACCTTTTCTTGTTTTATAGTATTACGTAGAGCAATACCTAGCCATACAATCCAGACCATTTTAGACTATGAAACCTCCTTCTTAAATGCTAAATATTCAGAGATGGCCTTTTAACTTAATGATGGTTTCTAACACCTTTCAAGAAGGTTCTCCTTTCACTGAAAAGCAGAGCAAAATTTATATGAAAAATTTAAAATTATCTCAGTATTAATTACTGCTTGCTCACTCGAAAACCTGGTTAAAAATAAAGAAATTTGAACCAAATATGTTAGTTTTTGATAGAATGAAATACATATGAAAATAAACAATTGAGAAGGTAATCACAGGTTGCATTTAGGGAAAGACCTGTTGTAGAAAAGGACTAATGTCTGACATGGTCCTGCCTGGTGAAGCAGTCAGAGCATTAGGTTGTAAGGGATGCAACTCACCTTTGTGTCAGGACAGATCAGAAACTTGATAATTTCTTCATGATTTTCTTTTCAGGATGATTAAGAAATTTTCCACAAGGAAATGTTGGAATAATTATTTCAGCTTTCTACATTTCTTTCAATAATTCAAGAATAGTTTTTGTCCAATCAAACGCTTATGTTTTGTCTTTGTTTACTCATTTTCTTTAATTTCATTTAGATTTCAACAATGTAAATTTTAATATAAGCATTATATCACAACACACATACACGTATATAGGATATTTGTTGCACCCTTCCACATCACTGAATCTAGTTTTATTTGACTGAAAGGAAATTGTACATACATTTCTATATGAATTCTTTCAAAGTTTACTTTTCTCATACATTTTTATTGTTATCTTTGTTCCTGTTGAGAATGAAAAGAAGTTCAGAAATGTCAGAACTTCCCCTCTTTCCACATATTACCTTGCCAGCAGTCTATCACCTACTAGCAGTCTCTCAAGGAAAAAAAATATATCAGAAGAAGCATGCAAATACATAGATGGGTCTTTAACCAAGAAATTGATAGATTCAGGTTGTAATCAATATAGTGCTTTCATGAAATCTTTCATACGTAATAGTATTTGTTCAATTAATTAATACTGTTGTAAATAAAAAAAAGATATGAGACTATAAATTAAACACTTAGGATTCTATTTTGCTCCAAGATACTTAACTCATTCCTGTTACCTTCAACAGGAATTGCTTCTATTAAGAAGCACCATAAACAAGCAAAACAAAAAAACAGATTGCTAATGGATGCTTGTGTTAATTTGGCTAATGGTTTGCAAACAGCCTAGGCATTATTTGACACGATAAATGCTATGCTGCTCAATATGCGTAGATAACTTAGAGTCATCAATGTGCTTGATAATTCTGTTAGAATTAGTGATCAGGAAGCCTCAGCAAAATACTGAGTTTCAGTTCAAGTGTTTATTCATAGTACTTTTCATCTTCTCCTAGACTATTTCTGTGTGTATATTGAAGTTATGTTTGTATTCACAGAGGTCCTCCTTTCCTTTCTGGGAAATAGGAAAGCAAATCAGAAATATTCTAAAGACTTCATTGTTTTTATTCCTTTATATTTTGACTTCACTAAATTTTGAATTCACTAAATTTCTCTTGGCTTAGAGAAGGGAAGGGTACAATAGAAATAGAAATAAAATTGTATGGCAACGTGTTATTGCCCAACACAAAGGTTCATGCTCATCTGGATTAATATATCACCATTTGTAACCCATTTTAAATATGAGACATAAGAAAAATTAGACTTGGAAAAAGAAAATTACAGGGGCTTAGTGACAGAAGAGAGTAAAGATTTGGGCTTTGTTTTTGTCTGAAAATCAAATACAAACACCTAATGAATGGCACAGAATGGAAGACATCTGTTTAGAGTTAGAACCTTTGTAAATGTCTTCATAAAGCAGACCTGTAGGACTGAGTGGTCTTTCGGGCTCGATTCCATGCATAAACACCTGGACCACATGAAGTGTCCTGAGGCTTCTGAGGCACACACACAAGGCTAGCAGATATCATCCTGCACCTGGAGGTGGTCCAGGTCCTTTGGGGAAGCTACTGGAGTCCAGCACAGTACCTAAGGGTGTCTTGCATGGCACCAGGAGGCTGTTTAGGTAACTCAGTCTAGGTCCTGGCTCTGGTACACAGGACAACCTATGTTGATGACAGTTCTTCCTCACTTTCTATCTGTATGGGTTTGTCTCCTGGCCAGTATAGGGACCTAGTGCCCTTCCCACAACATCACCTGGACCATACTATTCTGAAAGCCACCCAAGTGCTCTTCAGGTGAGCAAACATATTTTAGCTGCTGTCATCCTTTGGTTCATGTGTCTGCCCCTGAACACCACCATGAGCATACCCTGTGTCCTCTGTGTTATACAGATATTACTTAGGCAAAACTCAATTAGCCCCACCAAAATGTTGTAAGTTAGACATAATTTTCCTAATTAAACTAGTGGGTTGATACCTACTATCATTTTTCCATATGTATATTCTGCAATTGCATTACCTGTGTCATTCTTTAATGGTTTCAATAACTTAGAAAAGCCTGGAAGTTCTTTGTGTGATGTATGTTTCTATAAGACAACATGAAATTAGGGAGTCATGATTAGATCATTTTCCCAGGTTCCTTGTTTGAACTTCTTGATTAAGAATTGTTTCCTATAGGTTCAGTAATGATCTAATGACCACAATTAATATTGTGTTAAGAATGTTGAATTTATGAACTAGAAAATTGGGCTCATTCCCAATTTGTAGCTGTGGTGGCAAACCATCCTGCCTAAGCAATTCTCAGGGTATTTCAAGAGAACATGGAATAAATATATAATTCTTCATTTGCCAGCTTCGACTATTTGAAAGGATCTTGTATAGCTGCTAACACACACCTTTAAAACAAAAAGGTCAGCAAGGCTCTAGTGAAATGTATGCAACATCTTAATAAGATGATAGTAGGTCTGTTCTGTCCTACTTTGTGTTTTGAGGTTGATTTTCTCTAGCACAATTTAGACCAAGTCGTCTGAGGTAATAGGTCAATTTTCTCTCATGCTCTACATGGATGTATCAAAAATGAAAAAAATTGACAGTTGTAAGGATTTGAACTTTTCTGGAAACTCTTCATCATATGAAGTGCTAGAAAACTACCAAATTAGATCTCCCTTAAAATTCCTAATGTAATCTTAGGTTATAAGACTGAACTGAATTAATGGTTTCTCAGAAACCTTGAATTATAAAAATTCATCAGAGATATGGAATATGCCACTTGTTAAAATCTCTATAGAATACAGAACTGAAAGTTATTTCTCCTGCTCTTTCACTGCAACTAAAATTTGCATTGTGTCTTTTCTTAAACAATGCAAAGCTGAATTAGAAACCTCAAGAAATGAGGTTAGTTGTAATTAAATGTTATTAAGTAGCTTCATTAAATTAAGTGTCTAGATCAGAACATCTGTGCTTGAAACATGGATCCTGTAGAACTCACAAAGCTTGAAATAAGCTTTGATGTGAGATTAGGATGCACTGTTATGGGCTCTAAAATTAATACACATTCCTTTACATTTTGGAGAAGGTAAAAATATATTGTTTAAATAAAGTTCATCTCTTTGCATATTAAACATAAATCTTATTTTAATGAAATTAGCTTCAAGCATCATTGTGGTCCATTTTTAAATGAAAAATTTTATATTAGGTATCCTTCAAGACTAGCTCCTACACAATCCTTTAACCACATATCAGTTGTATATTAGATAAGCTTTGGAAGCATTGCTTCACAACAGAACATTTATGTGCCAGCAGAGCTTTACCACTGAGAGTATGTCACATGAATATCAAATTGAATTGTCTTCCTTCATATGCGAAGTATTGCAGTGCACTATGCAATCTATGTACTTGAGTCACAATTTCCCACTTTTAAATCTGGACAATAGCAATCAAATAAAAACAGTGATGAAAGCGCTGGAAGGCCTTCACTAGCTGGATTCCTGATTGTTTGGGACAAAGTGAAAACACAGCCCAGACCAAAGAAGAGCCTCAAAGACACTTCATCTCTGACAGCTGAAGACTCGGCAGACAGGTTTTTGAGAAGAGGTGGCCTTGACCTTCTCTAAGTCTCCTGTCAAAATAACTGATTGGTTTTCATATAGACTGTCCATCACATTTAACCCAGCAGGATGCAGTGGAGTTCAAGGTAGAGAGCCAGTTGGAACAAATATGCAGCACAGAAATAGAGAGCATGAAATTGAAGGGTTTAGGGCAGCAATCTAACACTCAGCAATTCCCAGGAACCTCTTATCTCAGCAAGCTGTGAAGAATTTAGTTTCTCATTTGTTTCAGCCTTCCAAAGACATCTTGTTGGCAGAAACAGTTTCCATGTGAGTCTGCCAGGTCCACATCAGTACTGGATAGTTTTCAGCTGTGAACAATACAGCAAAAATACAACTGCCTGTGACTGCACAAACCCCCCTTTCACTGAAGGCTGTTACTGTACTGGAAGATTTTCTGTTAGATCAATTTGGACTCACCCTCTTGTCCCAGAAGTGGAACATCTGCAGTGAAGGAAGCATTTTGCTAACTCAGCCCATTGTGAATACTTTTGTTGGCATACTTTACTGGGGGTTTTTTTCTGTTCTTACTTGCCAAATTCAAAGTGTTTTGAAACAGTTATACTCTTTCAGTTGTTTTGCAACTTTGTCCACTTAGTTTTGTTACACTCTGCAAAAAGAAAATGACTGCAGTCATAAATAGACTATCATATAGCTTTCAGATTCCCTATAGCATTCATCTGGACTGATCTCATACACGAAAAATAAAGTCACATTACTAAAAGACAAGTTCAAATCACTAACATAATTCCTACAGACTATACAAAGACGTCTGTGATTAACACAGTAAATAATACGTGTTTTCTTGAGAAGTAGAGATCATTTTGAGAAGGATGAAAAAAAGCATATGTAAGTCTGCAATTACACGCCTTTCAGTATTCCTTTTTTACCTTCAACTAAAGCCATATTACAATCTTTAGCATGTGTTTTATTATACATTGCATAGCACAAGAAGGGAGTTACCGTATAGAATAATTTCCACAATTCCCACACACCCTTCTGCACATGTATGCTCATCTCTGTAGGTAAAAATACCTTTTACATTCATGGAGCCAATGAGAAACCAAACCCCTCTGGCCATGTCAGACCTAAGGTGAGATTCCTGAAACTGTGAAAATAACAAACTTTTGCACCATACTTGTACATCCAACTCTTTTGACTTTGATTACTCAAAAGATATTGATAACCATAAAGCATCAAAAAAGACATAAAAAAGAATCCTTCCTTTTGAGTTATGGCACGGGCATGTGCAGAAGTGGCTCTTTTGTGTCACTTTTTGTTACCAACAGTCTTCTACTCCTTGTCAATGGAAGGGTAAACAGCATTTCCAAAGGTTTCTGACTCATTGGGTCAGATGCCATAGAGAAAATTAAAGACTAAAAGGCTTCAAATTACAGAGTCAACACACTAATATCAGAACAGGAGTGACAGAGGATTTCAGATTCAAAGTAAAGACCCTTTTGGATAAGGTGCTCAAATAGTCTAGCAGCTGTTTTAGTATGTATGATGTACACAGATATACAGAAAACCAAACACATATTTTTTGATGCATAGACACATAAAACAGAAAAGTTTTTTTCCAAATATCTGTCCTTTTTTTTATTTTCTCCAGTTATTGTGACCCTTTCACTGTAAACCCAAACAGAATCAGTACTAAAGGTATGAATGCAGAGTAGTCTATGGGGATGTAAATAAGCTGCTAAGAATTCAGTATCATGAAATCATCAATTTCTGAAACTTGTTAAGAGATCTAAGAGTGAGTACAAAGGACAGTGTTAGGTTATAAGGGAAATTTGTCAGTCCTTTGTAAAGCACATAAAATACTGTCCTGATATGCATGACAGAAGACATCTTTAATATCTGATATGAAAAATTTATGGAATGGGTGGGTGAATGAATACTGCAGTTCATTGCCAGTCATTCAGACATGATGGTGATAAAGGTCTGTAAGTGTCAAGACAGATACTTAGCACTTAATTGTGGGGATAATTCAAATTTAGGGAAGAGGTGTGGGTCAGTTCTTTATTCCAATGTGAATGGCTCGTTTCTAATTGAAAGCAACACTAATTAAGATAAAGGGCAAGACATTAACACTCAGTATTAACATTATGAGCCACACCAGCAATATGCCTTACCTCTGATGTGAGTAGTTATTTATGGTGTGTGTGTGGTGCAGCAGAGCTCTCCCTCGCATACACATCAGCTATCAGGTTACAGTGCACACATCTTCAATGAGGGAGTTAGAGGAGAAAATACCAGCTGGGGAAGGGTCTACTTGTCAGTGGAAACAAACTGACCAGAAAACCACTGGGCAGGTTTATCTGCCATTTATGAAGTCAAACACTCCTTTCCTCATGCCTGACAGCTTTCAGTTTTCTCCGATTTCACGGGTTACGTGTAAAGGGAGAGGATGGCACTTAAGCCCACCTCTCCCTGGTGACTTCCAGTCATGGCTCATGCACCCTTGTTCTTGTTTGCATAGAGGTGTAGGTGGGCCAGAAAGCCACAGGACTTTTCAGTCAGAGCCCTGGTGCCCTGAGGTGGTTGAAGCCTCACACAGATCGCAGTCACACACGGGTCACCTGAGACAGCTGTGGTCTTCCTGGCCTGTTGTCCCATTGAGACTTTGGAGCAGAAAAATCACCAAGGCTCCACAGACCAGCCAAACTATTTTTTGAATTACAAGACTGGCAGCTTGAATTATGACCAAAAGCTTTTCTAGCACTTTATAGTATATGTTTTCACATGTCGGGCTGGCCGTGTGAGGCCAAGTGAAATCAATGTTGTACTCCCACAAAACCCAAGCAGTTCATTCCTTTTAAGCCCTATCAACAAAGATATTACCTCCCACTTAACCAACTACAACAGTAAACATAGTGCAACATTTCTACAAATGAAAATTAAATTGAAAGCTATGCTAATCGTAAGTATTTCAACAAGATTGAATCTCTTTTCTTAGAAACAGGGACTCCTGTTAGTGTCCCAAATTGTGTTCCAAATGTTATTTCTTTTTCCATCTTTCAGTTTGAAAGATGTATCACTCATCTCCACTTGAAAGCTATTATTAATTCCCTTATGTTCCCATGTGTTCCTGTAGTTGCATATCTTGTTTACTGATGGCGAACAAAGTTTAGATTTGTTCTCAGATAAAGGGAGCTTGGAAGATAGCAGAGCAAAGAAGAAACTGTGCATAGTGATGCAGGTTGCATTAATATGTCCTTTGAGCACAATCATCTTAGGAAAGATGATTTTTCAAATTCCAGGAGCAGCAGAGGTGAGCTCAGGTGACCATTTTTATTGAGAATTATGTTTTTCTTAATCCCATCTCTGACCTGAGATGGGATTTCACAATAGTGTGATCAAGCCATATAAACTTGCTTATTCACCACAAGGCAGGAGAACTTGAATCTTTTGTGTTTCTCTGAACTGACTTGACATCTTAAGAGGCATATAAGGACAGGCTTGATATCCTTTTTGCTGTTTTCAAGCATAACAATCAAATAAATTCTTAGCTGAAATAACTTAATTTAAAAAATAGCAAATTATTAGGAATATTTTGTTTAAGATTTCTAGTAGAGACTTTATTAAAATCCAGCCAAAATGTTTTCCTTTGGTATTAATGTTCCCAGCTATCTGAGCTGGACAGCACTGTTCTGAACATCGATATATACAACTTGAGATACTGGATTTAATACCCATATTTGCTTAGATCTGGGAAAATGAAAATGTTCTAGGAACCATTTTTTGAAAGAAAAAAAATCTGTCCAACTCCCAGGAACTAAAGACATTTGTATGCTGTCACACCTGTCTGTGCTTCACTGTACTGTTTGATTAAAAGGTAAAATTTCATGCCCATATTTTCCATTGGTATGAAGTTCAATAGATCACCTGAAGAACCAGTGCAAAAAATTAGCTCATAGGTACAAAGAGACAGAACACAAATATTCAGTTTTCTAAAAGGAGTTTTCTAGCTTTATCTGGGCCAGTAGATTTTATTTAGGAATCACTGGAGTATTTTCTGTGTTAGAGAGGGAGTGGAAATAGATCCTTATGATTGTCCCTTCCAGCCATTAATATCTACCTGCATATAATAAAATTGCTAATATGGAAGTACTCACAGAAATAATTCTCCAGTGCTCAGATCTCAAAACATATTGAGGAAAAAAAAATTAAAGCAATTGATCAGCCTTTCTTTCTGAGCATTTTTCTACACACTGCACTTTTCTGCTCTATAGCACTGCTCCAACAGAAAGGATGGAGTTTCCTTTCCAGTAGGTCATATAATCTGGTATGTATGAGATGCTTCTAGAAAGAAAACAAACAAAAAATACTTTTTAGACTCAAATTTTGACATTTTCTCCAGAAGAGGAGGGAGTTGAACTTTGACATCTCAAGTCTTTTGAGGAGTCCTTTATCTCCTCTAGGGTGTGATGCAAATAATAGGATTGGTTGCAAGAGGCACTAACACTCAAATAAGCACTGATGGTTTTCTCTGAGAAAAAGTTCCCAAGTGAATTTAGGTACTTTCTTGACATCGCTAGAGGAAAGTCCAGAAGGAGAGGAGAGCAAGAGCCAACTTTATCACTCGCCACTGCAGACATGGTCCTCAGGAGAAGGTGGGCTTAACTCCTAGCTGACTGAAACCCTTCTTATATTAGGAAGCCCGACACAGAGGCAATGGGTCTGCCTAGACTGGATATAGCTCACGTTGAATGCCTTTGCTGACAGATTTTCTACCTGGTGGGGAAAAGCAAGGGTTTTCTGAGTTGTCTATAGTGGTTATAAGCTTCAGACAGAAATGTAACAGCCCAGGTCTCCTCTCCACAGTGACCAGTGCTACATGTCTCTCCAAGCACTCTTTCAATTGAACTTCAATTCCTGAGGTTGCATCTGTCCTCTTGCCAAATTACACTGCTATTACTTTTGGAGCTACTGTGTTCTTTTATAACAGTTGTAAGAAATAAGTAGGTAATGTTTCAAAAGTAAGGTAAGCTTAGAGAATCAAAGCTAGTAAATTATATTGTTATTGTTCTACACTCAGTCTTTTTCTGAAATTTGCTTCTGATCAGTGACCACATAGATAAAGATACAGCTTTTTTTGTCCTCAGGTAGAGTCAGTCATTAATTTCTAACTAATGGCATAGGAGACCATCTCAGAGGGGGGTGTGATAACATTATACAATTTGAAGAGGGAGCATCAAAGATTAAGGAGGACAACCGAAATATTTTGTCTTGTTTAACAAATTACTGAAGAAGGAAAAAGTGAAAAATAACACTCAAGATTTACACAAGATCTGGACTAAATGGATACGTTTCCACTGATGAGAACAGGTTTCGTATTCAGACCATTTGATTATATTTGGTTTCAGTAAAATAATACAACATGGCAGTGATTCCTGTGAGATTTTTCTTTTCACACTGCTGTGAGTCTCCTAACAAACAGATATTTTAAGATGTTCAGTGATAATATTGTACCTGTCTGACCTATATTGTTTGTCCTGAGTTAGCTGACCTAACAGTCTCCATTTCTCACTCACTAAAGACCACTGCTATGGGCTGAGTAAACTCAGAAATAGGCTTTTTATCTCTTGTGGAATGAATTCTAGTTGGCAGTTAAAATTTAAATTTCAGTATTGCAATATTTTTCCAATCAAGAAAAGAGATAGTTTCTCATATCAGTTGTATCTGATTGTGTCTTTCAGCTGAAATGAGGAACAAAGTCATTCTGAACATTGTGATAATAAGTAATATCAATCAGGAGGGAATAATTACAAAGAAATAGAAGTAAATTAGTTTTACCTCCTGACAGCACTGAAGTGAGAAATGAGTACACAGGAAAGGGTGCACAATAGGTATGAGAAGAGTATTTGAGTGGAACGAGAATGCACTTGGAATGTAAAAGAGAAACAAAATTTCAGAGGCAAGTTTTGAGAGAAAATTGTTTTTCTTTTTCAATTTAGTTTTGTTTCACTGCTGGACAAACTGAGTGAAAGCCCCAGAAGAAAGGGGCTTCATATGATTTTAGATTAAATTATATTTAATAATTTATAATACGTAATAATTACATATAATTACATTTACTTTGATTTCAATTTTTCCCAGTGGAACTTTGTTGACTTTAGAATTTGCCTTTTGTTTCTCAGTAAGGCTGGTGTGAAGGTTAAAAATCTGTGTCCTATTTCAAAGATTTCTGGGCAACTTAAGGATTTTGAAGTCAGATGAAATGCTACTGTACTCCCAGTTAATAATAAATAACTTCCACAGCTCTACCTTTGACTTGGCTGCCTATTCAAATCATCTATCATCTATTAGCAGGTCATTGATGTCTAGATAGTAAGGACACAAGAAGAATAATCCTGGGCCCCCCTGAAGTCAATACATATTTTAACACTGACATCAATGGAATAATTTCTGCAGACTAAGCCAAGATTGTGGAGGCTGCCTGACTTAAAAGCACAGCTAGCACTAACACGCTGGAGTTGCTTCACCAAAAATATCTTGGACTATCCTGCAAAATATCATGTTTTATTTTAGGAATTTCAGGAGTAATTGCAAATATATTTTGTTCACCATCGAGCTCCATTACACTAAGAAAGCAAACACCTCCCTAATATAAGATGCATGTCATACTTTCTATAACAAATTGCCTATATTGATTTTTCTATAGAGACTAGGGAAGGTAGGACTTGAAATCCCCAGACAGATGGAAATGGAAAGGAAGTAGCTATCTCTCAGGCAATCTGTTAGCAGAAAATCTGCATGAAGAGATGAAATTAATTAGGACAAGAGTTTTACTTCATGCAAATAACTGCTTTGATTTACACCATCTAAAGCATATCACTTCAAAATTCAGTCAACAATGTTTGAATTGATAACTTCTCATGGAAAATGTTACATGCCTCTTGGAATTTCTATGCATCGATTTTAAAAGTACCATACTACATAAAAAAATATAAAAGATAGATAAATTATATCATCATTGTCAGACAGAAATTCAGAAAAGTACAGAAGGTAAAAGCTATATTCCAAAGATCAGATAAATTTTCTGCATACTAAAAATCATTCTCAAAATCAAGCTCTGCCTTTATGAAACACATAGTTAATAAGTTTTTTGGAAGACTACTGCTTTTAAATATGTCAAAACAATAGCACTGTTTCAATCCTTTTGGAGAATTAAAAAAAATAATGCTATTAAAATTTGTCCTGTGGAATTAACTAAGGGGAGATTCTTGGGTTAATGCATTCTGAAGTTTCACTTCAGAACTTTAAAGATGAATTTACAAAGCATTTTAAAAAAAGAACTTATAAAAACATTGAATGGATCAGACAACCACATTTCCATCAATTTCTCTGAAATAAGGTTCCATTAACTTCAGAAAAACGACTCCTAGATCAATTAGGTGTTTTTTGAAAATAGCGCATTCTGTCTCATCAGCAGTTCAAAGCTTGACAGAATAAAATATTGCTATGTGTCTCTTTCCTTATCTTGTAAGAATCTACTTCCAGAAATTATGACCTTCAATCCCAATTTATTCTTCAATCTTCAATTTATTCTCATTGTCCCAAGCCACATTTACAGCCTAAACTGAAGGCTGTAGGCCTAGGATAATAGTATTTTCTTCTTCCTTACTGTTCCCTTTCCTTTCAAAAAAGAGAAAAAAAATCTTAATCTAATAATTGCCTAATACAGATAATAATTAGTAATAAATTCAAAATTTATTAGTGGTCAGTCAAGGATTCTCTTAATAAAAATATTATTTATGTTTTTTATGTTAGAAATGGCGTAGATTTTTCAGTGTGTTCATCAGAGGCAAAAAACATCTGCATAAGTATTTTCCTTCTTCTAGTTAAAAAAATATTAAAGAAATAAGTGAAGCAATATCACTAGCTAAAATGTTTGGCATAACCAGTGATTCAGATATGTATTCAAATATAACCAAAATATGTGAGACACATTAGACAAGCAAAAAGCAACAATCAGACTAGTTGGGGAGTGGTGAATATTTTAATTTCACAGATATTTTTTGCAGTATTGTTTAACAGTTATATTTTTTTTTCTTAAAAATGTTGATGCAGCATGCTACTCTTTTAAACATTCAGAAAATTGTCAAGTTGGTATGAAAATACATTCATACAAGATACAGAATTAAATATTAAAGCACTCACCCATTATTTTCTATATCCATCCAGTCACCATAGCCCATCCACTCTTCACTTTGCCTAGCTCATTTTACCTTGACAACTCCATTTCTTTCCAATGTGGTTAATAGAATTTTAACTTGAGATAATTGAGTTCTGTAATTAACATTCCAGACCTCCATGCTAACAAGAACTTGAAATATAGGAGAAAACAGGTTTTATTCTCTCTTCTGATAATCACTTCTTCTGACAAATGACAGTTCCAAAGTAAAAAAAAAAAAAAAAAAAAAAAAGAGGGAGGGGAAAAATAAAGGGGAGCAAGAGTAGAGGTATTGGAAATCTTACCTCTTACTCTGCATAAACTTATTTTGTCCTTATTAAAACCTGTGGGGTTTTTTTCCAGATTTGTCCTACTTATTTTGCTCTATCTTTAAATCTCCACAGAGCCAAAATTCATTTAGATTTGACAATTTGAGTGTTTTCCTAACTCTAGAAAAGCATATTCTTGATCTCCTATTATAATTTTTCCATGGAAATAGGAAAGCATTTTAAACAGACAAGATAAATGAGCTATTTTCACTTTCGCATAAGCTGAAAAAATATCATAAAAACCCCCATTAGTTTTAAAAAGGCATTTTTAAAGACCCAAGGCTTGAAATTGTGTCAGGAGAAGTTTAGGTTAGATATTAGAGAAAGGTTCATCACCTAGAGTGTGGGTTGGCACTGGAGCAGGCTCCCTGTGGAAATAGTCACAGCACCAAACCCGACAGAGTACAAGAAGCACTTGGACAATGCACTCAGGCACATGGAGTAATTTTTGGGGGTGGTTCTGTGCAGGACCAGGAGCTGAACTCAATCCTTGGGGGCCCCTCCCAACTCAGCTTATTCCGTGATTCTGCAAGTAGAAAGAGTACATTTTAAATTTTTATTATAGAGGGAAAAACATTAGACATTTTGGGAGACCATGTTTTCTGTCAATTTAAAATTAATCCCCACAAAATCCATATTTCATTTTTGCTAGCCACGGTAGTAAACTGTTGCAATAATGCACTGGTGCCATAAAAATGTATATGCAAACATTTGAATTGCTTTGTTGTTAAGTCTTGAGCTTAAATATAATTTAGCCCACAGAATGGCAGTGTGCACCTCCTCCTTGCTGGGTACAAGAGTCAGATGCAATCATGTACTCGCTTGTGCAGACACTCTCCGATTTTGCAGCTCAGTGGCTCATGCAAGAAGAAGGGCTGGCTGCCTGTAGCTCAGTTATTCAACCATGAGCATCTCAGCAGAGATGAGAGGTCCCTCTCACACCTGCACGGAGGCCTCGTTGCTCTAGTACACACAAACACTTGCTAAACTTGAGCCAGAAGAGAAAATGGAAGCAAATCCTCAGCCTGCAGAGGCTGTGACTCTCAATCCCAATCTTCAAGCAGACGTCAACTCCTCCAGTTCTTGGTAATATTTGACTTCATGACCACTTCATTAGATTATTTCATTTAAATCGACTTGATTCAGACTTTCAGGCACTGTAACAGCATTTCTACTTTTGGAGGAAAATTTATCTCTGTCTGGGGAGCTCCTACACCATAGTCTCTGGGTCCCACCACTTCTGTGAAAATGTTGGTTACTGTTCAGTGGCCAAGTAGTATTTCCTGGTCCCATGCCTCTTCCTCATGATCCTTTGTATGATGATATAAACAATAAAAATAAACCTTCTCATAAAAACCCTACTAGGCTTCCAAATCACAGAAAGAAAGCAAACGTAATGATTAGCAAAAACTTTGTTGCCAGAATCATAATTAGCCAGAGATTAATTTTATGTGTAGGACTAAAAAAGCAAATTCTCTCAGTTAGCTACTGCCCTGTATTACCAGGTATGACATTTCTGTACACACAGATGGCAGAGCAACCTTCCATGCACTGCCCACTGCAAAAGGAAATTGCATTCAGTTCTATAAACAAGGAACGTCTATGAATCACAATTTTCATCTTTTCCTTCAAGATTAAAGAGTTTTTACTGCCTTCCTTATCCACAAGTGCTCTCTGATATGGCCCAATGAAGAAAGAAAGTCTTCTACCCCTCCAAAATCTCTAAACAAGGATCTGCTATAATGCGTCCCTCTGGCTTGTAATTATTGGAAGTGTTCATCTCTATAAGCACCAGAATGTTTGACAAAGGAAAAAGTTTCCTTTCTTCTCTCTTTGCCACTAACATTCCTTTCCAAACATAAATATACACCTGAGTCTCAGTCATAAAGAAACAAATGTGCCGAGCAAAGAAATATTATTCCAGCTGCTTTATGAAATGGCATTTGCCCATGTGTTATTTTGGCTCTGTGGATAGCTTTCTCACTTTGGGAGGGAAAGACTCTGAGTTCAGCCCCAGAGAGCTGTGTGATTACAATGCACAGTGCTGGCCAATATTTACAGCCCTAAATGAACACACATCACAGACTAACCAGCAGTAATACAAATCCAAATACCTATGGAAGATATCATCGAGGAGATAACAACCAGGACACTATCTTGAATAAAATTCCTACTGCACAAATGAGCAATTCACTGTTGTATAAACACCTCCGAGATTCAGAGAAAGGAAATTACTGGTTCACAAATTGCCATGAGTCTGTTAAAGTTAGAGGGCTAATATTGTGCTCTTTCACATCAGTTGCAAGTAAAGTTAGCAATGTGGTTCATTAAAAACAACAACAGAAATAGAGTTAACAAAATTTTGACCAGTAATTTCTGCTTTGTACCCAAAGAAATTCTGATTGAGGATATTTTGGGCTGATTAACCAGACATGTTATATGTGGGTCCAATACTCAAAAGTTGTGGGAGTAGCAAAAATGTCATCCCCCTTGATGGTGTTAGCAGGAGGTTGGAAGGAAACTCATGGTGAATAAAAGAAGAAAAGGAGGATATAGGATGACAAAAGGTGTTAGGAGGCAAAGGGACCTGCAGCCAGGGGTTACTGGGCTGAGATTAAGGGATGGAAGGGCCACCCTCTCTCCTCTGTGTAAAAGAGTGCATGCCACCAGAGAGGGGAAATATTACACACCAACAACTTCATCAACAGGTCACGTAATAACTACACATCAGAGCAAGGTGACATCATCAGTCAGCCAATACCAGCTGCTAATTATGGTGTCACTGAAGTTCTGCTGCAGATATTTACAGCCTGCTCCTTCCCAGGCACTGCACCATGAATTATTCATGAAACAACCACCTCTGTTTGATTAGTCAAACAGCTCTCACAGTACACACACCCAAGCTTAAAAGTGGATTTTGTCAGACCTCATTTAAGCTGTCATATAAATCTACCTTTTCAATTTATGAATAAGCAGCCTATCAGCTTATCTTTTCTTTTCATGATGTACAAACCAAAGAAATTGGTATATGAAAGATTTTCTTTCCCGATACCTCTCTGCCTTTGCAAGCTAGTTTCTGAAAAAAGTATAAAATCATCAAAATGAATGCATCTTTTGCACTTCTCAAATACTATCTGCCTGCTGAATAAAGATTTTCTGATTTATTACAGAAATGTATTGACACAAGGTGAGAGAAAAGAAAATAATGGGAGACATTTGTATGCTTTGGTAAAGTCAATTTAATTAGCATGTGAACCACACAGATAAGTATCATCACTTCCTAATGCACTCAGTCTGGACACCAATCACAGCAAACAAGGCAAGCTATTCAAGCAAAGCCATTTGTCACAAAGTGAATTAAAAAAAGCCTACAAAAAGCCATCCAAAGCCAAATACAGCAAACTCAGCCTACTCTATTATTGTTCATTACAGCCATTGCAGAGGGTGAATGAAACTATTCGGTTTAATCGGCCTTTTATAAAAAATGTACTGATTCTTATAACCACACTGAACAAATCATGTAATTTACATTACTGTCCTGAATACAAAACAAGTAAAAACTTTACAATTTTTAAGCCATAAATCAATTTGCTTCTTTTTACTTATTCTAGTAATGTATACAAAGGAGAGGTAAAATTTACATTAGCATAGAGAATCATCTCATGATTTATTTCTTATGAGGCTGCTTTCCACAAACCTGCCTACTTTTAGTCAGGAAAGAGACAATCCTTTGTTACACATCCTGACCTAGGATTTTATTAAAAGTGAAAAATTCTCTCACAAGAGGACATTTCACATTAAGACCTTTTTAATTTTTTTGCAGAAAAAAGGCAAAAATAAAAAATTAGTATTTAAAAATATGCTACCAATTATTGGGTTGAACCTAAGCATTTAATTGTGATATTGTTCTAAAAGAAAAGTTTTCTTTACCATCACTTTCTACATCATATTTGGGCATGTTAAAATGTCCTTCTTAATGCAGGCTACCAGTGTGTCATACAGTGGTGCTTTAGCCAGCCAATGCTCCCAGTCCATCAGCCAACCAATTAACTTCTCCTACACTGCACTCTGCTTACTTCCTACAGTATTATGATGTTCACTGAAGAAGATGTAAGTAATTATATTGTTCTAAAACCTAGTATTAACCTTTGACCAGGCAATGTGAAAGACTTGTTTGACTTCTATGTTGTTCCAGTACAAGTATCATTCCAAGACTGTTTCCCATCAAAGGGAAAAAAAAAATCAAGCTAAGTGTTCTTTGAGGAAAATTTCTCATAAGTAATTTTCAATCACCCAGCAATTAGAGTAACAGTGGCAAGAAAAAGAATAAATACCATCAATCTTAAACAGTGCTATAAAATTATGACAAAAGTCTTATTTCCTATAAATAAGCAATACTAAATGGAGGGAAAAATTTTAGTATTCTAAACTTTGGAAAGCATACTCAGGGCTGGTCACAAAAGAGTCCCAAAAGGAATAGGTCAATGAACAAAGCATTTGCAAGAGAATGAGTAGAACCAAGGGAGAAGTCTCACAGGGCTCTTGATCATCCCTAAGAGCCTGGCTTGTAACTTTAGTAAGGGAAGTCCCACAGATTTACAGGAATTGAAGCAAAGGTGAAGATCTACAGAATAGTTCAAAGATAAAGGATGCTCTCCATTCTTAATCAAACACCTTGATTCTTCTTTCAAAACATACTTGAAATTCCTTCTTCTCCAAGATCATGTAGCCCAAGTGGTCATTTGTGATGTGTGGGAAAGTTTAGACTTGGAAGGGTTAACTGGCCTTTAAACTTCACACTGCCTGGCCTTCCACCCTTAGGAATGCACTTTACTCTTGATACTGGCAATTGTTAAAGCTTATTTCTGTCCTATCCATAAATGCATATATGAAAACCCTTGTGAAATGGAGCAATGTGGTACTAAATCAGGTTTGATCTTTTAATCCTTAGGAAAATGCTAAAAGCTGGCTACATTTCTAAATTTTTGGCAGTTATTCAATAATACATTTTTCTTCTTTTTTTTTTTCAGGCTTTCTTTAGAAATTGTCTGGAGTAATTATTCATTTACTTGGACAGAGAGAAGACCAAGAGTAAGATGAGATATTTTAATTGCCTCAGAGAAAAATGAGTGTTACTGTTCAATTGTCATTGTAAATATTCACTCACTTGTAAATACATTTCTGTACAATTATTGTTAGCTAAAGGCAATAGCTTTGTTTTCTGGGTATTGAACAAAGGCATCTGCCTCAGTACAGCATCTAATCGAAGTCCTAGGTCAGAGTGTTCTCCTTTTAAAATATCCTCCAGCATCATCCTTTCTTTACCTCAGAACCTCTCATTAAGAACAATCCAAAGATTGCCTAAGAGAATTACATTAGGTACACTGATTACTGAGGAGACTTCACATCTAGAGTTTATAAATGCATTAGTGATGCTTCTTTATAAAGAGAGAAAAGGCTAAAAATAAACAAATAAGAAGAAGCTGGTCAGAGAAAAGGAACCGTGTGGAACTTATCAGGTTGTTAAATCCCTTGACCTTCAGCATGAAGCCACAAAATAAAAATAATTTATCAAAAGCTATCTCAATTCTATGCTGTGTAAGCTTTGGATTCTTTTCAGGAGTCTGTCTTTCAAAACTGTCCTTCTATTGGTGGGCTCTGACTATTCCCTGGGAGCAATTTCAGACAGAGAATCATCCTGCCCCATGCCCTGCCAGTGCACATCACTTGCTCTGGTGAGATGGGTCATTGCTGCACAGCCCAATGCCACCGTGCAAGTACCTGAGGACGACCAACTCTCAAGCTGCCTTCAGATGCCATTGATCTTCTGGTCATTTGGTCATTTTAGAGCCCACTCAGGTCTTACATCTCACACTGGAGTACAGCTTTGCCTTTAAGATGGATGCTGTGCACGGGGGCATGTAGGTAACTCTGGGTGATGTGAACACAAGGTATGAGCATGAGAAGGAAGGAAAAACAGAGAAAAAACATGAACTGACTACAGTCCATTTCCTGTTCTCCTGTGCCTCTTGGGAGTGAAGTTGAGCCTAGGTAGTAGGAAGGAATGTGGTGGTTTTTCAGATTTTTTTCTTGTGTTCCTACTGTGATTGTCAATACATTAAATTAATTTTCCCCAAATTGAGTCTGTTTTGCCTGTGACATCACTGATGAGCCATCTCCCTGTTCTTATCTTGACCCACTGGCTTTTCATTTTATTTTTTCCCCCGATCTTTTTGAGAAAGCAGAGTAATAGAGCAGCTTGGTGTGCACCTGGCAGGCAGCATAGAGACATTGTATTCCTGTGAATTGCTTTACATAGGAGCAAATATCCTTTTATTGTTTTTTTGTGCTGTGATAAGTAGACAAAGCAGCTACAGTGGGCAAAGCAGCTGGCCTGCTTACAATTGCTGTGAGGTTCTTTGCCATCTATCTCATCTATCCCGGTACATAAACTTCACTTTTCAAATAAAATATAAGAAAGGTTGGATAAGAATGTAACAGAAGTATCATAACATTTGTTTTAATGCATATTTTTCTCTTATACCTTTTTTCATTGTTATTTTACCAGTATTATTTTCAGATTCTCATATACTTCAGGTTGTTTTCTTCCTATGTGTTTATTGCTTTGCAGAGCTACACCTGAAATATTTAATGAAAACAGAGAGTACAAATACAGAGCAGAAACTGCATGTTCCTCCAGTGCTGCATGACTTCTAGAATCGCTTTTCTTCTTTTCATTAATGGCCAGGAGAATAACTAGGATAACAGAAGAGCATTAGCACCATTAATAGGACATTCCATTATTTTTAATCACAGCAGTAAAGAGAAAATTGAGACAGGTTGAGGAAGACTCTCCTGGAAATAGTTTTCACAAGAGGCAAGATACCTCTCTTCAGAAGGAGATTACGATTTGCAGATAAGAACACACATATAGGGGACAGTGATCTGATATGTATCTGAGCTGGATAGGATTGCAAATATATTCGACTACTATCTATAGTCTGTGCTGTATAAGACTTAATGAGCTTCATCTCAAAGCCCTTGAGAGAAAAGATGTGTCTGTTCATGGCCCAAAGCAATAGTTCTGCGGCTCTCATCAGAATTCAAACACCATCGTTCTTAATATGCCACGGCCCAAATATAGAACTGGTAAGTGAGAAGGACCTGAGGTCAATTAAAAAACATTGAAGGGCAGGCCTTTTAATGTTTTGATTGAACTCTGCCTCTTTAGTCTTGGATTCTGTTTCACATTCCTTATAAAAACCGCAACAACAATGCTGAGTGCAGTGGAATAATATCTGTAGATCACTGAATAACCTAAGCCTGAATACAGAATAACGTTCTTCAGAACAAGCGACATTGGAAACACAGAGGAAGGAATGTTTCTGAAAGGTTAGGAACTGCTTGGTTTTCCCATTTGTTATTTGCAGAATAACAGAAAATAAAACATTTTTTTAACAAAAAGAAAAAATATAATGCAAGAAAAAGTAAAAAATGTTCAAAATAGATCCATATTACAAAGATTCCTAGATGATTCTATCTTCCCCCTTTAGCTGAGAAATAGAATTTACACAGTTTCTCAGGAGCATTTTACCACAAAGAAGATAGTTTTGTTATTTTGGAAGTTTTTGACTAATTTTTCTTGGATTTGGAGCTTTTATATAAAACAACTGTGGTAGCTGACAGAAGTCACTGAAAATTCTTTTAATATCTGTATTCCCAAGAGTTTGCCAAGAAGTGTACACCTACTTCTACTCAAAGAGTCTCACCTTCTTAAATATTTCCAATCATGCAGTCATTGAACAAACACACTTATTTTTGATGTGGCAGTAATCATGGTTTATTGCACATAACTGCAGATCTTTACAGGACAAAATCTACATCTAAGTCAATTGACTTTGACTTCCTTTATGATTAAGGGAGAAAAACAGGTATCTATAGTATCCATTCTGTGGACCAATTTTATTTCTGCTCTAGGATAAATTGTAATTTAGAAATGTCAATTTCTCTCTACTCACTACAAAAGAAGCTCAAGATGTACATGTGCCCTTTGCAGCACCCTAACCATTTTATTGGTATATTATCCTATAATTATTTTTTTCTCTTTTGAAGGCTGCAGAACACTTATCTATTTTATTATTTGTCACTCCTCCAAGAATTTTGTCAATTACTTGCAGAAACTAAGATTTTAGATTATTTTCTTTCAGGATACAGATGAAAGGAAAATATTAAACAGCACAGGACAAGAGCTCCACTAGAAACCCACCAGTGTGATGATGAATCTTTATTGCCAATGGCATTTGGCATCTGTTGGCCAGACAATAATACATGTCATGTTGATGGTATAATATTTTTTAGTGTAAATGTCAGGCAGCATAAATTCAAAACCAAACAAGGATTATGTTACATTGTCACTAACAGTTTTATCAATATACATCAAATTGTTTTGACAAAATCTGTTTTCAGTAAACTGTTTAAATAGAAATTGAACGTGTTATGGTCCTATCATAGTTTAAGGATTTGAATCTTCTATCATTTTATTTTTTTTCCCAAGGAAATCATCATGAGAATAGACTTAAAATGTCTTGGGTTATTGTCACTGGCAGGATAGAGTAAATGATAAGCCACAGTGGATATAGACATTGGAGGACAATTAAGAAGCTCTGAGATTAGAGTCTTTGACCTACTTGATTATGCTACACCTACAATGCACTTGCATGTTCCCACAGCCATCTCCTAGGTATTGACTTCCTTTCCCATCAGGAAGATTGCTGCCAGTCCACAAATGTGAGGCAGGAAACCAAGCCAGTTCTCACCATGTTGCTGCTCGTGCTTACCTCTACCAGGAATTATTGGCCAGGGTTCCTGCGTGTCCCCCAGCATTTGTCTCCACGCAGCTGTCCGACCTCGGGATCTTTCTTATTTCCAGAATTTTCATCGCCTCCTTTCTGTGTCTCTTTCCCTCCAAGACCATTTTTCTCTGGGTATCCTACTTTTCAACACCACTTTGCCTTAGCAGAATTTTAAGCCCTTGATTTTCCTCCAATCTAAAAATCCAATAGCCTAGGCACAATGTGTGACCAGGCCCCTAGCTGGGTGGTTCTGTTTCGTGTCTTTTTATTAATTAGAGCATTTAGGACATACCACTTTGTTTTAATCTAGGTACCATCGAATTTCACAACTAGCTTGAACAAGTTGTGAAATTCAATGAAACAAGTGGCCAGGAACAGGCTTCTGTCAGAAAGTTGAAAAGTTTAGTTATGAATACAGACATAGATATTTGTTTATCTGCTACACATTACAGTTCATAGTGCAAGCTAGTTTTTCACTTATGACATTTTTTTTTCAACAGATAATAACAATGACTTCTTTCAGGCCTCTAAAACTTGTGTACTGTTTCATTAAATTAATTCATAAATATTAATGGCCTAGAGAGATCCTCAGTCAGCTATTTAAGGATACTAGAAAAATAATTCCAAAATAATCCAAACATAGTAGCCTCTTTTCAGCACTATTTTTAGTCAATGTTGGAATAGAAAATTATGCATCACTGTGAAGTAATATCTAATTTTTTTTCCTCCTCCACATTTTAAAAATAGTGCAGAAGATTTTGATGAGTGTTTCTCCTATTTGTTCAAAGCTACAATCCACTTCACCATAGCCTTTCTGGAGAGGAAACAGCCTCAGAACAGAAGTCCCCAAGGCTCACTACTGACAAAACCAGAATCTATACATTAGCAAAAATTGTCCTGTTGCTACTCTTTATTTTTATCATGGTTTTGATTATGAGTCACAGTCTCACCTGTATGATTTTAGCAGTAACTGGAAGGCATTCACATCACCTGCAGATCCTCTAGACTGTCTCTTTATTTTATTTTCAAATAAAAATATTTCAAGGTACCAGCTGGGTAACTGCCAAAGCTGTCTCCCTCTGGTTGCATAGTGATACCACAAAACTCCATCAGCATGTCCTGGTTTTTCCAGGTACCCAGAGAAAGATCCCTGTTCCCTCATGCTCTCCATGGTATGGAAGTAGGTTTCAGTTACATTACAGGGTTTGACGTTGATTTATGGCTCTTGTGCAGCTGCAATGATGAACCCTTAGATAGCAGCAAGCGCAATGTTTGTATATATCTTATCATCTTTTTTCTTGTTCCTTGACCCTTATTTTCATTCTTGTATCTTGTTCTGTCAGCCCCAACCTTTTACTAAATAAAGAACCCACCCCAATTATGTTTTCCCTACTGGTCTCAGTTTTGCTACATCCACATCGACATCGAGTATTTTTGATATTACAATTACCTGGATAATCTTGGCTCTGTAACGTGTCCCTGTGCCAGTTTTCCAGGTGCTGCTCAGCCTTAGAAGATTCTGCTCCCCTTCAGTTATTTGTCAAGCCTGGCCATCTCATATGCCTTCTCTTTAGCAACCTGTGAAGTCCAGCCAGTGCTCATGGCACTATCTTCTCTCAGCTTCTCACAAATATCCAGCACATCCAGCAATTTCTCATGTCTGGAAGTTTTCCTCTGAGCATCTTGTTCAGTTAGCTGAACCTCAAATCAGCACCCACTCACTGACGTAGACATTGAATTGTAACCTTAAAGAATGACAAAGGAAATATAAAAATCTTAATTTCAGAATCAGAACAATGCTAAACTATGCTAATGGGCGTTTCTCTGTTGCTGAACAAACTTAGAGCAAAGGTGCTGTCATGGGACATTGATGACCTAGTGAGGTAAATCTCAGCTACCCTTGTGGAATCAAGGTGCAGAAGTACCTTGGTCAATAGTGAAATAAAGCTGAAGTCAAAGGAGACTCCAAGTGTTCTTTTTGTGACTGATTTTGCATCTTAGTAGCAGCTGAGTAAACAGAACAGAGTGGTTTGGAAAGAAGTTATGAAGACCCCAGTCACTTTAAAGGAAAGGATTTTGTAGCAAGGTGCAAAATAAAACAAGTTTGCATATGGATTGATTATGTAAAGAAACACAAACTGTATTTTTCTAACTGAAACCTTAAAAAAAAATGTGTGAGGAATGCATATTTTATACTAAATTACACTCTTTTTCTACCTGATCATTATGGGATTGGAAATCTCAGAGGATTTTCAGAGTAGACATCATGGATAATTTACTTCCAAATAGCTAAACTAGGTATTAAATACTTATGAATTAGTGCTTCAATGTCCCTAGAGTCTTTCCTGTGAACCAGCTGAAAACTTGATCTTATAAAATAAAAATTTGGTTTGCAAAACAAAGAAGAGTTCATTTTTTTTTCCTAAGCAGAAAAGCATTCTATAATTAAAGTGATTTAATCCTTGAAAGGGTGTTTGCTTTATGTATGACCATTAGCACCACAGAAATCAGTCTCAGACAAGTTAAACAGAGCAGTTAAAGCCAGGCACAAAGACAGCCAGGGAAGGAAGCTGTGTGAAAGACAAAAGGCTGGAAAAATATTTCCACCTATTTACAGTGGTTAAGTGATGTGTTACTAACCGAGGTTGTTAATCTCACATGATCTCACAGAATCCTTTACATAACATAGACCTACTTTATCAGATCATCCTAAAGCAGCCAGTCAGCTCCTGAGGCTGGCTCAGGTGTGCAGACTGGGATGGCACCTTCCTCGCCCACAGCACCCACGCAGAGCTACCAATGCATGGGTGTTAGCAAGGGCTTCCTGCTGCCCACACGTAACCCTGGAGTTTAAATGGGATACTGCAGACAATCAAATTCATGGGAGAACCTTTCTGGGACATTCACAGCCCTGCACCAGCAGCTGAAAACCATGAGCATCTCAGCAAATGATACCTTATACTAGGACAACTGAATCCTACATCTGCTATTCCAAACTATCTAGGTGCAACTTCGTTACAAACAAGATACTGTTGCCTTGTCTAGAAGTCAAAGCTAAATCACCTTCAGCCTTAATTGCTTAACAAATATAGGGATACCATTTCAGATTCTTTCTCCCTTAAAAATTAAATTTTAAGTCAAGCACAGTCACATTTTCATGGGGAAATGAAAAAAAAAATGAGGAAATGATTCCTGCAAGTCGAGAAATATGAAAAGTTCGTGTATATACAGAATAAGCACATAACAGTGTAGTCTGTTGAGCAATTAGATAAAATATGAGTTCATTAACATCAATAATATATTTATTAGTGAAACAGACAGGAAAATCATGAAAGTCCTATCAGAGATATTATTTTACTACATAGAATCCTGAATGTGCTTTTCACTAGCAGAAGGGCATAGATAATCAGAGTTAACTTGTAATATGAGTAGGGACAGATGTTTTCTAAATGTAAACAAAATGTATCTGAGAAGCTGTCATCAACAGGAATTTGTCTTTCCTGAATTAAGCGTATTACTGATTTTTCCCTCTGTAATTAAGCTTTTCACTATTAACTGTCCCAGCATTAAGGCAAAATTCATTGTATTCACACCATAAAAGACTTTTTAAAAAATTATTTCATTTGGTAGCTTAGTGATAAATAATAGAGTTAAATATTGTTGACTTTGAATTTTAATTCTTTGATTCCCTCTTCACTCTCCTTGGTTTTAACTCTTTGATAACTGGTAGAAAAAGTTATATTGAAATAAATTCCCCAGAAGGATCTATTTTGTCATTTGTAGAAAATTTATTTATCTTTTTCCACAAGAGCATTATCTTATGAGCTGATCTAACTTCTTTTAATTTTCTTTTATTTTTTCTTTATTTGGCTCCCAAAGTGCTGTTTTTTTTGACCTTTTTTAGTTGGGAAATACTTCACAGCTGTCCCTCTAACTTAGGCAGAATAGAATTAGAAAGGTTTTTTTGCTGTCTTAATGCTATTCTATTTTGTTCTTTAGCTCTAATGTCAACATAAAGATATTTTAATGGAAGAAATAACCTGAAATCTCTGGTTAGTCTCATTTAAAAAAATCTAATCATGTAACACAAGGATGAGAAAACCTCATAATCATGATTCATCTCTGGANTGGGAAATACTTCACAGCTGTCCCTCTAACTTAGGCAGAATAGAATTAGAAAGGTTTTTTTGCTGTCTTAATGCTATTCTATTTTGTTCTTTAGCTCTAATGTCAACATAAAGATCTTTTAATGGAAGAAATAACTTGAAATCTCTGGTTAGTCTCATTAAAAAAATCTAATCATGCAACACAAGGATGAGAAAACTTCATAATCATGATTCATCTCTGGAGATTATATCTCAGCCTTCATGATTAGATACAAAAGCTAAGGACCTCCGTTTGATCTGGTGCAACTTCAGGCAAGTCATTCCCCTGTGGCTCACAAAAAGCAAGCAACCTTACTCCTTTGTGCCAATATCTCTGAGAGTGACTTCCAGGCCAAATCTGTCTTCTGCTGGTGAGTCCCAGCCAGATCACAGTGACCTCTATGTCACTCTGTGTGTCAGTCTGAGCAGACAAGGGGGAAGCTTTGGGTCCACCTTGCCCAGCAGAACTACTGCAGGCAGACCTCCCACACCAACAGTCCTGAAAACATGGGCTTACTCAGCAGTCTCCATCTGCTCTGACTGAAAAGACTCCTGCAATCATCTATGACCAAAGCAGGCTCAGAGCTCAAAGAGTAAAACTCTGGAGAACAGAGTTTTACTGAATGCTCTGCTTAAGAAGTTACCCTTCACCCAGCATCATATTTCCTGATTAACTGTACTGTTAACTCCTGTATATGCCAAACAAGTCTTCCTTTATTTTATGACCGTTTAGAGCTAGATGTACAGATAACACTTGAGGAAACTGGAGTATAAATATGTGGTCTACTGCCTTTGATCCATACTTCTTTTCATGTCCCTGCCAGTCATTTCCTCTTGACATACTTCTCTTTCTCCTTGGCCTACAAGCATTCTAATGTTTTTCATGAGAATATGGCCCATCCTTTTTTTCAGTTATTGGTTATCCATCCAGCTTGAGGTGTCTTTGCCTGTACAGAAACAATTATTCCAGGAGTGTTTAGTGGAATCTTGGTGGTAGTGTTAAACTCCAATTTACAGTTGCTGATTATTTACGTGTTTAAAAGTTGTATGGTTTCAGAAAATCTGCTGCCATCATACACAGGTTTATGTGTCTGCAGGGGTCTTTAGGATCTATTGCCATTTTCATCCATGATCTGGCAAGAAAATAAATCATTGACTTCATCTTTCTGCTGCTGCCATTACAGCAAATAAAAATTAATAACTCCAAAATCCCTAGGTCAGGTTTATTGTAACATTAGCATTAAATTACCATGCTTTTTTGATAGCTTTTTAATTTTTAACTCTGGCAATTATATGTTATTGTGAAACTCATCCTGTTACCAAATATAAATAAATTGTCCATGTCAGTCATCTCAACACAGATGTCATATCATGCATGCCACTTTAACTGCAAGCTCGCTCCTAAGAGAAAAAAGAAAAAAATAAAAAGTCACCTTTCTCAGAAATGTTAAGAAAAGATTAAACCTTCAGTCCTATCAACTCATAGTGAATGCCAGAGCTAGATGAGTGAACATGCTGTAACCTGTGTTGCTAACAGGTTAAACAAACTGCCCAGGAGAAGCTGGATGGAGTAAGTCAAGAAAGACATTATTAGTGGACTATCTCTCTGTCTTCATCATTGGACATAGGATTACCCTGACCCTGGTCTCTGCATATCCCCCACACTGTGGATCATCCCAGGTAAGAACCTAAGATATGCCCATCTGAGGACAGAAATAAATCACATCCTGGAACAGAGCCCAACACAATGTTTATGTTCACTGTATTTGTATCACACTAAATCTCAAGTTGACAACTGAGATCGTAAATAGCACACACAAGAACCTAAACTTGGATTACAATTATTTAGCACATTATGATTATCACTTCACATGAATTGTCATCCTTTCTCTTGTATGGGGTAATTTCTATTCCACCAGCAGTAGACTGGCACAAAAAAAAAAAAAAAAAAAAGGTCAGGCACATTAAATTTACCAAATTTTCATATTTTTAACTTAAAAGAAAGGATTTTTTATTCACTTGATGAGAGTATTTTTAATTTTACTGCATTGTGACAGTGGATAAGCTGTATTGTTGGGGTATCTTTTTGAAGTTAGGTAGCACTTTGCTTTATGAGCTGAATGGGAAGTGTTTGCCATATAAGTGGAATACAATACAGGCTGATGATTATGAGCTGTTTACCTCAGATAATAGAGAGCTCAATCTGCTTTTGCTGAAGTATTGGTACATAACAACCTGCTTCCATGTTAATAATGGATAATTATGACAAATGCATACCCAGCAGAGATCTTCCACAGCATAGATAAGTCCACATCCCACTGGAAGAACACTTTCAGGAGCATGATGTGTTCCCAGTTTGCTTCCTTCCCATCCAAAGGATTTTCAAGATGTTGCATAGAGCTAGATGATGAACCAGGAGCTTCTTCTGATGACCTTACTAGTAAAATATTAATGTGCCATCAAATCTGCATACTGGTCTCGAGGTATGTTTGGAATTGTGCTTCCAATTCACTGTTTGGATGGCAATTTTTTGATGATTTTTGAATTTGCCTTGGAAGACAATTTGCATGCGCCCCACTTCTGCTGGATATCTACTAAGCTGTAGTTTGACATCTTGCCCCAAAAATTGACACTGAAATCAAATTATAAGCTTTCAATGACAACTGAATACAGCTCCTGACAAAGTATCTCAAAAAAAAAAATAAATCTAGGAGAGCTACAAATGAAACAAAGGACTACACAGATGAGGGTAAAGAGGGTCATGCAGGCTATAGGAAGGCTTCCATCTGAGAGGAGCTACATTAATTTGATGATTCAATTATAAAAGGAGGGACTAATGATGAATAGAAAAAGATACATTAAAAGACTATCAGGTCATTAAAGACCAAGATGGCGAACGGCAAACATCCACTTACTGTTTCTAACATCTAGTCAGATGAAGAAATAAATTTTCATGCAGATTTAATCATATATTACTGTGGGTTAGAATAGACAACTTCTCAGCTACCATTACGGGCTTGAACTTTGCTTAGGGAAATATTCTTACCCTAATTTGAGGACCACTCAAGCAAGCTGTTCTTCTGATGCTGTAACAACTCATTTCCAATGGACCACTAGATACTAGATTCCCAGTAGTCAGGCAGTACTGGAATCCACTCAGAGTGCACCATATCTCTTAACCAGATTATACTCATGAATTTATTTTTCATTAAAACAAATTCCAGAGTGTGGAAGTGATGTGAAGCAGAAAGGGCACACAAGGACAACGGTAGCTCCAATTCTCTTGCAAATGAGTGAGCTCAGGAAAACTGTGATTCCACATAAGGAGATTCCTTTCATCATGTATTTCTTGTGCATCTGGAGTACTTGAAATATGTTGCTATGCACTCCATTTCCTTAGGGTGAGTATATGAAAGTGGTTTGAGTACCCCTTAAACCAAACGTAGTATAAAATCTAAGTCTTCCCACTCTCCAGTGCAATTAGCTATAAATTACATTTATCTGTGAATTCAGTGCACAAGCTGATTACTGTGGCAGGAATGAGGTGGCCAGATATAACTTGTGTTGCAAAATACGTTATTACTAAAATTCTGTAACAAGCTAAAGGAGTTGTCTGAGCTGCAAAGAATAGGTTAGTTTTAGCCAGCATGATGGATGGACAGACTCTAATGAAGGAAATACCCTTTGTGTGTTTGAGACTGTGCATTAGCCAGAGCCAGACTGTGTTGTCCTGAAAACAAACTTGATACTCTTTTGTATGTGTTGCTGCTGGCACTTATAACCAAACAATAACTTTTCTAATTGAAACAGGAGGAGAAGAATGAAACAGCTTGATACTGGAATACTCTCAGCATGTTGACTATCAGGTACAAGAAGCACTGGGGTACTGGCAGCTACCCTTTTGTACCCCTAGTTATGTATTTTGCAGTAGTATAAATAAGAATTTTAATGAAAAAAAACCATCAGTTCTCAGTTGTAACACTGTGAAAGAGAAGTTCTTGCCAGAAGGTCTCTTCAACCAAACCTCTGAATGATGGCTTGGAAAAGAATCCTAAGGGAAGCTGAAGAACAAAGCTATCATCTCAGGTCAGAACTGAAAGGCACTTAATTTTATTTTTTCTTCCTCTCTTTTTTCTTCTATTTTATTTCTTATTTATCTTTTTCATTATTGCTGGTGTTGGGGTGTTTTAATATATGTTTTTTTGAGGGGTGTATGGGGTTTTGTTTATTTATTTTGGTTGGGGAGTTGATTTGTTTTGGGTTTTTTTTATTTGGTTTAGTTGTTTGGTTTTGACTTTTTTTTCCCTCTTCTCTCTTGTCTTTTCTTTGTTTCCAATTTTTTACAATCAAATATCTAACCTGTGTTTTGCTGGAAAAAATGTCATTTATCTTTCACTTCAAAGTTTGTCCAGTAATTAACCTGGAAAAATGAACTGCCCAGTAAACAGCACTCTTGTTTTGACAGAAACAGACAATCTGATCCTAGAACAGTCTGATGTATTTTCAAGCTATCTCTAAATAAACAGCTCATAGCAGAGATGGCTTCAGTCCATTCCACCTCCATATGTTTAGTGTTGCTTTGCTTGTCTGTAACTTGGTTTGGTTACAGTAAAAATCCAGGACAGGAAAAGTACATGCTACCCCCTGCTCTACTTGTGCAATGGGTGTTGCACGGTGCTACACTCTCTGTGCTGCCACATGCAGTGTGTGGGGAGAAGCCATGGGGAGATTCCTGAGCCTCTGGAAACCACCTGGGCAGCATAAGCCCACCAGCTGCTCAAGGACTCATGAAATCAAGTGCTGGCTTTTTATATTTTCAGGTGTACCATAAAGCTGCGAGAACCAGAAAGTCCTGCACATAGAGATTCAGAGACAGAGGAATGCACATGAACAACTGTGAAAGGTGTGTCTTGAAGGGCAAGCATGTGAAAGAGACTACAGTCACGGCTGAAGCTATTCCTGACTTGTCACACTGGTTGGTTTTGACTATAGTAGTCTGAAGCTCCAATAGTAATAAATATTAAGAACACTATTATATTTGTCACATTGTAGAGGGGTTGGCTGGAATACAGTTATTTTTCTTTGTAGTGGCTTCTATTGTGCTGCTCTGAATATGTGACCAAAGCAGTGCTGATAACACAGGGATGTTTTAGCTGAGCAGTGCTTACATAGGGGGAAGGCTTTTTCTGCTTCTCCTCCTGCCCTGCCAGTCACCAGCCTGGAACAGAAGTAACTGGGAGACGTCAGCTGGGACAGTTTACCCCAGCCAACAGGATATTCTACAAATATAATATTGTACTTAGCAATAAAAAAAAAAAAAAGAGTAGAAAAAAGGATGAAGGGTATATGTTTGGAGTTATGATATCTGCCTTTCCAAGTAACTGGTACAGTTGATAGAGCTCTCATTTTCTGGAGACAGCTGAATACATACCTGCCCATAGGAAGTAGAGAATTAATTTTGCTTTGCTTGAGTATGAGTCTTCTGCTTTTCATTAATTTCTCAGTTTAACTCTTGTGATTCTCCTCCCCATCCCACCAGAGGGAAGCAAGCCACAGGCTGTGTGGGGCTGAGCTGCTCTCTGGTACCACAACAAACATCTGCTTCTGGCCTTCCTTGATTTTTCGCAGCACTGCATGGAGGCAGATCTGGGTCAGGCAGAAGCTACACGACTTTGTGAAAGAATCCAATTAACATTAACTTTGCCAAGGGGCAAGAAACATTTTGAAACACCTGAAAGTAAAAAAATGTTTTAAAATGCTACTAATAAAATCTTTCATCATTATTAAAACTATTTGAGAAGATATTAGCACTGAAAATTGTACGCTGTTTCCTAGAACACATATAAATGGCCAACATATTTCATTTATCCCTTGACTTATCTTCCATCCCAAATTTTCTTAGCATTATAAATTGTTATTTGTGCTAATAAAAAGGACCAGATATTCCAGGGTTAAGTCACGTTTTCTGCCTTTCCTATCACATAATATATTCCCAAATGCCTGGTGACAATGCACATAATTACTTTTTAATTTTTTTTCAAGCACCTCTCATCTGGGAGTACAGAATAGCCTAAACAACATCCTTTATAAATATTACATGGAAGAGCTTCTGACTATTAAGATAAAAAGCTTCTTATTTCAGCACAGCCCAAGTGAAAGGAGAAGTTGTCATTTATATAATAGAATCCAAATCCTGTTTATTTGTTTCAGATGATGTCTGCATGAATCAAAGGCATCAGTCGTAATCTGGGATTCATGGGGTTGCACTGAAAGTGTTTGACAAAATGTGCTAAAAAAACCTGATCAAATATGAAAATGTAGTAGCATGGATCTGTGTTGGCACAGATGAGCACATGAAAGTGAGAACCACCACTGTTCCCCTTTCTTGCTTTGCAAGGAGAAAAGGGAAATTGAAATCTGATTTAAAGATGACTTTGGCACTGGTGCAATCAATTCTGCAGCCTCCAGTTCTGCCTCGATAGTCCTGCCACACACTACCAGCTTGTAGTAAAACCTCAGACCCCTCAAGTATAGTTGTTTCACCAGTTTATTCTCTCTTTCTGCACTCCTTCATTTCTGCTTTCCCCTGCAAGAGTTCAGTGCACTGCAACAACTGAGTCAGGGACAGTGGCTGTACTGAGGTCTCTGTGCCCCTTTGCCCTCTTAGAAGCCATCCCTGGTGTGTATTACCTTTGTGGGAGGTTCCAGTCAGCAACGAAAGTCAGTTAAACTTTTAGGAAACAAACCCCAGGTTCTTTCTTATTCTTATTTTTATTATTCTTTCTTCAAAATCTTATTCTGTATTATACCATTATGAAAGGAAAGCAGCTTCAGGACTTGCAAGTTCTAATCTCACTGCCTAAAATTCAAGTCCAAAGGAAAATACATTTGCTTCAGGCCTTGTAGTTTTGGGAATTCTCTTTGAAAAATTTCCAATGCAGTTCCTTGGAGTATATTTAAACTTCCCCTTACTGCTATCCCCTTTTCCCACCCCCATCACCCTACCATATTGCAGTGTAAACGTTAAAAAAAAGGAAAATTAAGCCATCTAACCTTTTATCCATATAATTTTCATTTCTTTTCTGAGCTTGAAAGTATAAAAATACAGTGCAAGGTTGAACACCTTCTGAACAGCTTTTCTTCTGTTCAGGATTATTTATCTTGGTTTGCTCTGCCACAGGCCATTCTGTCATCCTTAATTTCAGAAAATAATTCTCTTGTTCCTCTAGATCAAAGCAGAAACACTCCGTGGAATAGCTGGTGCACTGGTTGTCTGCTTGTTCCATCCTTGTGATCTGGAGCTGGCAGCATCTGCAGTGACTGTGCCTCCAGCTTTCCTGCCTATGGAGCCAACCTCATGCCGAGGGGTCTGATGCAGATCCCCACATCCTGCAGGAGGTGCAAAGGCTCTGTGTCACCGACAGCCACAGCACTGCTGCTGACCCAGCTGTGTGGGTCCCTGCAAGGGGCAGTGGTGCAGCAGCGGCAGTGCTGCGGCGGGACTGACAAGCACCTGACTCATCTGGCAGCCTGTCGTGCACATACCGACAGGATCAGAAAAACTGATCTTCAAAACCACAAGTTGCCTGCACTTCTCAGATCTGATCTAAATTCCGTAAAAGGAGTACAGACCTCCATGTTGATGCCAGAAGGATGGGGACTAGATTTCTCCTGTCCATTGAAGTCTTCTGGGAACTACAGTCTTTATAGCTCTCTGTAAATAATGAGTTTTTCCATAGAAAATAATTTCAAGATAAATTTTAGTATTGTACATGTAAAGATCTTTTAAACTTTGAATAATTTATCTGACAAACATACAGATGGAAATGTGTAACAATTTCTTGGTATGCTATGGTATCTTCAGAGGAAGCATGCCATTCTGTAACCATGTGACATAGAAACACCTCTTTGGCAAAAACAGAAGTAATATTTAGCAAATGGGATAGCCTAGGTTCTGAAAATTATAACCAGTGTATGGGAATCTGATGTTATGTTCTCTTGGTGTGAAACTGACAAGTACCTACTTGTGCATGCCACCAAGCACATCCCTGGCTGGAAGTGTGATTCTTTACCCAGCTCTGCCCTTACAGGGCAGCTGAGGGCAGCTACACCGAAGGCTGAGATTTGGATAAGTCAGGTCCCTCCTCACACTACTCTAGGAAACTAGACCTTACTAGGCATTGAAAATATGAAATGATGGATGAGTTGACACTTGTGCACTCAACAAAGAAGCTACAAGAACAAATTCTGGCTGATCTCAGCAAAAAATTCTCTGGAGTGTGACCCTTGCCATGTCCTTCTGCTTGGGCAATCACTTATATCCAATAACGTTTTAGGAGCTGATTCTTATATGAATGCATTGAATGAATCTCAACTGCCTCTGCCAGAAGCAAGATTTGAGATGCTCACTTATTCCTGAAAAGGCCGATTGTACCACGAGCTGGCTCAGCAGAGAACTCTCCTTGGCACAGAGTTCTGCTGCACTTGATAGAAGCAAGCAGATTCTTCACAATCTATTCTTATTTTCATTTTTATTTTTCTGTATCATAAGGTAAATTAAATGGGGCTAATGTTCCAAACCTTCTATCTCATTTCAAGGATTTTGACTGCCAGATGGAAGAGAAATGGTTGATTATTCTAAATATTTGAAGCATTTTCTACTATGAACAACTTTGCATACATTGGAAATTAAAATTTATCATTCCTGACTTAAGATGATTTAATTGTTTGACTAATGCTCATGTTTTTTTCATATAAATGTTAGAACTTGATCATAAGTGTCATTTTTATAATAGATGAGATTGGTTTGATATTTGCATAAGTTCAACATCGGGATAATAGGTGTATTTATTGTTTACATAACCAAGTGTCAAAAATTATGCAATAACTAATTTTTTGCTGCCACCTTGTGGTGCTGCAGACTTTTGATGACAAAAATGGAAGAATCAAAGCTTATGCAAAGCAAACAAAGCCAATGGACTGCATAATTATGCTGATAATTCTTCTCTTTTTATCCTTTTTTTTTCCCACATAATTTGTGATGTTACTTAAGAAAGACTTACTTCCAACTCCTGACTTTAGTAATTTATCTCTTTGTTGTGATTTGTTCATAGGATCTCCATACACAAGCTGCAAACTAAGAACCATCTATCCTGTATCCATGAACAGTATCAGAATGAGCTTTTTTAAAGATTGGAAAACCTCTCAATTCTAAACTTTGATTTTTATTAATTTTTTTAACCTAATTGCCAGTGCCATTTCCTCAGTTCCTCTAGAAAGTATTATTTGTCTTTTCAAATTCTTTATATATTTTGTACAGGCCATTTCCTTTTGGGCTTATGTTGCAGATGATTTTGGTTGTCAGTCTAGCAATGCTTGAAATAAAGGACTTTCAGCCTATAATGTGCTTATCTGGAATATGACAGACTTTTAAAAACTCTCTAGATGCATCAGTTGATGTTACAGACCTGTTTATGCTAGCATTGATTGCTTTTATTTTCCTCTCCTGCAGTGCTTGAGAGAGAATCATGTCATACCTCTGCTGTGACCCCTGTTTTGAGGTAAGCATTAGACAGACTTCTCAGTTTTCTGGTTTCTGAGCAATACTGAGTTACACTGCTACTGGTTCTGATGCCTGGACTTTGTTAAATCCCCGTTTACAAGAACATTTTCTGCTGAACCCATGCTTCAAGGCTGAAGCTATATTGAAGGCCTTCTGATGGGACTTTTGGTGACTCATGGCCCCTTTCTAAAACTCCAATAAAAACCCTTGCTGATCAGAAGTTTATGAAGTCAAGCAGACTCTCTACATCACGTCCATTGGTAGGAAAGTGTGCTCCAGGTAGGCTAACCTCTCACTTTTGCTTTTTTTTTGCTTTTAAAATCACTGCAAATCCAAGGGAGTTTTGCATCTTGCAATATCTGGTGAGCATGCAGCATATATTAGGTGAAACCTCTGCATTAAATCTATGTGAAATGGCTGTGCTAAATTTGGAGTACTAGACTTGAGAAGCATGTTGATTTATTCCAGCCAACAAAATCACTCTTGGAAAGAAGACAAGGCGGAGGGAAGGAGGCTGATCAACAGGGGCTGATAAAAATGACAGTTCTATTTATTTAGATGGCTATGAATGAGGCTTTAATCTACCCCTCTTATTCTGAGAACAGCCCAGATTAGTGCAAAACACATGCCTTAGTTGTGGCAGCAGAAACAGGCAACAATTCAGTGTAAAGTGACTTCCTCCTTCTTACAAAATGATCCCAAAAAATTCTGCTTCCCTTCAGGACTTGCTCTAGCCACCAAGTGCGTGGAGGATGGTTTTACTGTGGCACTCAGACTGGATCCTTGCTTAGGAACTGCATAACTCTCATCATGACCTTTCACTTGATACTCTTAATTTACTTCTGCATAATCTTCCAGCTCCTCAGGAGGAGGGCTACTGCTGCAGAGATTAAACTCTGATGTGTCTGCTGGGGAGTTCTGGCACAACTCCTCAGCTGTCCTGGAAGATTTCTGCTTGTCTGTTAAAGTATCCTTGGTCTGCTTGCCTTCTTTCTCATGAGCTGGTAAAGGGTCACATCTCCCAGAAAGATGCCTGCCACACGAAGGGACAGAGTAGTTGTCATTTTTCCTGTGCTCCTGAGTATTTAATCACATGCCCGGTCCTGACGGAAGGGAATGAAAATTCTTAAATATGTCTTTGTTTCCCTGTGCTTTTTCTGTTGTGCATTTGGTACTGCTTTCATGTTCTCATAGCACCTTCTAGAATTCAGCACTTCACCTGCTACTTTTATTTGGACTTTAAGGCCCTATAAGAAAAGATCAAGCATTTAGCAGTTAGTGACAAGTCAGAATGGATTTCAATTCTAATTCGGAGGTACTTTTAGAAAGAAGTTTTCCACAACCTTTGCACAGGAGAAGGCTGTGGGACTTGCTGGTGGAAACCAAGATGTAGCTAGATGACATGAGTCTCATGTAACATATTCAGTGGATTTGGAGAAGGAAGGAAGGAAGGAATGAAGCAAGAAAGAAAAAATGGAGACAAGGCAACTGAATAAAAGATAATCAAAGAGTGAGGTATTTTGATCTGATAGATTTTTATAACTGCTCTTCTCTTTTTGACCATTTATAAAACCCAGAAACTGTGAGGCCCCACCATGAGGTGTGGAGGCAAAAGCACTTTAGTGTTTTGTTGTGCATAAGAGAGCTACAAAGTGGTATAGAATGCAGGTGTTGGGGTTGTTTGGTTCTCAAGAGAGGGTTTTGTTGATTTTTTTACTGAAGGAGTGACATCAGCTGAAGTAGTGTACCATGAAGAATCTGGACATAAGGCTAAATTAGAACTAATATCAGGAACCACTCTAAGAGAAGAAGATCCCCCAGTTCATTATAATTTTTTTTTAGATAAGTAAAATATGTACACACCAGCAGCAAACTATGTATTTTCCCCTTAAAAAATGCATGCACTCAAAGACGTATGAATCAAACTTATGTCCGAGTAGAGAACTATGCTAGCATAATTTAAAGTATCAGAAACCAATGATTATCACAGTTGATTATCTTTACATATACATGGTGTCTGTTGAAAGAGAAGTAATAATGAAAAGTCTGAGAGAATTATTGTGACTGCAAATGTAGAGGAATAGAAAAGAGGCTAAGAGAAATTCTCAGAAAAAAAATAAAAAAAACATTTCAATCAGATACTAGAGTGTTAAAAACAATATGAAAGAACAGCAAGTAATTACAATCATAAGATTAAAGAAAGCATCTCTAGCAGATCAGATATGTTTGTTCTGCCAAAAATCATTATTACAGCCTCCCTCTACTGCCTGAGCTATTGGCAAACACAGCACCACAAGGAATAACAAAGTGCTAACATTGTGAAAAATCTGACTGTGTTACTACACAGAACCTCGAAACAATCTTCAAGAAAAGGAAGTGTATGACAGTGACTCCCCACATTCAGTCTTTTTTGTTAATGAGAAAGTGGTGGTGTCTGGAGCAGCACAGAAGACCATTGCACTGACTTATCAGAGTGTTTTTTAGAAGATTTACAAAAGAAGTAGGGGTGAGTTCACTACAGTTCAAGACAGCTTTTACTTATGTACTGATAGGTCACTGGAATTTCAAAATTATTAATTTCACTGCAATTTCTAAGCAGAACAGTTGATGATTTTAAAAGACTGTAAATAAATACTACATCTTTAGAAATACACTCAAGGCACCAGTCAAAAGGAAGATTGCTACTTTCATGCTGGATTTCTCTGGTCCTCTGGGCACTCAGGACCTTGTTCCTGGTGCTGAGGCCAGCCAGACCAAGCATCTGCTCTAGGGCTGTCCCTGGCAACCTTGTGGATCAGCTGTCACTGCACTTCACAGCTCTGAGCAGGACTGCCTGCAGCACATGGCTGAATGGGCCTCTTCCAGAGCCAATGCTCATTTAGCACTTAGCACGTGTCCTAACTTTTTTCCTGAGGGAAGTTTGCTTGATTTACACTGCTCCATGACACTAGCTGTCTTCATCAAGGCACAGACAATGATAAAATTTAGTTGGTTTTATTTTTCTACCAATCATCACACACAGATTGAAACTGCCTTCCTTGTCCGTTTAGATTTACTAGACCCAAGCCATATCTTTTAGCTGAAGCAATAGTTTAATTTATAAATCTGTTGCAATAGAATTGAATTTTCATGGCAGTCAAACATTGTCAGAGAGGGTAGAGTTAAGGAAAGTAGCAATATAAAGGCTATGAACAGAACTCACTAATCTCCAAAGAAGGGACAGTGTGTTTCTTACTTCAGCAACATCTGACACTCATAAACAAGAAAAATAAAAACAGCGATGCAGACCACCTGAAATGGGAACATATCCCTGTTAATTATCGTGCAGTTATGTAGATTTCTGTAGAGAACTGAAAACCACATAAGCAAAATAAAATATGGATGGAAAATATTTTTGTTTTCTTGTGTTGTCACTCTGATTTATATTTCAAGTTGTTCTAGAAAAGAATAACAATTTCAGATGTGTTTTGTCCTTGTAAAACAAACTCAAGAGCCAATAGAGTTATGTACACTTAAACCAGACTACAGAACTGGAACTGCTATAGTATTATTATCAATGGATAGTTTCTCCCTCAACGAAACATTTGTTCTCAATCTCTTCATTGAATTTTTACTGTCCTTTCTTTCCTATAATATCTCTCAAAATGGCACAAAAAAAGAAATCTTTCTACCGTTCTTGTGTTTTTTTTCTAGACTGTCCTAGTCTGGTGAAAGATAAACTGTATTTTATATGCATATTTCCTTACCTAGGGAAGCCTCTGCAGTATCTGTTGGTGCCTCCACACGTTGCCTTGGTTCTTTTAAGATGAAGCACTTCCCAACAGACATATTTGCAATGCCTTTATCCACACACATCTCAAAATTGAATGATTCCTCTCCCAGAAAAAAAAAAGCCGGAAGTTGTGCACTGAGGTGCTATGCAGAGTATTCCATAATTAAAAAGGAAATAGTGTAACAAAAAATTCTACTTAGTCATGGATGCATTCTGTGCTTGCTCTGGTACAAACCATTTAGTAAACTCCTGTAGAGGAGAGAAGACAGATCTTTAGAATGCATAAAGTCCACGTGTAGCTGTCCTGGTCTGAGCTGAGCCATGTACTGGAAGTGACATTTTAAAACAAAACAAAACAAAACAAAACAAAAAACAAAACCAAAAAAAAACCAAAACAAAAAATAATAACAACAAAAAACCCAAACCAAAAAGTTTTTATAATAACAAAATATTTTCTGTGTATATTTTCTGTTTTCTGTATATTTTCTGTGGCCCAATAGAAGAATCCATACAAATGCAAGCTGGAACAAACCTAAAAGAACCATAACCCATCAGAATAATTCCATTCTTACAGTAGGTTATTTTTAAATTATTAATAAAAAATGAAAGCTCCTAAATCTCATATTTGAAGCATCAAACACTAGAATATTGCTTCAGGATCTAAAAGAGACCAACACCCACAATGGCATTCCTTAATACAACTAAACCTTCTACAATAATGCCAATGAACACATAATCAGGTTAAACAACTTTCTCAATGAGAGTTTGAGATTTTGAGAAATGCACACTCAGGGGTAAATTTTAGAACTTTCCTATTAGCACAAGTTACATCTTCTTTGACTTTATCCCTTTTAATTTAAACCTATAGAAATATGCATATAAAAATTCAAAGCAAAAGCTCCACTCACACACTCCTCACTCCTCAAAGGATGAGAAGAAGCAGATGCATAATTACTCTTTTAGTGTCTTACAAGCAGCTGCTCCAAAACCATGGTGATAAGAACAGTATGCAAACCAGTCTAATGCAAAAATATGTGAAGCACTTTGCTCAATGTCAGACAAGGGCCACCTAGTTTAACTGCCAAAAGGACATAGATATTCTGTACACACTGGACTTCTTGTAGTACAGACACTTACTGATACAAGATATTCTCCTAACTAATATAATATCTAAGATTCCCCTGTAATCTCAAATTTCATCATTTAAGAAACTCTTTCAATAAGAGGACAGAGGCTTGCTCCTAAGAATATAGGACCAAATATTATTGTTATAAACCAGAGTAAATATGTCAATGAAAATCCAAATGCATATATTTCTATTAGAGGAGGGGTAAAGAACATCTCAAAAGAAGAAAAAAAATGTCTCTTACATATAGAAATCAAGTTTATTTTAGCAAAAAATATATGCAAAATTTATATTGATACCTATTGGCAGGCAGCACTCATCAGGGGACAGGATGTGGAAAGGAGGAATGATTGACAGGCCTGACAGGGAATCATCTAAGGGCATCCTTAGATGCACCGCAACAGATACCATATATTGTCGTGATACAAATAGTTAAAATCTAATTTGTTTTGACAACCCTGCTGAAAATGAAGTGGCAAATAAAACTCCTGATGTATTGACACAGGTTAATAATCAGTTATGAATTTTACTGAGATTGTTATGCATCAGTTTAAGCGCTGCTTCCTTTCAGAAACATTGTAGGATGAACGAGTGATTTTATCCAATCAAATGATTGTGATGAATGAGGATTGATTAAGAGTAATCTGATCTGCTGTCTCAAATGCTCTGCAAATAGGCATTCAGATGCTGGCATTCTGAGGTAGGAAGAATTTGTTTACACACAAATTTATTTCTACATTAGAAAGGAGATTAATTAATGTATAATTGTATCTATGGTACCAAACATAGCCTGTGAGCTGTACCACATAATAGGTCACACATCTTAAATTTTATGTCCCAAAACTTAACATTTCAAGCTGACAAAAGACTGAGTCAGGTGCTTGCTTCCAATTGGGGCGTAGTATAGACAATCAGTCCAATATATTTTGTGTATTTGCACAACAAAGCAATTAAAATAGGTGCCTAGATCCCTAGATATGCATAGAGAAACCAAAATTCAGGATCCTTTAGTGCTTGTATGAGGTCTAGTGATTTCAGACTCCCTATCAAGTCAGCAGCAAGCATGGCATTTCTGGAGGGCCTGTTGCAGTTTCTGAGATCCAATTGCTGTTGTTGTAGTTGGCATCACGCTGAGACTAAGATGGTTCTGTTTCATGTTTGGTTTTATCAGGATTGGTCAGATGATCTGTGCCTTTGGCCAGATCTCAGAAAAGGATTTGACCACCTCAAACGGAAACATGCAAAATATGTTGCCTGTGTATTGAGCAGCAGATGGAAGACATCTTTAAAAATCCAGACAGTTACATCAAGATTTTGTTTTCCAAATAAGGAAGGTTCACTGTCTGCAAAGCAGAAATCAAGCAATAATATATCCAACAGTGAAAAAACATTAATTATGATATTGTTTAAACTCTTTAATAGCTCTTTTCATGATGTTTTTCAACAGAAGAAAGCCAGCTGTGTATTTTTAAAAGTTTTTCATTTTCATAGATATTTCTAAACACCTCTATGCATCTGGACATAAACATACCTTGAAAGTAGGCTGAAATGAATAATGTTTTTCTTAGTAGCAGAAACATCTATCAGATATGATTTACAAAGCTTAAACATTTTAATCACTGCAAAGAATGAAATTATCTAAATTAGGTATTATCAATCATTACAAACTGGCACAACAAAATGACAGTGTAATTTAAATCTTTTTTAACCCTGAACAATACAAAGTGAAAATTGTGACTATGTCTTCTCCACACTTTTAGGAATTTATTTAGAGAAAGAGGCTTCTCAGATGATAAGAAATAGATGTTTCTCAAGCTATTTTCACTGCCAAATTAGTTTCTTATGTCCACAGTGCAGAGATGTGGTCTATCTGTTCTAATAGAATAGCTAAAAGCTAATTAAAAAAAAAAAAAAAGGGCTGCTATAAAAAAAAGCAGGTTAATTTTTTACGTCAGCATTCTAAAACTTGTGAAGCTTGAGATTTTTCCTTGAATGAGGAGCTATATATTTGTACAGATGAAGAATACTTACAGGAATCTTAAAACAACAGATAAGAACTTATCTAGCACCTGATAACCCTTATGTGTTTCCTCATCTTTTTTGGTAACAGCAGTGGACTATATTACTTCTGTTTCCTGTTACTTCAGCTTCTGATAAGATTCACCCTTTACCTAGTATCTGTGATATTTTAGGGAAAGAAAAGATCAATGTTTCTTTAAAAGTATGTTATCTGAGGCTACCCTGAAAATGTACATTAGGAGTCTCACCATTTGATTCTCAACACTGTACCTGACAGTCGTGTAAAGTTAATACAATGTCAGTGAGTCACTTCTAATAACTGACATTTTTCCCTTAAGTCTTTGCTTTCAATAGAGGTCAAGGAAAAAGTTAAGTCCACTCTGTTATCAAGAACCGTAAGTGGAGCAACATGCAAGTTAGAGTGGATTGAGTCAAAGTAAACTTCCCAGAACTAAGTTTCATATTAACCTTTGGGGTTGTGTTCACAAGCTTTGAACATGTGATGCTGGTGAGATAAATTTGTGGCCTGAATTACTTATGGAAACTGCTTCTCTCTGCACAGTCTTTCTGTTGGTACGTTGGCATCTGGGAAATGCATTATTCTCAAATGGACTTCAATTCCACTAGGCTTTCCTCTAGTTTTTCTTTTTTTTCCTAATAAGTTTTTGCTGCAGGAGGAAATGAAAGTGTAATATGAGTATTCTCAAAATCAACATCTTTATATGTGTTGACAAAGGTGGAGCATCTTGAAAAATAAGGTCTGTCTCTGATTTGCCTTCTGCATTCTGCAAGCAGCCCTCTGGAAGTTCTGGGGAACAGAGGATTCTGTATCCTCTCATCTTCAACTTCTGCCTGTGGCTAACTCTATAAGAAATGATTTTTCATTTCCTGTAGGATAGTCAAACACTCAACACCTATAGGGCAAACATTTAGGAATGGCTCAGGACATCATCCCAGACATTTGCTAGAAACCTGTCTATCTTTCCTCTGTTCCTACCTGCAACTTAGCAAACTGGTGTTTTTTCCTGAGGTCCTTACTAACTCCCATGCAGACACCTTTCTTCCAAAAGAACACAAGCTAACTGATTTAATCTGCACTGACATTTCAAAGAATCAGCACAAAGGTAGTGCCCAGAGAATCTGAAATATTTAATACTCATATATGTATTATCTTATAAACCTTTGATTTGAATTTCAGTGGACATCACTTCCAGCATCAATTTAGAGAGACCTAAAGGAAAACAATAAAGAAACTTGACAATGAAAACATGATGATTTATAACTAAAAACAAGTTCAGCCTTTCTGAGTGAAAATGCCTTCACAATGCTAAAAGTTACAGTCTTGCAGAGAGCAGTACTCAGAATCTTTGAAGTGCTTATTCACCAGTCGATACTGAAGGGGAAAAGGAAGCACAAAGACAAAACTGCAGGATTTTATTGTCCTTGAGGTATATTGCAGGAAGGGAGGATGATTATGAATCTAAAATGATTAAATACTAATGGCACAAACTTCACCAGTGATGAAACAGCCAAATAAATTACCCGCGCTTTAAAACAGACACGTTTAGATTAGCAGTACTTCTGTGAGACAGTTTGATAAATGTCTTGAATTTAGCAGCACTGCTTTGTCCCTATTTCAGGGACCTTTGACTTTGGTCACCTGCTTAGTAATTGGACTGGTTTGCATCTATGCATTGTGATATGTCATCCTCTGGATGACATTCTTTGTAACAATATGGGAGCTTATTTATGATTCTACAACACAGGGTATCCCAGAAAAACTCATAAGCTGCTGTTTCAAAATATCAATAACAATAGTATTCAAACTATTAAAGCCAGGTCTGCTTTGATTATTTCCAGGGTTAGCACAAATGTGAAGTTCATCTGTACTTTGTGTTAAGAATTTTGAATTCCTTTTAGTACTCATCAAGAGTCATTTATTTTATAATTACGAAACTGAAATTATTTACTCTGAGAAATAACTTATTCCATAAATAAAGACATTGACATCAGCTCGATTACTTAAAATGCAGGACGCTATTTTTTTAATTTATTCAAACCTGGTGTTTAAAAATAAGCATCATTTGGCACTAAGTTACAGTAGTCCTTGCAAAGCAGAATTGCTGGGACCATCAGGCACGAGACAGCCCTCCAAGGACACCAGTGCAACCCACAGACACTGCCTTCTGGACAGGTTTTGAGACACCAAACTATACGTCCATACGCTGGGCAGACCAGGCTCATCTATACCAAATACTACAGAGAAATTTGTCAGGAATTATTTTTGTATCTTTTTCAGCATTTACCCTTTAGTTAATAGTTTGCCAGCACCTGCTGCCTCACTCTGTCTCCATGAACGAGACTATACTTACATAAAGTTTAGAATTTACTGAGAAATTTCAAATTTAAATTGAAATTTGACTGCAATAGTTGGAAGGTAGTTCAAGTAATTCCTTAAGGAAACTTTTTTTTATGCGTCTTTATGAAGAGAGAGATTTGAGACCTGAAGTTCTACTATGAAATCTTATTCGATGTTCATTTCATGTTCAGATCTCCAATATTTCTTACTGGTAGAAGCTGTAGCTCTGCCTCTAGCACATCCCATCCCAATCACTGTCACACTGAAATTATTTTTGGCATTTTTCAGAAAACGCATTTCAAAACATTTCTAATAATGAAGTATTATTTCTTTGCCTTTTGAATGATTTCACATTATTGACTTAATAGACAACATATTGTTTAACATTTCTGTTTGCAAAGAAATCTATCTGACAGTGTTCATAGATATATTTTTAAGTTTTGCTGAGCACATGTGAATGTAAAATTGCTTGGGATTTTTTTGCCAAGAACACTTGCAGCAATGTAGCTATAAAGAACTAGTAGAATTTTTTAGTTTGTTTTGTTCTTGTCGTGTATATGCAGATAATATTTCAAAGATTGACTGTGTTATGGCAGTCCAAATCACCACAAGATATTTATGTTAGGTATACTGAAGTAGGGAATTGAATATTTTTAGAGGTATTAGACAAATTGCTGTTTACTTCAAAAAGTGTTTACTTCAAAAGTTAGCTTAAGCTTTGTATAAAAACATAGCTCTGCTTATCAACCCCTAATGTGAAAAAACCCAGCACATGCCTTTGAACACTTCCTAGAGGTAATCTGTATAGGAAAGGCTTCCTGAATCTGATACTCTACTATAGAAGGAAAACTAGATCACATGCTTGTGCTGCAGATCACAGCACTTCCTCTTCCTAATCCTCTTCAAGTGTTAGACTATCTTCTGTATTATGCTTCCAGTCTTCAGAGTTCTTGAATTTAACTGGTGATTCCAAGTGTGGAGCTGGCTACAACCTTGGCTTTGTCTTTGTACTACTGCATTGCATGTCAGAGTTTATGTATCCAGACAGATCATCCCTATCTCCATCAATGGTGGGATATTCCAGTGCAGAGACTAACCAGTATTTCATGTCCATGTAAAAAACTTAATCAAATGGTGGACTTGTGTTGCTGTGAGAAATTAGTTAATTGGTCTGTGTTCTTAGCATAGAAGCTGGCAAAGCTAATCTGATACTCCGGTTGTTTTAGCTGAAGACAACAAAAGGCACAGCCTTGTGGAGATCAGTGAAATAGGGTGACTGTTTTGTGCAGTTTTGTGGGGCCTTCCTGCTCTCGAACCACCCATCTTTTATGAAGCATTTATGAATATTCCACTAGCACCAGCTGCATAATTCTATCAACTGATACTTAAATTGTTTGCCTTGAACTAAGCATGTTTATTAGATGGGAATTTTGATTCTTTATTTCCAAAATTTTAGATTTCACCACAGTTTTCCATCCTTTTGCTCAACATTTAACTTACTTTCTGTAGTGAATATAAAGAATTTGAACTTGTAACCTTTAGAATGATTGTCTCTCCATATTTTTAGCATTTAAAAATCTTTTCCCAACATAAGATATTTCTTATCATCTCTGAACTTTTCTTGGATAAACAAGAAACACCTTGTCAGAACAAGGTGTTTTTCAACGTTCAAAACTCTTGTCATTCTTTTCTTTTATCAATTTTTCATCAGCTTTTTAAAGAATGAAAAGAGTCTCCAACACAGCATTGTGATATTGTATCTCTAAAGCTGTTTTCAGACATTGCAATGCTTCTTTATTTTTCTTGACACTCCTTAAGAATTATTTTAGCCTTCTAAGTGTCACTTCAGAGCCAGTTATTTTCCCACCATAGTGTATAAATTCTCTTGACTAGCAACTTTGCGGGATGCAACTCCTCCTCCTGTTACAATAAGCACTATGTTTTGCTCCTAGCTGAATGATACTGTGTTTGGAAGAATTAAAATGTGTATTGGGATACTTGAAGTGGCAATTCAAAGGCTATATTTTGTTTGAGATTGACAGCAAAATGCCTGCTTGAGCTAGTGAGCCTGAGCAGATTGCAGTGGGGTAGTTCAGCTATTGCCAAGCTCCAGAATGCAGCCTGGAATCTGAGAAACCAGCTCCAGCCTGTGAGACCTGGGATATTGTTAGCAGGCAGCTCAAAATTAGCCTGCCTACAGCTGTGCAGGGTATAACAGGAACAAGCACGGTGCTAATTGTTAAAAAGTCTGGCAACACTGATTGGGGAGTTCCTAGGAACCACTGAGAAAAAAGAAGCAAAGGCAATATAACATAATCCCTTGCTGTCACTTACAGGCCACAACCCCAGCTCAATAAGAGTGACAAAATTTTTCAGTACCTCTCTTTGGTCCACCACCAGACTGATTTTTCAGCTCAGTCAACAAATTGCTCATTGCAACAGCTGCAGCAGTGTGTGTGGAATACATTGAGGGAGTAAGAACATCAGAACAGTAACAAAACAAACCAGGGGCTGCAGAATCACAGTGTGAGCACCTGCAAAGGCTTGTCACCAAGCTACTCGTGGTGCAGCAGTGTGAAGTGACACATGGCTCCACACCTGGCAGAGCATGGAGCAGTGCTCTGATCCAGCTCGTTTAAGGTGTAAACATACATTTCAGGATAAGTAGAAAAAAATCCCACTGAGCTAATTCAAGAGAAAAATTCATCCTCAGATACTTGCTAAATGCTATGGAGACTCACCTAGGGAACAGCAGGGAAGAAAATAAAGGACCCACACGTCTGGGTGTCCCAGAAGAAGGTCAAGTACATGCACTAATGGAAAGAAAAATTGTTCTTTAATGCCCATCTAAAGTGATTATTCATGGTGATATGGAAACTGTGAAGAAAATGAATAAGAAATTGGCTATAGCAAAAATTTCATAAAATGATCCTGAAAATTGTGGGAATATATTTCATTTGCTGCTAGCAGTGACTGAGGTAGTGACATCCTTTACACATAATTGGAAAGTTTCAGTCAGGACAGGACAAATATGGACAAGAAAACAAACCCTACAACCCCTCCACCCTTAATATTTGATCAGCCTGTACAAGTGGTAATGCACTGCACCTGAAATATCTCTCTTCCACTGGCAGATGACTTTACAGAACATAAGATGGGTGACTAAAATTAAAGGAAAACTGTCACATCCAAAATATAGTCAGTGTGCTGTGATAATCAATATTTTCAAAAAGTTCATACTTCATTTACAGAACAGTAGATAATCAGATTTCTATTCAAATATCATAACGAGAATCCTACTTAAGCACACAGGTGTATAGTACTCTCATGACAAAAAACAAAACTGGTTTGAGATAGTGGAAATTTCTTCCATTCATACATTCAAGTAGATAAACAGCAATGCAATAGTTTTTTTCAAGAAATGGAACCTTTCAGATGATTTTGAAGTGTTTTGTACATCACATCATATTTCTGTAATGGGAATAATATTGTTGTGTTATATTTGGTCCCCAATAAAAACTTCCACACAGTTACAAACTTTCCTAAACAGAATTTTCTTTTTATTATTAGAGAAGATAAGCATCTGAAAGGCTCAGGTATGATAGAAGTCAGATATCCAAGAGATGATCCTTGTGGTTTGACCTCTCAAGATCTTCCATCTGAGCAATATAGAACTGTAGCCACATTCACATTTTATGAAGAGATGCTGGAGTTATTCCAAAGAAATTCTATTCAGCTATTTTTTGTTTAATACATTATTTACAGTTTTATTTCCCATTTTCTCTACAATATAATCTATAACTGTTTGAAAAACAGTCCAGTTGAAGAGCTGACAAGCATTTCCTCCATTTTTTTACATCAAAAAATCATATTCATATTGAAATTATGACTAGTTTACTCATTTATTCTGTTCTCTGAAAATATATTTGAAACAGTGATATCTGTTTTTTGTGAATTAGCATTTTTATAAAGAAATTATATGTGTAATATTTTTTTTGTTTGCAGACATCAAGTTTTTACAAAACTGAGCATGTCTGTAGCTGATTTTTTTAAAGCATGAATGTTTCCACTCAGTTCCCCAGACACAGCCAGATTCTTACCGATGTGTATGAAATACTGTTTCATCTCACTTCAAATGGGAATAGCAAAACATTTCAAGTAAGGAATAAAAAGCCTTCTCACCTCCTTTATAGCTTTCATAATCATTTAGTTGGGTGACCTAAAAAACATTGGAGTGCAGATTATGTGAGGTAGAGCAAGAGAGAAAGAGGTAAAGCATCATAGTAGTTACATTTACACGACAGAGAAACCAAACAGTCCTGCAGTTGGATATAGTTTTAAATATTATTGAACCTTCAGTAAACAAGAAAACAAATTAAAAAACTCACGTGTAATCAGAAGTTATGACCCATGCAGTACCTCCTACCATCAAAATACTTTTATTGCTTCTTTTCCCAGCCTTTCAAATTATTCCTGCTACATCAAGCCACATTTCACTCCTGTAAAATTTTGCACTTAACTGTTGCAAACACTTCAAGCAAACTGAAAACCTTTTGACTAGGAGGGAACCCTAGAACACATGTGATAGGTCTCAGATTTCTCGTCTACTAGTTTCTGTTACTGGCAACACTTGTGGGGAAACAGACTTGTTTGCTTGTTTGATTTGTTTGCTTGTTTTGTGACTATCAGACAACTAATGATTGCTGAAAGTCTGGAGTTTCTCACGATTTGATGAGGTTCAAGCCATGCTTCCAGCACATAGCTGCATTGAGGCTGGGAGCAGGCTGGAATCTCAACCTAGATCTGGATCTGAGGTACCTCTCTTGGCATCATCTCCAGTTATCATCCCTCCATCAGAGGACTATGAATAATGGATAATCATCCCCAAATCTAGCAATCTGGCATGTACATTGCTTTGGAAACAATAAAGTGTTAATTGGAATAACCCATGTCTGCCAGAAAGGCAGGCCCTTTCTCTTTTCTCTCTAACCTTCTGCTGCTTTGATATCACTGAGACAGATCCTGCATGCAAAATACGGCTTATATAAAGCACAACTGATTCTGTTTGGTTACTGCCATATTTTGATGAAAAATACTTAATTTACCTCTGTTCATCTTTCAAATGATTTCATATTTTCCCTGAACCATGTTCAATCATCCCATCTGGGAAGCTGGATCTGGATTCTATGCTGGAAATCACAAGCTCAATTAGGAAAACTCCATCTGAGAAATCATCCTATACAGGATTACAAAGTTAAACATTTTTGTTTCCCTCATCCAGAACATTTTTAATTCACATGGATTGCTTATATTAGCATATTATGGCCAGAAGCTGATAGTCCTCAGCTGAGTATCTCCCTGCCTACAGAAGAGGATCTGTCTGACCAGGGACTAATAGATTCCCTAAGGGAAGAGCTATCGCATTCCCTTTCCAGAAAGCGTAACAGAGGAGTAGAGACTAAGATTGTTAAGACTTTTGAAATCATATAAATTATTAGCATTATTAGTACATTTGCAAATAATCAGAAATCCTGACATCTAATCCCTTGCTAGAACACATGCATAGTATGAAGTATTTTTTTCCTTAAAAAAAAAGTGTCATTAGTACCAGTGTATTATCAAATCTGAGAAGCTCTGGGGCTAAAATACAGGTTTCCAGGCTGTTCTCTGTAGATCTCTTCCATTGAAGCATTTATTTCCAGCACAAACAACTATCTACCCAAATGTCTCCTGGTGTCCTGGTCCTCACCTATAAACACAATCTATTTAACCTCCTCCTCTCTTCAGCATCTCTCTGTAATTTCAGAATCATCAATTTCTGTGATAATCAGAAGTAATGGGAGTTCCCTGTCCAGAAGCAGTCAACCTTGTTCAGTTCCTTCTCTGGCTCTGTGCTGGGCCAGATCAGTACCCCATCAGAAGAGAAGCAGCAAAGGGATGGCAAAGCTGAGTCAGAAAGCAACAGAAGTGCTTTGCTGTTCTCTGCACCAAGGGGAGAAAAGTCACACCTGCAAATCCCGAGGCAGAAACTTCCCCATCAGAGTGACCAGACAGTGATGAGTTGTTCAGTTATGTTTTCCCCTCCCCTACAGCATTTTATCAATGGTTGTTTAGCAGTCCTGCATCTCTAGGTATAAAAAAGAAAGGCAGTGCGCAGAAAGGAGTGTGTGACAGACATGCTGCTGCAGTGATTAATGTGCTCATCCAAGCTAGTGCCTGATCACCTAGCCAATTAATCACTGTCCAGTACTTTGGAAGCCATTAAATTCTGTGCCATTTTAATACATCATGTTCTTACCATTCTGCAGGTTTTCCTGAAGTGTGATGTCACCAGTTGCGAGTTTCATTCCCTCCTCATTTTATTCTTTTACTACTAAAACATGTATTGTTATGACTACTGCTGTGGCAGGTGAGTAATTTCAGTTCCTTGCTGTGACCTCTCTAAGGATGCCTTCCAGCAAATGAAAAATATATGGAAGACATTTTATCCTTTATTTTGGTTGTAGTTCCTGGGAGTTCTTTACTGACACATGAGAGGTCCAGATTTAACACAGTGAAGGCTGTACCCATCCAGCTGTTGCTGGGAGAGGAGTTGGTGACCAACATCATGCTCCTGCCAGAGCAACACAAAGGTGGAAACAATTTTCTTTATGCATGAGAGGAAACGGAGGTCTGTGGTCTGATCTGGAAAGAGTCTCAGCAAAAGGGAATTCATGTGCATTTGTCTGACTGTGAAGAACAACATGTGAATGAGATGGACAGAGGGACCTCACAAAACATTTTAATGAGTAAAAGACTTATTAGAAAACTCTATAATATTGAGTTAAAACAAAACTCCATAATCTGACCAACTAATTTTCAGCTTTCCAGAGAATTTTACACAGCTTTTCTCTGACTTCACTTTTCCTTCTCTAAGCTACTATAGTTGGCAAGCTTCCTGCAAAAAAAAATCAGCTTGATTACTCTTATTAATGATGTCACTCAGGACGTTTTTCAGTCAGAGACTCTGTGCTCAAAAAGGTTTTCAGCAGATTTAATAAGAAACAAGTCCTGTTTTGAGAAGGAAAATGATCTATCATTACCTCTGCAGAAGAGAAGCAGGAGGTTACTTATGAATGTGAAGGCTATGAATAAAATAAGTGTATTACTTTAGCTGAGCAACCTTCTAGAAATGGGAGAAAACAAAACACGACAGGGTCATAAAAGCAGGAATTAGCAGGGAGCAACCAGGCCTCAAGCACCTCGTAGAGGTGACAATATTCACAAGGCAGGCCTTGGATACAGTGTACTTCATTTACAGGTGAGATAAAATGGGCAGGACTCCTACTCCATCCTCAGAGAGCTCCACCAGTTCCGTATAAACTTTATATTAATATATGTATGGGAATTCACATAAATGCATAAATACAAATGTATATGGTGAATAGAAACACCTTTCTACTTTATAGTGCACTTTTAAATGGTAACAGCCAAGCAAAAGGAAAATGTCACTAGCACTGTTGTTGATTCATGCTTTCTCTCACCTCTCACTAACGTGAATGGTTGAAGGAGTGGGTCAATGAAGCTTAGACCCATGGTCCTAATCTCAAAGCATTCTGAACAGTAACATTTTCTCTATCTTTGACATCAGAAAATTTGTACTTTCAAGCACAAAAAAATAAATTTTAACTTCAGTATCTTGCCCTTGGGGCATAAGTGACCAAATGAAGATTTAGTTAGAGCTTTGCAAAAGCATGTTGTAATTTAGAGTCAAAATGCCAAACATAATTTCTTATGGCTGAAAGTAAGTATTTTTTCTCTTGTATTGAAGATAAATTCTTCATCATTTTTCTCAAGGATTTAAGTTATGTACAAGGCTATCTTCAGTACAGGTAATTGAAACTGATCCCAAAATTTGAACGAGTTGTTACCTAAAGCTCACCATCAAGGGCAGTAAGATTGCAACTATTTAATCTACAAAATAGTAAACTATAGATAAAGACAAGAAGTGCTTTGATTTGATGTTTAGATGCCCAGTTGGTCTCATTGTTAAATACCACTAAAAAGCAGCAATTCTCTGATGAATCATAAGAGAAATTTGGTAACAGTAAAAAAAAAAACAACTATATTCGGGTAGGAAAATAGAGATCTAATTCAAAATCTCATGAAAGTTTTAAACTCAAATAACTCAGATGTTCAAAGAGTGTGAATCCTAAGTGAAAGGGGTTCAGAAGAGGATAAATAGAGAGTTTGCCATAAAAAAAGCACACATAAGATACATAAAAAATGTGTGGCTTCTACTCAAATTTAGCAGCATAAAGACTGAGAGATAAACCTGATTGATTTCTGTATCTAGTCTAAGAGAGCAAAGGGAAAAGAGTAGGAAGGTTAAGGTCTCAAGAACAAAGGTGAAGGTTTTCTTAAGACTAAATACAAATGTATTGATTATTAATACCTTTGGGCTAGAATTAAAAGGCTTATGAACATCCCAGTACTGAGTTTATAAACCTAACTTTTAATATGGCCAAGGACAGAAAATAACTTACCAGTTTTAATACAGACCCTGAGAAAATAATCAACAAGTTTAATGTTGCCATCCTTCATTTCTCAGGGTCTGGACTAGACAGTGAAGGCCAAATCTTCTGGGTTTGTAAAACCTAAAAGTAGCCTTTCTTTTTTCTGCACTACTCCTCCTCAAACTTCTGGGGCACAAGGATTCAAAACAAACCTTTAATTTTAGGGCAATTTTTGTAACATTTCATGTTCTTTGTCTAAGTGGTGTTTTCCTATGCAGGGCAATATTTTCAGAGAGAATGATTACACCAAGTTTCACTTGAAGCCAGCTCAGAGAAGGTGCAGAGAAGGCTGGAGCATAGGCTTGTCTTACACTCAGCCCCAGTTAAGTAGAAACCTAGCAGGTTTTCCAGTAGGACACGTGATCCCATGGGAGACCCACACTGGATCGGGCTGTTCCTGAAGGAAGGACTGCACCCCATGGAAGAGTGACCCACTGTAGCTGTTTATGGAGAACTGTTGTCTGTGGGAGGGATTCAGGTTGGAGACGTTTGCTGAGAACTGTTTTCATGGGAGGGAGCCTCATTGAAGCAGAGGAAAGGCTCTTTCCCCAGAGCAGCAGCGTAAACAATGCACGATGAAATGGCCATAACCCCATTGCCCTTTGCCTGCACTGCTGGCAAAGAGAAGGCAGAACTGGGAAGGAGGGAGGAGTAGAGGAAAGATTTTTTAAGGTATGTTTTTACTTCTCATTATCCTGCTCTGATCTTGTAAGTAATAAATTCAGTTAATATCTCAAATTCAAGCCTGTTTTACCCATGACAGTATTTGGAGGGTGATCTCTCCCAGTCTTTACTTCAAAATATGGACTCTGTTATGTTCTGTCTCCCTTGTCCATCTGTTGGGGAGAGTGATAGAGAGGCTTTGGTGGCTGCCTGGCATTCTGTCAGGGCCACCTCACTATGTTATTCTGTCTCTGAAGAAAAGGAACATAACTGCTGTGAAATGTTATGCAATCCATACAAATGCTGTGTCTAGAAAGAAAGCAGGAAGTCAGTAAAACTGAAATCAAATGAGATACAGCTGCAGACTCCACTGAAATTAAATTGCTTCTTTTGGATTCATTATTTCATCTGCAACAGCCCTTAGAATCAATGACCTGACATTTTCTTCCAGCAATAAGCAGGGCTCCAGCTCCAGTCTTATGTCCCACCATAAAACCATTTGGATTAACCAAACTCAACTCTGAAGAGAAGAAATGTCCAGAAAGAAAGAGATTTCTGCAGCTTCTATGATCTCAATTTCTATGCACTTTTAGTAATCTTGTGTTTGCATATATCACAGCTTTCCATGAGACAAAAAGGTACAAGGTTACCTCTCCTAACAACTTCATTTTTAGACAGTTTGGACAGGGAAGTAACTGACAGCATATGGTCACCACACGAATACCTCTTCATGGAAAAGAAGTTGGTGGGACATTGCTGGAAACATTAATTTGTACTTAAAAATACTTGGAACCTCACTAAGTTGTCCTGGAAAAACTCAGAGTAATTCGGTTTGAAGGAAACATGAAAGGGTCAATACAGTGATATGGATGTCCATGGACATAGTAAAGTTTAAACACTTCCACGTTTTGCCAGCATTGCTCAGTTGCAAGTGAAAATTAGGATGACATTACCTTGTTCTTAAAGTACACAGCTAAGATTTCAACAGAAACCCAGACTCCAGCTTGCTTGAGTTAGTGCTTATTTCAATTCTTTTTGAAGTCATTAGAAATCTTTGCATTGACTTGAAGAGATGAATCAGACTCCTTAGCACTGAAGTCAATCACAGATAAAAACAAAAGCACTTGTATAACTGTTATGGTCATTGTACATTTGTACAGTACCATTTCCATCTGAGAAGTGGCAGAGCTAGTTTTGCATATATGAATTTGCATTTACTTGAACTCATTCCTTCAGTGGTTACCTAGAAGTTCATCAGAGACAAACTGCAGCATTTCTTCTTCCATACTTAGAGGACTTAGATTTCCAGCTGAAGATCCTTGGAAGAGTCAGAAATCTGTATCAGTTCATTACATCTTGGGTCCCTCTAGGACAGAAGCAAAAGTTACAATATCAGACATACTCAAACATATGAAGCAAAATGTCCCAGCACATTCTGAGAAAATCCTAACTTACTGAAAATATAAATAGGGACTAGTTAGGTTTTTTTTTCCTTCCCCAAAGTACTCTAACATGGCAGATGGAACAAGACTGATTGCATGTCCTGTCAGCATCTTTGGGTTGTTCCATATCCAAATATTGGAGTCCATTTATGGCTACTCTAGTGGTGATGGAGCACCTCAGCAGACAACATGCCTAAAACCTGACATCATGATACATTCTATTCCCCAGTAATAACAATAAATATATAATATTGTAATTTCAGAAAAGATATTGTAATTGTTGATAAAGTAAAAACACAATCACAGATAAATTATATTCAAATAGTTAAAAGTGCAGTTAAGGTTATTACTACAATAATGTGTATTAATAAGGCTTGGAGGTTCTACTTTTTTAGATAATTTAGCACTTCTTTATTGCTCAAAGCTTAGTTTTGTGACTGCAATTTCAGCTCTGAGTACTTAGCAGTTTTCGTCTCTCACCACAGCTGTGTGAGGGCAAGAAAACAGAAACAAGGCAACCTCTTGTGGTGAATTATTTTTCCTTCCCAGCAGTAAAATTTCTCATATTTAAACTCTTGACCCTTGGGGCCTTAGCCTCTCATTGTGTATCCTGAGAAGAATCTGTCTCCACTTTCACTCTAGGACTGTAGTTAGAATGCCTTTTATCCTTTACTTCTAAACACACTGATTCCTGCTCAGATGTCCTTAACTTCAACTCCCAAATCACCTTCAAGGCCCTCTGCAGACTCAGTGTTTCTCCCACACTCAGATGTTGAGATCTTTCCCTTTTTCAGTGGATTGGTGTGATTATCACGTGATTGCATGCTAAAAAGACATTAAACAGTTCAGCCTTCTTAACATCATCTATTTATAGCAATCCTCTTACAATAAGTAACAGAGATTTATTTCTGGTTTGGTTTTCCTCTTGATCCTAATATCCTTCTACACCATTTCTTGCTGCAGCCAGTGTCCCTTCCAGGTGAATAATTCTATTAGCTGTCTTTTTTATGAGTTTGCCTTTTCAGATTGTTGCACTCATCTTTAATGTCCATTCCAATTTAAATTGTTGACTTCAGCCAAATTATTTTCTTACTGCAGTTCCTACATTTTCTCCATAACCAGTAAGAATTTTCGCCCTTGACTATGTGACTTTAGAGGGCTGCCATGTTACTTTAACTACTTTCTTCCCTTCAGTCTGTTTCACAAACCATCTTACAAAATAATAAGCTGAGTTAATTACAATTCATTTACCTAAAATCTGCTTGGTTTTAGTAACAGTTGTTCTGCATTCCCGCTCTTGGAATTGTGAGTAAATGAACAGATTCTGATGCACACTCTTATGCTGAAAAAATTAAGACCAATAAGATGAAGTCCATTAATTTTAAATAAATAAATAAATAAATAAATAAAGGCACCATAACTTAAACAAGTAGGTAAAGCTAAAAGAGAGTCCTACTTACTTCACTCCCTAGTATCTTGTTTATTTACTTGAACAGGTAAGTGATAGTAAGCTGCAACCAGTGACTTAAGGCAGCCTAAGTAGACAAGCGAAATATAGAAAATGAACATTTACTGTTCTCAACAAAAAACCTGAGTTTGGGAAAATCACTTTCACTTCTTTGAATTTAACTCGAAAATATCTTTAAAGTTTCCATTGTTAGAATATTTAATATCAGGCAGGCATCAATTTGAAAATCAATGAGAGAATTTGAAAGGTCAGAGAAGAAAAAGGCTAGATTATTGTGCTGGGTTGACCCCACCTGGACGCCAGGTGTCCATTAAAGCCTCTCTATCACTCCCTTCCTCAACACAGAAGGGAAAAGAAAACATAACAAAAGGCTCATGGTTTAAGATAAAGACATGGAGAGGGCACTCATCCATTACCACCATTCACAAAACACATTTGGCCTGGGGAAATTAATCTAATTTAATAACAATTAGATCAGGGTAATGAGAAATAAAACCAAATATTAAAAAACTTCTTTCCCCCACCCCTTCTTTCTTCCAAGGCTCAACTTTACTCCCAATTTTCTCTTCCTCTTACCCCACCACAGGGCAGAGAAATGAGAATGTGGGATGTGATCAGTTCAACACATCCCTGCTGCTCCTTTCTCCTTAGGGTAAAGACTCCTCATATTCTTCCTCTGCTCTTTCCCAAGGGCTGCAGTTCTTCACAAACTGCCCTGATGTCGGCCATTCCCACAGAGTGAAGCACTTCCGGCNTCCCACAGAGTGAAGACCTTCAGGATCACATTTTTCTAACATAAATTCCTCAGGTGGTGACAAGTTCTTCCAGCAAACTTGCTCCAACACACTAAGTGATGAAAGGAAAAACATTTTTTTCATATACACAAACATAGCTATTGTAATATCTGTCTTGCAACTCGTATACTTGGCCTCAGCTCTCCTTGAGGCCACTGCTCTTGCCAGGAGCTTGCTCAATGCTGGGTTCTTACAGGTCACAATTTCCTGTGAGCATCCAGCTGCTCCAGGGTGGGGTCCTCCATGGGCTGCAGGTGTTTCTCTGTTCCCCTGTGGCCCTCCAGGGGCTGCAGGGGCACTGCTGCCTCACCGTGGGCTGCATCACAGGCTGCAGGGGAATTTCAGTTCTGGCACTCAGAGCACTTCCTTCTACTCCATCCTCACCAACCTTGGTGTCTGCAGAGCCGTTTCTCTCACATATTTCCACTCTGCTCTCTGGCTGCTGTTGCACAGAGCTTTTTTCCTTTCCTAAGTCTGTTGTCCAAGAGGTGTTTCCACTGTGGATGAAGTATTTGGCCTTGAACAGTGTCAGGTCCACCTTGGAGCAGATTGGCATTGGCTTTACCGGACATGTGGGAAGCTTCTGGCAGTTTCACACAGAGCCCACCCCTGTAACACCCCTGCTACCTAAACAGTGCCATGCAAACCTAACACATTTATGTAAAAAAATATTGTATTAGTACTAATAAATTTCAATCACCCATTACTATGTATATTAAAAATATCTCTGCATTACTTATAGAAATGGTCTCTGTTACTAACTGTGATGGATTCCTTCTAAAATTACTTCCTTTGTCTATTAAAGAAAATATTATTGACTGAAGAAAATAAAGAAATTAATTTGAAATCATGCTTTTAAAATAGAAAATATGAATAGTTTAGAATAAAATTTAAATATTATAATAAAAACATATCTAAAGCATAAAAGATTCAACGTTAAAATTTAGTAAATAGAATTACTCTATAAGAATAGGCTTAAGGTTTGGAATCAGAATGATCTGAAAACACTGAACATATTAAACACGACCTTTAAGATTCAATTTCGTGTGGGAGTGTAAGGCTAATGAAACAGCTGAAAGATCATATTTGTAAGAAATCTGCCTGCTGGTGGAAGTAATGTTAGTATGCTGTTAACATTTTCTGCAGTTAGTGGACTCTAAGGTCTGACATGTTATTTATTTGATGAAGTGTTTTATTCTCAAGCTCCATTTTTGTATTTCATTTCTTTTCTTTATATTTTCCATGATTTCAAGCGCAAAAATTAAAAGGTAACCTTTTGGTTAGGCCAAAACCATACACCCAAAACCTGGGGAACGTTTGGACTGAGAAAGAAATTGTTTGTTATTATCCCACATTGTTGGAATGTTCTTGTTAGTATACGAATTGCAAGACAGATATTAAAATAGCTATGTTTGTGTATATGAAAAAAATGTTTTTCCTTTCATCACTTAGTGTGTTATATACGTAGTCTTTGCTCTGTAGTTGTGGAAACCCAGGGCATGCCTTTGACTACCCTGGAAGCTCAGAGACCTAGACATGAGGCTTGGAGACCTTGGCACGGAGCCCAAGACACCTGTGGTTTGGATTTTAGCCTGTGGAAATGATTACCAGCTTTATGTGAAGAATTACAAGTCACAAGAGTTTGAATAGAATCATAATTAGTTTGTCACTGGGTGAAAAAATAGATTTTGGGATTTTAGTATGGTGTGTAGGTAAGGACAAGATGGAAGATCCTCGTAGTTTTTAGGCTTCTTCCTCCTTGTTCACCTACTCCATGTTTCTGCTGTGATAGTGGCACTGTTGATTGGTTTAGAGTAACAACTGACTGTCTAACATAGGTGATAGGTATTAGAAAATAATTATAAATAATATACACATAGTTTTTAGTATAAAAGATTAACGCCACCCCAGGGGCGTAGAGTGTGCCTTGGTTGGACCTGCCAGATGGACCTACACAAGTCAGGGAAAAAATGTTATAGATAAAGTAAAATAAACAACCTTGAAAGCAGAGCCGAAGACCCTGAGCTCCTTCTTTGATCTCCGGCCAGAGAAAAAAAAGGACTTTTAATAGCTTGGGAGCAATTTCTAACTCAGAAACCCGACTTATAGTTTTTTAGATTTATTTCTTCTGGCAAATAAGCCTCTGGCTCCCAAATCCAGCAAATAATTTGCTTCACTAGTGGAACCATACGGTTAAATAATACCCACAATAAAAAGAAGCCATTAAAAAATTTAAAATCTTATTGTGAAGATTGATATGAAATTTGATTATTTAGAATGGATTTCACACTGATTCCTCAAGAAATCACTTCTGTACAGTTTCCTTTATGTGGAAGATCAGTAATGAGTAGTAGTCTGAGGGCAGTGCCAGGTGAGGAAGTTTCCTGGTGATGTCCTTGACCCAGACCTGGTCAATACATTTGGCCCTCTGCTCTCCTTAGAAGGGAATTGCCTACAATTATAACCTGTCTTTTCCTTCTCTTGGAAGTGGCTGTAATAGGGGATGTTATATACTCCTTGATCTGACCCCTTCTTTTTGGGTTGTCCCAGTGAGGGTGTCCAAGGCTTTCCTACCAATCAATGCACATCTGTTTGCATTACAACTCCAAAGCTGTTTTTCAGGGATCCCCAATGCAACACCAACTTCCTTTTATTCAAACTTTTCCTTCTATTTTATCTCCAGTCTCAACCTGATCTTTCCATATTTACACAATTCACTTGAGACTGTGGAGTGGGAGTTTTATCCCTTCCTCTGCCTGAAACCTATTTATCCCTCAGTACACAGTATCCTACTTTTTCTTTAGCTCTTAGTTGGATTTATGTCTCCTACCTCCCAATTCCACTTTTCATTTGCTCCTAGTTTGTTCATCCTTGAGTCCCCTGAACCTTCTTATTGTCCCTCACATGGGCTACTCTTCCCAAACTGCTTATCCTAATCTACTCTCTCTGATATCCCAGACATTTCCAGCATTTTTAGAGGTTTTTTTTTTAATCAAATCTCTCTGTCCTTCCTATTTAGGAGGCAGCAGCAGGAGAAGAACAGTGCATTCGTGGAGGAGAGGCCCCAACAGCCTCCCAGGGCACTGAAGCAGCAGCAACAGATGGGTTGGGTTCAGCTCAGGCAGCTGTGGTGGAGGCAGATGGGAGCTGTAGCATCTATACCCACCACAGACACTGCTGAGAACATGAAAGGGGAGATTTTTTTCCAAAACCCTGATAATTTGCCAAATTTAGGCAATTTCTCTCAGGGACAGTGCAATGTTCATCCTTGACAGAACTGGACTGTCCAGCTTTTCAGTTTGTGTGCCAAGCATCAAAGTTCCTTACCACAGAAAATATCTCCCTCTCTCCTTTATTTCATTCCCAGAAGCTGAAAAAAATCTTAATGTTAAAATTTTATGAACAAAATAAAACATTCCATCCCCATAAGCTGGTAAGGAAAGTTCAGCCCTCATAGTCTAAGTTTAGCAAAGTTAAAAGAAAATGAAAACAGAGACTTGCAAAAGGAAATGTCAAGAAATATGAGTTATGGGCAGTCCTGCTGATGTCTCCTGTACAAAATAAACCACAGTAATTTCCCTAGATTTCCCCTCAGTTTTGCTTCATGTTATTTTCTCAGTACTTTTCCTTATGCCACAAACAAATACCACAAAAACTCACTTTGTACAGCTGTCAGTGCAGGTCTGTCAAGAAAGAGGGACTGGAACAGTGGACCTGGGCAGGAGCTGAAGTTGTAAAGTAACACTATCTCTTGGGTAAAAAAGAAATATAGAAAAACAGCTGAGCAGGTCAAAAAGAAGCTAAGTGAAGTAGTATGTTTCTCTTTTCTCTGTGCATGTTGTGCTGCTGCATTAAGACTGGGACGCTCCTGGCTCCAGCCAGGCTTGCTGCCTACAGCCCCACAGCACAATTCATTGCCTGTGAAACACAGGTGTTATTTCTACAACAGCAGGAAATTTAATTCTGCTGTGGGTTTTATAACAGTTTACAACAGGGATAAATTCAAATGACTGTTTTACAATCCATTCCTATCTTATGCTTTTTTTGTTTTTTCGTCATTATGGAAGCTTTCCACCTTTAATATAGGATTTGCTGCTTTCATAGCGATTTAGCTACATTTGCTAAGTTGACTGTCCAGGCATAAACAAATACGTTCCCTTTCTTGCTCTTATTCCTCAGATACATTTTTCCTTCTGTAATCTTCTCACACTGGTTTTTTTTCCTTTCTTCACTTCCTCAAGCGTTCCCAAATGCCAAAAAATTTGTTGCCTTCTTATAATACCTCTGAAATCTCTTTGCAGTCATTTCCGTTGCAGTCCCACTGGTGCCCACTCTCAATGCTCACATGAAACTTTCAATCAGTGAGGAAATTCTCCAGCTGTGCTGTTTAGCATGATGCAAAACAAGCTGATTAGTAACAGCAGCAACAGAAGTAATTAAAAAAGAAACACAAAATAATTTAAAGAAAGAACCTCCTTGAGAACTGACTTTTCCCTTAAAGCTTAAACCTTCTTCCTTTTAGGAAGAAACCCAACATTTAAGAACTAAATGTTTGCCTACACATATCTGATGAACCCAAAATTCATCTTATGTGTACAAAACACTGGAAAAGAACAACAGTTATTGGATCTACTAAATTCAAACAGATATGTGATACTAACATTTATATTATTTTACATATTTATATTATTTTACATATTTATATTTATATTTATATTTATATATATATTTATATTTATATTTATATATATATTTATATTTATATTAAACCTCTTTTGAAGATCATATCTTATTTAATGAAAAAATCAAGCACTCAATCTTCATTGTTATGCATAGCACATCATAAAAGAATGTAAAATAAAACAGATAAAAATATCAGTGACAGATAGAACTAACTATATTAAACCATTATTTTGAGAAGAATGAAGCCTACATAAATTATGAAAACAAGATTTTATCAAACAGCTTAAACTTTAATTTAAATGCAAAAGCAGATGTGGCTGACCTAAACTCATCAGAAACAACAACCAAAACAGCCAGTCTCCGAAACGAGAAAAGAAATTTTTGCCATTTTAAGTAGGCAGGGTTGAATCTCACCAATGAGAAACAACAACAAGAGAAATCAATGGAAATACTTTCTATAAAGATTAGTGAGATTTGGACTGAAAAATAAGTGGAGAAGTGGGCTGTTAGGAGAAATTCTATAAAATCTCATTCAAAAAAAAAAAAAATATATATACACACACGCATGCACACACAACCACACATATATATATATATATATAATTTTGTAAAAATAATTCATTCTTTGATACTAAAGACTTAATGTCCAGATTCCTCATGATCACATATTTATTTCTGAAGATGCTCTGTATTGTATTAACTATCTACTATTGCTATACTTTCTGAGACGGGAACTGCAGTGAGACATGGAATATGCCCTGCAGGGGTAGGGTCCTCTTATAAAGGTAGACATGCAAGAATGAATTGAAATTTATCTGAAACAATGGGGAAATCTGAGGTCCTAGTTCCTGAAACCCTAATTTCTACAATGTTTTTCAGCAGGAAATGTCTAAATTGAAAAAACTTATCCGTGCTTAGAGTGGGGTAGTTACCTTCCAGCTGGGTGTTCTAACTAGAGAATTTGTTCTTCTTTCCCCTGATCTCCTTTTTTCTCTCTATAACTATATATTTTATGCTGCTTTATTTGCAGCATCAAGCACCAAACACAAGAAAGCCTGACTGCCTTTTAGCTATTACTCCTTTGTTGAGTGTTGAACAGAGTTTGAATCCCTGCTTGTTAAGTATTTCCCAAAAACAAATCTCCTCTTCCCTTGACAAGTATTTTAGATGTATTCACAATAATAAATGCAATGGGTCTGGTATGCATTTGGCCTTAATTACCTATACCCTGTCACCTTTTGACCAAGCTGAGATTCCTCATGTTCAAGTCTAAAATAATCCAGATGTGTTTTACAATAGTTAATTTTCTTTTTTTTTTTTCCTAGAAAAAAAAATTATAAAAGAGGTTAGCCAAAAATAAATGCATGTTGTGACACACCTCACGCTCTTCTGGTCAAATGGTTGTCCTTGACTGTTTTACTGAGTAGTACAGATATAGACAAAATCCCTCCATTATCAAAGACAGTTTAACAGAAATAGGCTCTGGCTTCCTAAGCCTATTTCTTAATTCCAGCTTCACAGAGATACTGAATCTTACACAAGTATCTCGGTCCACATTGAGACAGGATTTTATACATACCTGGGGCTTCCTGTTGGGTATTAAAATCCAGGCATTTAATTTCTCTTATCTAGCATGTAAGATATCTGAGCACTTACTCCCACATTTTGAACCCCACTCCCTGAAGAGATGGGTGGAAAATCTTCAGATTTTATATTGCCAAGCTTTCTGAAATTCCCACGTCCCTTTTTAATTCTCAGTCAATGTATGCTGCTAGCTAAGCCTGAGTACTTGTAGCTTTGCTTCATTTCTCATCTGCTGTCATTCCTCTTCTTCTAGGTTAATTCCTTCCACCTCTCATTTCACATGCTAGTAGAAGTAGAATATCATCAGGCAGACATCACTGAGTATTTGTTTTTATCTCTTCAGTTTGGTTGGTTGCTGTTAACAAAATCCTCTCAAGGTAATTTGAGAAGTGTCCTTTTAGATCACCTTTATGCTCTCATACTCTGGAGATGAACTGTAAGAGAGTAATAAATAAACTCATACAAGATTGCTTTTTTTTTCCCTCCCAACAGATTGTGTAACTGCTTGTTTGGCTTGGGGTAGTATATACAAAAAACCCCAAGAAATACTTACATAACAGAAAAAGAAGGACATATTCTAAAATCATCTGTTAAGGATAGGGAAAATGTGTAGCTGCTTTGGCCTACTTAGTGAATGTGTATTTCTGCATGTAGGAGCTGAGAAACGATGGGAGTAAGGGTTTTGATATGACAGCCCCATCCCTATCCTGAGCTAACTACCCAGCAAGATCAGCCTGAGTTGCCAGTTTGGGAACAGAGGCCTCCAGCTTGTTAAAGCTGAGCTGAGGGTTATGTGTTGGTGCTAGGCCAAATTAAATCACACCTGTCTTTGCACTAAACCTTCTTGCTCTACAGATCACCTTGCAGAGGAGAGCTGTCATTTCCAGGGCTTGCTTATCTTCTAAATATTTGTGCCAACTGCTGTGTTTTAAGTTTCTTTTTAAGTCTCAGAGAACCCCATGATCCCATCTGGGTCACTGATGAGTCTTTATTTGTAACTGTGGTTACAAAAATTTTGGTCTCATATACCAAATATTTAGCCTTTTAAATCTGCATCAGTGACAGTAATACGTGGAAATTTTAACTGATCTCAAAACATCTCATGAAGAAGGTCATCTGGAATTTGTTCAGTTTCTTCACAGACATTTGAAGGTCAGTTAGAAGGACAGTGGCAGAAGTAGAAAAAAACACACATATCCTGAGCTCTCCATGAAAGGAAGACCTTTAATATCTACCTGAAAAGTCACTCAGAGATGTGCAAAAAGAAAGCTGTATTTTAATAATGCCAGGAAAGACTAAAAGCTCCAATTATAAATGATGCCTCCTTTAGAAACATAGAGCTCTGACTAAGGCCTGTTACTATACAGCCATTGAAAATATTTCAGGTTTATGAGCTAGAGCTGAGACTACTGGCTGCTCAGAATAACATTTAGTTTCCAGCTAAAATATTTTGCAGCCACATAGGTAAAAATCTATGCAGAAACTTTATGTCTTCATACTTTGATGATACGCAAAAGTCATTACAGATACTTTATGTCTTCAGTTAGATGCAGTCCAGAATGGCAATAGGTCCCTTAAGCATATAACATTAATGCAAATTGTACAGTCCTTTCTGGAAATGCATTCTGGCTTATAGCTAGATAACTGAAAATTTGTCACAGAATTCCAGTCAAAGGACTTGCCACCCAAATTCTCCTTTTCTTCCCCATAATAATCATCTCCCTCAGCCATGAATGTGTTATCTCCAGTGTATTGCTAATTCTCAGAAAAAAAGTTCTGAGTTCCTGAATTGAGGAAATGGGGTGAGACTGTGAAAGTGAAGAAGCCCATGAATAATAAATGGGGACTCTGAACCATCTGTTATTAAAAGAGGGGACAGATAAATTCAGATTTATGCAGGATAATTTTAAGCCCCATCTCTAAATTGTGCTTGATGGTTCATATTGTTAAGAACAGTCTTGTCCTCTGTGTGGTTAACATCCCTAATTTATTTTGGGGATTACAGTTTCAGAATTGCTAAGCGACTCACAGTCAGCAGATGATGGAAATTGCATCAGCCCATGATGTCCTCAAAACAGTGAACTGCTCCATTTTCTCATACCATTACAAAATATCTGAAATGTGATGACTTTGGCTTGAGGAGCTCTCAAATTACAGGAAAAAGATTTCATACTTTTTCCAGTATTGATGAGCATTATTTTACTACTCTTATTACACACATACTGTATCTCAGTTTCTCTCCACTAAATCATAAGAAATCTTAGAAAATATAAATTAATGAATACCAAAATAATATAGTCCATTCTTTGTTTTCTTTCCAGGTAGTAGTGTTACTGACTGTACATTTTATTCTTTGACTTCTTTTTTTCATTACTTCAAAATTATTAAGTAATACATCTCTATCTTCATTTGTGATTTTTGAGACAATGGTAGCCTCTGGTCACTGTCCTGTACCATGTATAGTGTTTTCTGAAGATATGTTGGAACCACTACAGACACACATAACTTTAAAATATTTATGGGATGCTCTCTGTAAATCCAATATAGTCTTTTGTATTGCTCAGATATTTTCTCCAACAGGACAGCCAGATAAAGACAAGGTAGAAATAGCAGGTCTAAATTGTTGAAAAAATGTTCCCCTGAGTTAAAGAAAACTACTGCCAGTCTCTGAAGATTTCCAACACATATTGAGCCACCAGAAGGATGACAAGAGGCTTGTTAGAAAAAGAGATGAATTGCTATGCTGACTTATCAGTACCAATGTGGAAGCTGTTTTACAGGATGAAAAACAGGAAGGATTTCTGCTCTCATTTCATTCTCCTACAAACCAAGTGGTAGTATTTGCATGAGACTTCCTGCCAAAAGTTAGCATTTCTGAAATAGGAACCTTACAAACAATCCTACGGTCAGTTAATCTCAACTGTATAGGAATATATAGACTGTGCACATATGCATATGTGCGTGTTTCTGTGAATGTACTCTGTGATTAAGATAGTTTAAAATTGCCAAGGAAATTCTATTCACTAAACTAGAACTGACAAAATGCTTGCAACATTTCTGAGTGCCAACTAAGACTAATTACAATACTCAGCTGGTTTCCAACAAATGAATGATCTTAACTGTTTGTTTTTCAGCTGCCAGATGGAGTGGAATAGTCTGTGCCATGCATCCAGGGACAAGAGAAATACCTAAAAATCCAGATTTATGTTTGATTGGTTTTGACAAGTACATTTTGTACCCGCTAACCATGTACATTTGTAGTTCCAAATTTCAACGAAAAAAGCAACTGTTTATTTCTTCAACTCTTTCCTAAGGTAAGACTGCATGATATAACTTTTTGAAACAACACACCAAACCAGATATTTTTACTGATTGAATTCTATGCCATACTATCTTGTATTTTACTGGTGGTATCTAAGAGTCTGAGCATTGCCTTAACTCCACAAATAGCCCTGTTGGCTTTTACTGATACCAGGGCAATATAGTGTAAACAATTTGAGAACTGCTCACTGCTTGGGGAGGGCTCACAGTGCTACCAACTGTGCTTTGATCAGAAAATAGCAGGACCCGAAAGAGTTTATAAAAGATTATTTTGAAATGAGTGTTCTTAAGTTTGGAAGGAAGCATGGGGTTTAAATAAGCCCAGCTGGCAGCACTGCTGAAGTGCCTTTTATGTCTGGCTGGCACCAGGGAGTCAGATTGTGATCCCCTGACTCAGCTGGACACCACCTCTGCTTGTGTGGGGGAGATGGCACTGCATGAGGACCCAAGTGCAAATGAAGTTACTGCAGCCCGACCCTTTTCCTTGTATAATTAGGGCAATCAGAGGGGAACAATACATTTGAAGTTGCAACTGCTGCTCCAGCCACATCCAGCTGATAGTTTGACACATTCATGGAAACAGCATGTGTCATGACATTTGAAGACTAATAAGCAACCCAGGAAACTCTTCAGAACAAATTGTGTATGTCTGTGTGTATGTATCTACTCTTTATTTGCTTTTAAATAATTCTCCATATAATTCAGTGGTGTTTCAAATCCCTTTCCCCTCCTTCCATGTACCAGCAGGATCTTGTTATGCAAGAGAAGTAAAAAAAAAAAAAATCTGTTTTTCACTGCTGGAGACTGAGATGTATACAATATTTACTATTATGTCCTTATTGCCTAATAAGGACATCTGAAAAATTTGCACAATCCACAAACATGAAGGATTTTATCCATCAAGGATTTTACTGTGGTAGAGAACTATAAGCCCAGTGATAATGAATGAAAGAATTAAATGAATAATAATTATTCTGATATAGGTAGAGTCAGAAAGTGTCCTAATTTCTTTACATTATAGGACCAACTATCTGTGAACTATTCAAACAGACAAATGAAACCCATGATGTTGAAATCCCTGGGCAGATAGGGAATCTCTAAGCATCCAGTATTTCAAGCATGATTTAAGGGCAAAGGCTAGTTGTCTTTATTTTCAAAATGCAAGGCCTGTCAAGAGAATTCTTATATGTATTTTATATTTTTTCATGATATACGGTGTTAATATTTTAGCTCCAGATGACTGATTTAATTTCTTCTAGTGAAATCTGGACTCCTTTCAATTAAATGTGGATTGGTGTACACACATTTGACAAATAGAGACTACATGAAAGTCTGTCTCAAAACCACCACCTCCTTTCACAAGTGAATAAATGGCTTATGATGTCTTCCTTCATCAATTTTTTCTATGATAATTATTCCCTATACCTATGAGCTCTCAACATCCTATATCCAAATTTTCCTCGTTGTTTCTCCCTAGCCCCATTCTGCTTGATCACAAAACGTCCATGCCAAGGGAGACTTAAATTTATTTCCTTCTGCCATCTGGTGGAGATTATTTGTAAATGCACAATAGCTTTGAAGTATTTCCTCCAGGGCATTGCCAGGATTTTTTTTTTTCTCCCTGCGAAACAGTAATGGCACTGGAAAGATTTTAGATAATGTGAACATTTATGTATGTACCACTTAAGCAGAATGCTAAATTTTTATTTCCTTTAAGAATAGAGAAGTACAAAAGTTAAATTTTCACCTTGAAAAAACAATTTTAAATCAGGATGAAAAATTGTTCTGTAGTTTGCAGACAATTCTGTATTTTGAGACCTGTCACTTTTACTTCACAGGCTTTTTCTGTAATACTACTCTAGGGAAACCAACTTATGGTAAATCAAAAATAGCTAAGGGCTTCAGGAAAACTGCAAAAGTCATCAAAATGCTACATTTGTTCCTACAGTAAAAAAATAAAGCTTATTGTATTTCTTAATTGCTTCAGAAAATTTAACATAGAAAAACACAGAACTAAGGAAATTAATAATATACTGAAAATTAAGTTTATATAGCTTACTGAAATATTTTGCTCAAAGTCACTAATAGAGAAAATAATAATCTTCAAGATAAACTTATCTTTTCCACTTGCTGCCATATTTGAATTTATATAAATATTATTTGCTCCACTTAAACCAACCACATAGTATCTGTCCATCTCTATTTCTCCCCACAAAACTACAGTTTCATTACTTTTATTGACATAAGTTACTGATCATAAAGTTTATACAACTTGTTTACTGGTAAGAGATGGGAAAGGGTCAAGATTCCTTTCTTACACACACACACACCATACACAATCCTTCAGGGTTTTAAATTTTCCTAAGGAATTTTCCCCTTGTTGCTCACTTGGGTGATAATCTCAAGTAATATGGATGTAGAAATTCAAATGTATCTTGTAGGTAAAGCAATACCAAATCAATTTACATTATGATACCTCCAATTTCAAAATTCAAGAGTGATGAGAGACTTTAGAATGCATTTCTCATTGAATTTAGTTATTTTCCAATGAAGCTTATAATTTTCGACTTAAGTTAAATGAAAACACCTCTGTTTAGAGTATAAGCATGCTGTCTATTACATCCTGATTTCTTTCTATATATTCTTTGTGAGAAAAAGTTGCATTTAGTTAAGGTTTAACTTGGGCTTTCTCAGTTCAGGTGACTATTATATTGAAAGTCTCTCATTTCTGGGCATTCATGTCTGCTTAACAATTAACCAAGAATTACTTTACCAACTGTGTCTAATTTAGTTTTGTGCCTAATTTCTAGGATCAAATTAAAAACAGATGGCCCCTGAGTGGTAAAATGAGCATAGATTTGTCTTATATATTGAAATTAACATGGCAAAATATTAAAATGAAACTGATGTACATTTTAGGCAGTGCCTTGCCTTTTATAAAAGTTAGCATGATGGTGGGCATAATTGAGTAATTGGCTTGCACTATAGATCTGGAGCCTTGAAAATCCATCTGTCCAGACAGTCACTTCCTAGAATGCGGGGTACTTTCCACAGAAATACACAGAAAAATGCTATGTTCTTTATTGCTTATGCCAATAAATCAGACAGGAAAAATATTAAGATATCTCCTCAGATTTACAGTGCAATTTAGGGGACAACAAGAGTTGAGACTTGCACAGACAGGAAGAGTTGCTTTTATGAGTAAGTGGGATTTCTGTAAAAATGAAGAGATGAAAACATTCTACTCATTTAAGATACATTAAAGGCATAATATTGTCCAAGAGAGACACACAAATTAATTTATACGATGGTTTGGAAAGAAGGCTTAAAGGATTAGCCAATATCAAACTTCTGTCATTGTGTTATAACCAGTGGATGTTCCATTAATATTTCTTTTTTCTGAGGAACATCGAGTACCTCCAAGTGTTTCTGTTTTAGCTCTTGTTTTTGAAATGGCTGGTAAGTATCTTCCGTCTCCTTCCTCTCATTCATCCTGCTTCTCATCACTTGATACAGTAGTCACCGAACTGTTCTTCAAGCTGTGCCTCCAAGCTCAAAGTAAATTATGCACACAAATGAAGACAGTGGAATTGGAGCTGATTTATTGCTTTCTTCAAGGCTTTTGTTCAAAGAACTTCTGCTCACAGTGGGGACAATAAACTATCATTAGGCCACTGGAATTATCAGAATTAACACTCTGACCTAAAGTTCTGTTTGTCCTCCTGCCTGACTCACACACGAAAAAAAGATTCCTAACAAAAAGTTATTCCTTTTTTATGAAGATCAAATGGCGTTTTGAGCTCCTCACTGATACATCTGTGCCCATGAAAGCCTATGCCACAGCAAACCAAATCAAGAGGCACTAGCACTTTTTTACCTTCAATTACCCCAGATTTCTGTCAGTCTACACAAAACCACCCTGTTCCTGTTCTACCAAATTTTGAGCCAACTTGCCCAACTGTATTTCTGTTTGGGCTTCCTGAGCTGGACTCTGCTTTGCAGTAGGGTGTTTTCTGCCTCCCTTTCCTCTTCTCAGCAAAATGTCAGAGCAATTGATGCAGAGCAGACTGCTGCTTGTGCAAGGTCATGGGAGACTGAGTGAAGAAAGGTTTGGGGAAGCATCCCGTGTCCTAGGTCAGCAGGTATGGAAGGAAAGTGCACCAATGTCCCATTCACTGGGCTGCAACCTCCCTCTGGCACCCTACAGAGGAACGGGAGTCTGACCTCAGTCTTCTGAAACCAGATCCCACTCCACCAAGGAGGAAGCTTGAATTTATCAAAAAACAAATCAAGGTGTGCAAGAAATTGGGGAGCCTGGGAAACCTCCACAAATACTGATTTGTCTCTAAGATCAGTAAATTTTCCAGTCCTAGAAATAATGTTTTTAAAGCAAAGCATGCACCACACATGGGTTCTGAACACACTTTGTGTACTGAAATACGCCTTACTATCATATTTAACAAAACAGGATGCAGCACTGCATATGTCTCCCTATAATCATGCTTGTTTTACAGCTACATCTGACATCTTTTAGTAATCATAACACTTGAGTTATACCCTGTTAGGCCTGAAGGGATCTTTATGATTAACTTCACTGATGAACAGGAATCACATTAATTAAAAAAAAAAAAGAACAAAGAAACCCTCAAATCATCATCTAATTGTAAAACCCTTCCTAAATTAGGGATAAACCTACTGAAGCAAATTCAAGGAAACAAGTCCTACCCTCTGAATCTGTCTTGAACATACTCATAGTCTTTTTCTACAGTTTGATATATATTTTTCTGTGAACATTTTGCCTGATGGGGTATTTTAGGGGAAGGAAGGAGGGTTTTATGATTGTTTTTCAAATTTTCTGCATCTCTGGTGTGTCTACATCCACCATATAACATGTTGTGGTCCTACAATCACAAGTTTGAGGCAGGTATGTCTTCTTAGCTGGCTCAAAAACTCCTATGAGTTGAGATGTAGTGTCAGAGGTGAAATATCCTAAAAAGACTTCACTCTTATGAGAAAGTATTAGCAGGAAATATTAGCAGGATCTAATCCCTCTGGCTGTATTGAAAATAGCAGAATAAATGTCGTTACCTCCTTGGTAAATCAAGAATCAAAGAGCAAAAGGAAAGGGAGAATAACATGGTATTTTTCAGATTGCACAAGCCCTTCACTTAGATAAGAAATTTCAGGTTTTCAAGAAAGTTGAACCAAGCATGGAGTATCAGCAAGTGCTTTGTTAGCACCCTTATACAGACCTCAGAAATTCTGTCTTCTGAAAGCTTTCAAGGACTAGAGGAGATTGTTTTTTTAGAGGCATCAGAATGACATTTTAAAGGTACTAAAAATAAATGCAAATCAGTTAAGAAATAGGAAAAAAGATCTCCAAACTTTAGGGGAAGGACACACAAAATGTGTCATTTACCTCCAGTGAACTGTAGCATTTAATGCAATCTTAAGACACACTGAAAAATATTTAGAGCACCTTAAACAAAGGAGCCAATGTGATTATACAGGGAAAAAATAACACTGCCATTTTTGTGTATTTTTCCTTGAAAGTTATTCAATTTTGCAAGACAGTGACTTTTTTTTTATTTACTTCTGCTGATACTAGGTCTAAGAAGCAATTATGAAAACCACATTTTATTTGCTATAATATCACTGGCACAATACAGTGACAAACGGCAGATGACAACAGGAAGCTTTCCACAAACCAGTGGTTTAGTCATGAAAGAAATTTCTTGCACCATCTAATTTAAGGGAATTTATTTGAGTACTAAGTGGCTGTAGACATAGCCCCCAGATCCTGACACCTAGACTGAGAGGGACTGAGACAGCAGCTTTGCTCAAGCAGGCAGTAATAAGAGGGGGTGACAAGGCTGAACCCTACAGCAGGGCACTATCAGGACCAGAGGACTCCCTGGCACCAGACAGCAGGAGTTCCTGTGTCTCAGTAGGTCACCCTTCCCAGGAAAAGCACAAGAGCTGCCCAGGAAAGTTCTTGAGTAGTCATCCCTGAATGTCTTTAATAGATGTGTAGATGTGACACTTAGGGACATGATTTGGTGGTGCTGGACCAATGGTTGAACTTGAGGCTGTTAGAGGTCTTTTCCAGCCTAAGCCATTCTATGATTCTAAGAGGAGGTGTGCAACCACATCAGTTGGCTGTGCTGGAGTTGACTGGAGAAAGACAATATTTGTCAGAGGCTTCATCTGGAAGCCCTTCCTGGTCAAACAGAAGCTGGGTCAGAAGGATACTGATAAAGTCTTCACCTTCAAATGGTTTTTAACTACACATCCTTCAAAGTATTTTTGGATTTCCCATATACCTAAGTTAATTTTGGAAAGCAAATGTTCTATAAGATGGAGCTCCCAAACCTTTTAAAAGCAGATCTTTCCAGGACAGAGAGAACAGGTCATAGATTTTCTCCTTGGCTGAAGAACTGTGCTGCAGGCTGTCAGCAGCCTTCCCAGCACCAGAAATGTTTCTTTCCATCTGAAAAACCTCACCACTACAGAAGGAGCACCGCAGGAGTGGTGATGTCTCTCCCCCATTCTGCCTTGTCTGTCCACACAAATGCAGCTTGCTCTTTGGCATTTCTCAGCTACCCACAGAAGAAAAGTGACTGATTTGAACACCATCTGTGAGACAGACCCAGACTTCAAGCCTTAGCCTATTGGTATGAGATGACAGGCCTCATTGCTTCAGCATGACAGAGAAATCCTGCTCAGCTCTCTCAGGAAATGGGATGCACAACTTCAGCTGTGGTTGGGTTCAGGTCCGCAGCAGCCCTGGCTCAGGTGCCCATGGCCTGGACAGACAGAGAATTTCACACAAACCCCTGGATTTGATGCCTTCCCTCCTTCTCAGCTTGCAGTTTTAGCTTGAAAACCTAAAGAATGTGGCTTCTGAGGCCACCCATGCACTTTATGCAAAGTATACACTTATATATCTTCATTTATATACAATTTATATGCATACAAACAAGTTGGTACAAGGTTCCCAAACCCTCAATCTCTCACCAAAAAAAAACCCAAATCAAATCAGCCCCTCTCCTATCCGGGCACTTACTGCTTTCTAATTCTAAATCTGACAGCAAAACAGATGGTGGAGAAATTGCATTCCCACAAGTATCCTGAAAACAGGACATTGGTTTATTTGAGAAGCTGAGGGAAAAACTAACAACCCATCTCTCCACAGAGTATCAGCAAACAAGAACAGTAATGGAAGTCTCAACCAGTAAGAACATTTTATCTCGACTTTGTATCATATTAGGTTCAGAGAATTAATCTAGAAGTCAGGAAGACCCCAGGACATAAGTGCTGCTATTTCCCCTGCTAACAGAGCAGCACATTGGAAATTGCTCTGCAGAGATGCATAGCAAGCCCTGCTCACTTCGCAGGAATCTCTTTGTCCTACCTGGGTCTTGGATCATATGCCAGAGCTAAACTTGGCCCTAACTAACAGATGTTGCACTGAAGAAATTATTGCCAAGGGACTATGAATGGTTCTATATGTGAAGACATAAACATTTTCACTCTTCAGGAAGAAAAATTAGTAAACTCTTTATTGACAACATAAATGACACAGAACAATTCAGAAGAAATGAATGTTTGAAAGCCTGAACCATGTAGGGAGAGTTTTAGTGGAAATTCTGTTTATCAATATTTTATTCTGAAACTGTGTGAACAGTAAAAGAATCTTAATTCATGAATCTTCATAAATATTAGATTATTCTAAATGCATTCATCATGCAATTCAGCTATCATTTGTGCACAGATTAAAGGTACTTCTCAAGATCCTCTTCATTTTCCAGGAATAGACTTTGATGTTATTCTGACTTCTCTGACTCATTCTTCTTTTTCCTGTCAGAGACAACAACCTTTGCAGAAAAATGAATTTGAAAAATACATTCTTTAATGAACAATCAGAAAAAGAAAAGTTCACACATTATTAAATACACAAATTTACAAATATGCGTACTTTTTACTTTCATTTTTCTTGATGAAGTTGTAGAATTAATCAGCAAATTTTGTATCTTCGATAATTTGCCAGAAAACTTAATATGAATTCTCTTCACTGTCTTTCATGGGAATACCCGACTAAAGATCTTTGCTAAAAATCAGGGATAGAATTGCACTTTTTTCCAAAAATCATACAGGAAAACTTTATCAGCTGTTTTAAAATAGATGCTTTTTACTATAAAGGGCAAGGCTTAAGTGCTTTTCTCTATGAAAATAAGACTTATTTTGGCACATCAAAATTTCAGATGTTGATTCTGATTTGGCACATAAAAATAACAGATGTCTACAGTTGTTTAAAATCTCAGGTAAATTTCCTTTGACTTCTGGATATCAGAATATTTATGTAAAGCTGTCTATATCAGAGCTGTTTTTTCAATTACCATTAAGTTTGTGGAAAGAAACAGGTATTTTTGGGATACAATTACAAGTCTAATGAATCACTTTTCTGTCTTTTCTTTCCATTGACTCTGAAGGTTGGCTACTGTAAATGTGGCATGCTCTACAATAAGAGCAATAGAGGAGTACAGCTGGAAACAAGCTTTCATTCCAGGAATCTGGAAGTCCTTTGAAACCAACAGCAAAGAACAGTTCCTGCCTATGACACTGGATCTACACTATCTGCATCTTGAGCAGATTATCCTGAGAGCTTAGACTGTCTATTTAAGTTGAATTGCATAATGATATCTTTGTATGATTGAAGGGAAAGGAGAGAAGTATGACCTTCTAAAAATAAACATGCTCCAGATGGAGAGAAGGACAGGGCAGGAGCTGCAGCTGGCCTAGCATCTGCCACTGCACTTGGGGCTCTCTCTGAAATCCTGTTTTCATGAGTTTCTCCTCTTTGATAATCCCTGGAAGAAAAGCTCACAAGATGAGGCTATTATAGAAAAGAGACACAGTCTGTGCAGAGGCATGTCATGACATGCATGATGGAACAGCAGCATTCATGTGATTTGGGCAAGGACTGACTGGATCAGAACCTGAACAGTAAAGGCAGAGGCAGCTCAGATGGCTTCCCAGGGGTGCTTTATCTGTGTGGTGGGACAAGCTGGGTCACAGGAGTGGGAAACAACTTATGTACAAAAAAATTCTCTTGCAATGCTTGTGCATCCTTTCTTCCGTCATCTATCACACTGCAAACTTGTGGAGGTTATATTGTTTCTTCCAAGTACCAATTCACTGAGTACAAATGAATCAGATGAAAACTGTGTGAGGTTCCTTATAAATAGAGATGAGTAGAATCTGAAATAGCTCATCTGAGAAAGTACAGAGAGATACCATCAAAACACTCATGGGTGAATGAAAAATACAATCTGCTCGACATCTTAAAAATGATATGTTGGGTGTGTGTCTCTAATGCGTGCAAAAAGTCATTCTGTGGGGCCACCCATGAAAAAAGAATATCAAAAAAGTGAACGTGAGCTTGTATGAGTGCCTTTCAACTTCTGAACAAGGTATTCAATACTTACACAAATATTATCTCTTCTCAAGACTCCAAGACTCATCTGCACTGAGAGAGAAATGTTGCCAAGTTGCTTCTGGTATAAAATGGGTTGAACACAATAGATGTAAGAAGCAGTTAATTCAATAATGTAATTGTGGGTTACATAGAAATTTCCTTTCAATGTCATCTTCTCCAATAAAAATGCAAATATAAAACTCATTTAGTTACATGAGCACTTAATAAATCTTAGTAAGAGCAAAACAAACATGTTGGATTGTTCTTCCAGTACATTATGGTCACATCTGATTCCTTCACTAATGTTCCTTCAGGAGTCACTTGCTTCTATTATTTGAAAAGGTCACATCTCATATGCCAAATGGTTCAGTATTGCTACAAGTCCAGTTACAAACTAGACGAATAGCTCCGTGACCTCTGGTTGCTGTTGCTTTTATAATACAAGGCTTGTTAAAATATTTTCTTTATGAGTCAAATTAATATCAAAATCAGCAACTTCATGAGGGAGAGCAGTTCATCTCACCTAGCTTTAGGCACTTAAGTCAGCTATCAGATAAACAAACCATATCATATTATGATCTGTATGAACAACAGATTTCAGAGATTCTCTTTCTCTACCCTCACTTTGTAAGTAACAAATTCTTTAATTTATGGGCAGATCATGTAGGCATACATATATATATATATGTTCATATTTACATTTATACTTGAATTTAAAGGATAGGTTAAGGTATAGTGCTTCATTCTTCTTTGGCTATACAGCTATGCTTTCCTTTCATTTTTTGAGACTGGATAATGGTCTCCTTCAATCAGTTTTAGTTACACCAGCTGTCAATTATCTTTCTAGTAACCTGAAGACAAGATCACTTTGCTCTTAACTTCCAGAAATGTACATGAAGATTGAACAGGATTAACATTTCTTAATTCTTGAATAGCACCTTGGTTTTCCAAATAAATTTAATGATATGCCACCAGGCTGAGTATCAGGGATACAGAGGAAGAACTGAAGCATTTGATTACTAAAGCTGACAATTCACAGTGATTTACATTTAAATCTTATTTATCCAGCAGTTAAAAAGTAATATTAGCATAAGAAAATGTTAATATTATAAAAAAGATCAGTGACAACGTGTTGTCACTTGCTCCTTACACAGGGCACTAACTGAATTTACAGTGGACACAGAACCAACACAAACCTCAGTCCCTCATCTAAAAACTTTCATACCTTTCCACTGATGGATAGTGGTCTCAAAAGGCTGACCCCAAAGATGGTGACAAGCAACAGCATCTTACCAAAGTCTTCTGCCTTTTCTCTGTTGCAATCCCATGGGCAGCACCACGTGACATAGAGCCCTTCATCTCACAGCAAGACCTGCTAGCTCCAACAATAACACCTCTCTCCTCCTAACCCTTTACATCTTTTCTCTCACATGCACAACACCAGTGTGCCCTTTTACTTGTTTGTGATTGGTCAATACACAAAGTTCCACACTTCTTCAATGCTGTTCACCTGTCTTACACAGCTGCACCCCATTAGGGATGAGGCTCAGCTGCAGCCCCATTCCTAATCTTCCACAATCTGTTCTCCTACAATAATTGTCGTGGCCAGTAACTGAATAAGTTAGGATTTGCTAACTCACAGCAAACTAATACCAGACTGGTTAGAGCAGATCTTAGCTGTGTTATAATTTTGTTGATGACATATCACTTTCTTCCCTGAGAGCACTTCACCCATTTCCTGCTGACTTTGCCTACTAATGCTGCCACCACCATGGGGTCATGCTATTCTTTTTGTTACTATTTTTTTTAAAAATATATTTGTATTAGCAAAGGTTGCCATTATGAACCAGGTACCTACATTTGACCTGAAGCATGGAGAAAAATGTAGCCCCTCCTGGTTAAGTGCACACAGATGGGAACACTAAAGATCTCCGTGCAATTGCTGTATTTGCATCTACTGAAGAGTGAGACACTAAGCCTGGGAGAAATCAGAACATACTTCTTCACAAGCATAAGATACAGGAATGTTTTTCAGGGAATGAGAGATTGTGTGTGTACTGATACACTGACATGCAGACAGGTATGCTGAGAGCAGAGAAGGTATAAACCCAGGGAGAATATATTAGTTACCAAAGTGCTGGAGAAAAATATGGGAAGTTCATCTGTGCCCAAAGTGTGCGAGTTGCTGTACTCAAATGTTACATGGCAGTGAAGGTACTGAGGAAAGAGAGATTTATGAATGGATATTTTTGTCAGAAGTGGTCTCCAGGTTTCCTATTTTACTGAACGATGTTTTTCTTACAAAGAGAAGAATTGTATGTGTCCAGTTTTTAGCACTGAGATATGTAAAACATACAGCAGGAGCCCTGAACTGCAAGAAGAGCCAAGAAAAACAAATGTCAGTGACCACACCCAGTAAGCATAAACAACATCAGTGCTTAGCAGAAAGACGTAAATAGCAAAAACAGTCACTGCTTTAAGTAGAAACAGTCATCCTTAGAAAAAATAAAGAATAGCAAATAACCAGACTGGACTGAAAATTTTAATTTTTAAACTCATTGCATTAAACATCCATCATTAAAAATACTACCTAGAGCAGAAAATTCGTCTAAATAATTTATATAGACTATAAGAACATTTTTGAGTAAGCAGTGATAGCTTTAACAACCTATTTGAATCTATTGAATCTATTTTCAAGTCCTGATCTTTTGGAGACTAATACGTTGAAAGTGATGAATTTCATGCCACAATGCTTGAATGGTCAGATTTCAACAGGAACCATTCTTTGGCAGTTGACTTCTAAGTAACAAAATTTCGTTCTGAAGTGACACTAGAGAACTGGTATCTTGCTGCAGATGCATCTTCGTCTGTAATTAATATCTATTCTACACACACTGGGTTCCTCTGGGAAATATGTCTTTGAAATGGGGATTTAAGCAGAATATTGTTGATTTCACCACAGATCCCTTGTTTTGTTTGTGAGTTGTATACATAGAATGTTTTCCAGATAAGGATGCAAGTGCAAATGAATATGTAAAAAGCCAATACTATTTTTATAGTATTTTGCTTTGTCTTCAATTAAATTTACAGGATATTTTCAGTTTAGTGCTTAGACGGTATTGGATCATATCTTACAATTTTGTTTACTGATTCTTTAAAATGAACTATTATTTCAATTAAATACTCTCTTAGGAAACTTTCATTTTTCCCCAACAACCCTAGCCATAGTAAATATTCTTGGGCCTTAATCTTGTCCTCTCAGGAACATAGCTCCAAGAATCTGCATTTATCTTTATTATTTTATCTGATGATTTTTTCATATGCTCTTGGGAGGGCACATCAGAGTATTAGCAGACAGTGATTTTACTTTGCACACAGTTTTTGATAAATTGCATTTAAGATTTGTGGATGAAGTCCTGGTACTTGGCATTCTTTGTAAGAGTGTGATTAAAAGCAAGTTACAAAGTATTGTAATTTCTTTCTGCTTAGCCTGTGTTAAGAGAGCAGTTTTTCCTAGAATCCCAGAAAAGCTGTATAATATGCTATAACAATTGCTTAAGACTGCAAGACCCCTTTCTTCTCTTTCTTGTTAACACAATAAACAGTTTTATACAGACACTCACCACAAATATCCATGGACATAAATTTCTAAATACAATCATATGAAAACTTAGTCATTTTATAAGCACAACAAAAGCTTTATTGAACTGTAAGCCACAGCCAAGTGACTGTATTTTGGTCATTTCACAGCTCATCACAGAGATGGGCTGGAGAGCTAAAACTGGGATCAGTGAGTCAGCAAAAAACTCTTTTGTGGAGGCAGCAGAAAACCACACAAGTTCTTAGCAATGTTGTCTCAGTGGCAACCAGACAGACAGACAGACAGACAGACAGACAGACAGACAGACAGACAGATAGGTTACCCCAGGCTTCAGATAAGCAAATGGGCAGCAACTTCCCTTCAAGCCATTAGAATTCTCAGAAAAGAAAAAAAAAAAGCCTTTTATTCTCTGAGCTCTGGGTCTGTTTTGTCCTATACTCTCTAATATATTTGCAAATCTCACACATAAATATTTTACAAAAAGTATGATGGATTACTACAACAGTTTCCTGAGCACATCCAGTATTTGTGGCTCCCATTATAGGTATCTGACAATGGATAGATATATAAGGAATCAAATGTCATTACAAAAACTGGATATGAGAACTGGTTATGGTTCTATGAGAAGTTAAGTGAAATATAAAGTGTTAACTGAGGAATTATGTGATTTTTTTTTTTTTTAACAATGTCAAAGTAATTTCATTACTAGAAAAAACTCAATCACTACTCTGAAGATATTTAAAGGAACAACATGTTGGATTAGAATTACCTTTTTGTGTATACCATTTAAAAAATACTTCTTTTAAGAACCAACAAAAAAAATTGTCTTAGCGTTGAACTGAATTATTCCAGGAATCAGACGTTGGATACTACTAACATCCAGCCTCTCCCCCATGCAAAGCACTGAGAATACAAGGGACAAGTTCAGCACTGCAAAACCCAATTGCATACCTGGAATTAATCATACCAACGTGAATATCAGCCTAAGCACTCAAATTTCCATATACTTTAGTAAATCTCATTCCCCCTCATCCTACTGTGCAATCCTCATTTAACTAAACCTCTTCATTGGTGGCACCACTATGAAATAATTTATATCTCTATTAGAAGATATTTACTTCCTTAATTCTCTCCCTGAGGAATTTTATCTAGGCATATTTGTGTTTTCACTTTATCTCTGCCCAGGCTACCTATTATTGCAGACTTGGGAATTCTTGACAAACAACTGTGAAAGGTTACTTGCAATTAGCTTTCATAATGTTGCTAATTCTAACAATGAAGTAAGAATTACCTTTCTGGCCCTCACATGACGTTGAACAAAAATTCCTGATAAAATTCATATTAATTTTAAAAAAGCTTGCTATAGTCTGTTTTTCTCAATGTGATCATTTAGGGTTTCCTCAATTTTCCCCCCTTTTTTTTCTTTTATTTTTTCTTTTTCTCTTTTTTATTTTGTTTTCTACAATAATTTCTGAAGAAGAAATGATGGAACTTTGATTACCAAAAAATATACTGAGGAAAAAGTAGTTATACAAAACTTAATAGGTTCTTGTGGTATCTTCATCACTCTATTGGAGCCAAGAAACAGTTCATTAGGACTGTGTGTGCAAAAAGAGGTAGAGAGAACCAATAGGAGAAAAACTGTGGTGAGAAATACTGGTAATGAGAGTTGGATATCAAACTGCTGTGCATATTTCACCTCCTATAAATAGAAATACATATTACTTCTGCACCAAATATGCATTTTTATTTACATACAGAAACAGAGATATAGGCATATGCATAGACATAGATTATATAGATACACATATAAGTGAAGATAAGAAAATAATCCACCTTTCAACCTTGGTTTTTACACCTGTGGTGATCACATTGCACGCATTCTTAAGCAAAAACCTTTATACCTTGTGCCTAGTTGTGCCAGACAGTGTTACAAAATATTTTTATTATGTTCTTTGTTTTATTAATTTAGTACACTTCTCTGTGGATTCAAGGAAAGTTAATAAGCATGTTATAGTGATTACTCCACTTGTATTTTGCAGATTTGTAGCCTCAGTTTTGGCTGCAAACTCTAGGATGTGAAACAAAGTGTAATAAATGGCAATGATCAAGAAAGTCACTACAGAAGTACCTTTGATCCTAACCAGTTTACCAATGTGCATGTGTGTTCCCTAGGAGTACTGGAGTCCATAAAGCACAGATTAGTGGTACCCAGCTCAGAGATTATTGTATTATATTGATTTCATGATCATTGCTCTATTTCTTGGTTATAGACCCAGTGCTGTATCAAAGGGATATTGTGAAGCTCTTATACCACAATTTCTCCAGCCTTTAAGAAACCTTTTCACCATAGCAGGTATATGCCAGGCTGGACAAAAAAGTAAGAGTGTGCCCTAGGAGGTTTGAAAACTCATGTTCCCTTAGTGTGATCCACAAAGCTCTACCATCTTCCTGAAATAGGAAATCAGGTCCTCCCCCAGCAAAAGGGAGGTGCTGGTGTTTCAAACTCTAAGGTCTTTTCCAGCCTTCCATCTGACAAGTCTGAGAACTGACAAACACTGAGCACTCCTTTATAACAGCAGTGAATGTTTCTTGATTGGAGACATGAATCAAACACATGGAAAATACTATATGGTTCTTCCTTCTCCTGTTTGCCCAGGCACAAGCTTGCTTTGAGTGCTTCTCAAAACAGTACAAGAGGTACAATAACTGATGCAAAGATTGCCTTGGTGCTTAAAAGAGTGAAAAACCTGCCATCTGTCAAAATAAGCACTGACAGTTTCAATATCTGTGTGAAGGAAGAAAACCAGTCCAAAATCAAGCACACAGGCAGAGCAGCTAGCCAGCCAGCCTTTAACTTGAACATAAAGCATTTTTTTCTTCCTTTAGTTTAGCTATTGCCCTAATGTCAGTCCATCTCTTTTAAAATATCTAGGTATCTAATGTGACAACAGTAAGCTCAAACAAATAGTGTGAAATATACTGATGTTAACCATCATCTAAGAATCTCTGAGTGTTAAAATTAACATAAATATATGAGATTTAAAATGATCACAGAAAATAAAAATTTTATTGGTGCTAGTTATTTATCTATGCCTCTCAGTCACTCCATATGACTCATTTTCGATCAAACAATGAGGCATCAGGACCTCCAAATAGCCTTAAATTGATTTTTTTCCCTAGCTCAGCAAAAAACTTGAATTTGCTTTTAGTCACCATGATATCAAGCTAAAAATACTGACGTTTATCCACTATTTGTGCCTGCTTCTGTACATCCTAAGGCTGTATCTGTATCAACAAATAATGCAGGCCAGAGGGAACAGGTTTGTACAACACAACAATTGGAGCTAAGGGCTGGTGGCCATGTCAAATGCACTTCAAAGTGTTTCACTACAGATCACCCCACAGGCAGGATGCTTGTTAGCAGCTGGAACTCATTAGGTGAGTCCGTGGGATCAATTTCCCAGCTTGGTTTCATCCAAAGGAGATTCAGTGAGCATGCTTCGAGGCAGCTTTGCCATGTGTACCAAGGACTGGTATGCGAGGCTTTCGAAAGTGCACTCTGATCCATTTACTCGTGTAAATGCATCTAATGAATTTAGCTGAAGCACTGTGCAGCAAGGGAAAATATGGGAAACAGACATTTGAGGAGGTAATGTGTCACACAAAGGGAAGGAGTACCATGTATTTATCAAAAATTTGTAAAGCCAAATTTTTATTTAAAGTTTGTTTTTTGATTATTTTAATCACTGTTAAAAAATCCTCACGTTTTTCATTTGTGTTTCCCAATTCCCTTTGAATCCTGTATGGTCTAGTAATCTAATTAAATTTAATCTAATAAATTACGTTAGCCTGTTGTTTTGTAGAACAGTATTTTCCCTGTGCATTTTGTAAATCATATTGCTTTGACCTACTGTGCATCCCAGCAGTCCAAGTGAGACCATTTTAACTGTCTTTTGTTAAAGAACTCCTTTTCCTGTCAGTTCTCATAAACAGAAGGACAAATTAGCTATGGACATCTTTTCCACAAAGCAATTTTGCCATTCACCACAAATTTCATTGCACTTTGAGGTCTCCTTGTGAACTGCTTTATCTGCTTTCTGTTTCAGTTGTCAGCTCTTTGGTTTTTTCTTTCCTTTGCCTTTCTCTTCATTCATCAGACACGCTTCTCTTCTGGAACGTTTTTCTGTCACTGTGGTTTCCCAGCTGTGGCTCTCTGGGTAAGCATGTTTTTACCTTACTCAGGCCCTGATTTTCCATTTTTTATCTCCTTGTAAGTGCTAAGAGGAAGGCAGTGTTACACTGAGGTTTACTGAGAGTGGAGGATGTGCCCTCCATCAACAACTTTCTGTGGCAGCTTATCCAGTCCCAATGTTTTCACCTTGTGTCAGGGTCCCAGACCATTTCAACTGTTTCTAAGGTCTGTGGGGTCCAAATCACTGCCCCTTGGGAAAAGAACATAATTAATATATTAAAATTCTTATTTTGAAAGGGAGATTTTTTGAACTGCCACTGAAATTTCATTCTTCTCATTTTTATGACTACATGTGATTCTTAACCTAGTTAAAGCTTACATCTTTTTACTGTTTCTCACTGTTTAAGATTTTTTAATTTTTTAATTCTTTTTCACTCTTTAAGGGTGAATAAGAAAAATAGGAATTGTATGAACCTAGTAATTTATTAAAATTCAATGTCTATTTTTTTGTCTGAAAACCTGTAAGCAGAAAGCATCATTCCCTCCTTGATCCATTTAATTTCTGAAAGAAATCATCAACACAGGCCAACATGTTTTATAAAGTAGCATTTGTTATTTCCCCTCTTCAAGACTACTTTGAATGTTCCCAATTGTTGATAAACACAAATAAGCAACTCTTTATCTATTGGTTTTTTGGGCAGCTGGAAGTTATATTATGGTATTCAGGTAACTGACAAAAGAACAAGGGAAAAACTTCCACCTGAAGTTTATTTAAGGTAATGTTAAATTCTTTTGTGCTGTTTCAGCTATGTGTGAACATGATAAAATTTAATTGCCTTATGACAAAGCAACGTTCTTCCTTTATAATGAGCTAAACTCAGTTTTAATGGCTTTTCATGTTAGAATATGCGTGTTCTAACATTTTGGAAAATCTGCAATGTAACTGCAAGTTACTAAGGAATGTGATAAATTGGTTTGTGATAGTATGGCTTGTATCCAACCTTAAAATAATTAAGGTTTAATTTTCTTGGATGACTTATTTCTGAACTTGAATGCATGTCCTTGTTTCTACTTCTTACTCTATGTTATGTAACATGGTTTATAAAATCAGCACACTTTTTAGATTCAGTGAATATGTTATATGTTTAATTTTTAATATATACAAGATCTGGGTTTTAAAACTTACTAAGTTCATCACTTTCCAGGAGATGTCACACTTCTGTATCCATGATACAGTTTGCATGTACTTAACTGCAGCGTTAAAAGGAATTCTTTTAAAATTCTGTACCAAATGGAGAAACAAATAAAAATAAGGAACAAGTCTTCCACATAGGAGAATACAAACATGTAAACATGACAGAACGGGGGAGTAAAAGGTTAATAATTTTGAAGTAAATAGATGAATCCAAACAGAAACCTGAAAACAGTCTATGAGCTCCATTATACAGGATAAGATAGACCATCAAACATACAATGTGATATCTAATATTTGTCCAGTGAAAAAAACATTTTAGATTTGCAAGAGCTGCAAATTATAGGTTATTTACAGTAGAAATGTCAATGTTATATTATTTAGCCATGAATAAAAAACAATAAACACTTTCTGAATTTCATTAGGCAGTCTGTCATAGAAAAATTGTTCATAGATTTTTTTTCTTTCCACACCAGTAGCAGCAAACTTTAGCTTCATAAACCTCAAAATGTCACTGCTAGATGTGTTATTCTGAACTTCTCTTTGGGTTGGAATGTACTGCTATGGTTTAGATTATGCAATATATATATAGCATTTTCTTTTCTTGAGGTAAAGCATGCAGTTTGAACACCTGCACTTCTTCAAGCAAACCAGTAAAATAACCATGGATAGTACAGGACTATGCAAAACACAGGATGATCCACAAATAAACCTTCACCAGGAAGACTTTAATGATAGAGGTCAGAAAATTCACCTACTATTCTGTGTCAAGATTCAGGATTCCTTTTATGAAGGTAGACTCAGATCGTTGAATCTATGCTCTTCTTTTTTTTTCCTCCCATAAAAAATACCTGCCTAAATCAGGAATCCAGTTTGGAATTCAATATTTGGTTTAGCATGAAGATATGCCTGGCAACTTGAAGCTCTGTGCCTATAGTTACCATAGTCATTTGCTGCTCTGTCCTACGTGTTCTGCCTGACATTCATTTACCCTCTGTTTCCTATTCCACACTGAGCACTTGGATATCACTTGGATCCAATTTGCCCTCTCTGAAGCAAAGTACATCTGGCAGCTTTCTGTGTCTGCAAAAAGGACACTCATGGAAAAAAAACTTTACATCAAACCCAGATAAAAGGAAGCTGCCCTGAGTCTAATGTTCCTTTTTGGAAATACTATTGCATACTTGCATATCTGCTCAGGGATTTCAGCACCAGGGTGACTTCTTAGTCAATATGGCATTTTATTTTGAGAAAACTTGACTCTCTCATGAAGCAAACAGCAGATTTGAGGGCAAATCATATATGTGTCCTATTGCACTGATGAACTTGAAATGAGATTTTGGATATTTCAAGACTTATTTAGCTTTAAGAAGAATAGGCTAATGTCTTCATATTCCTAATGCAAGACAATAGTGAATGCAGTAAGACTCTTGGGGATTTACAGTGAAAGGACGGCAGACAATACACACAAACTGCCAAAAGGGTAATCCTAGTCAGAGGAAAAAAATTGTCACCACGGCATGGATAAAACTGTGGAACAGGTTTCCCAGAAAAGCTGGGGAATCTTCAACCCTGGGGGGCTTCAAGGTTTGACTGAAGAAGGTCCTGGTCAGCAGACTTACCTTAGGAGGGATGTTGGCCCAAATGGTCTGGAAAGGTCCCTTCAAAACTGTTTTATTATAAGCTGGTTCTGTGAAACAGAGTTCCTGTAGCTAGTTTGGAGCAATATTCTTTTAATTCTGCAATTGTTTCAGTGAAACCTGTTGTGCATCTGAGAAATAAAATTACATCTATTAAATATGGTAGAAGAAAATATGTATCCATATTCATTTGTCAATAGTAGTGTTTCTTTCTTTACAAATAATCACCCACCATGCTCCATTTTTATAAAGGCAGGTGCAAGATCCATCCTCAGCAGCCTCATTCCTGAACAGTGCATAGGTTAGTGTTTCAGCAAAACAGATGCTGCATTTTGTAACTTTCATTTAAAAGTTCACAACCACTTTAATAGAAAAAAGTGACAGCATCTTACAGTGTTCCTCAGCACTGATATTATCTAGACATGTGTTTTATGAAAAGTACAAACCCTCTTCACTGTGAATAATCATGCATCAAGGTTTTAACTGCAAAGTGGTTGTAAAATATTTTTCCTTTCTGCTCCATGCTAGCATGCTTTTGATGCTGACGCAGACTAGCTCTCAAAAATTCCACATGAGACAATCTTTCATCTGCTGTGAGAAAGTACAGAAGAATAATACAAAAGTTTAAGACAGCCGTGAGGATTGGGGTTTTTTTGCATTTTGGGACGTTATGATGTAGTGAGCTTCGTGGCTCCCGAAGGCTACACTGTATCAGAAGCAAAATGTATCTTTAATCTTCTTGGACAAGTACTATGCACCAGCTGGTAAGGGTGCTTTTTCACAGATGACACCACTTCCCTACTTTACACCAAAACCTGGAAAACAGCAGAGTTATTGTGGAGCATTCATCAGACCTTTCTCAAGATAGACACCATTTCACTTTGTTAGCTGGTCAAACTAGCTAACAATTCTTTGAAAAATCTTAATATTTTTAGTCTTCCTTGTGATTAAAAACTCAGTTCCACAAACATAGAAAAGCTTAGAAGAATGACAGTAACCTAATCAGAGGAAGGGACATCCTGCCTTGATACTTTCTAGGGCTATCACAGGTGAGCAATTAGTCCCATGGATTTCAGGGGACAAACTAATGACAGAAAAAGGGGGGATGAATTGTGTTCTGGAGAGGAATAAGCACAAAGAAATAGAGGTATACGGGAATAAAAGATTATCACCAGTCACACTGTCAGTCTGGCCATATTGTGCATTTGTTTAGCAGTTTGTCTTGCTATTAAACAACAATTTTAATTATTTCTGTGGGCATGTGAACCAAGGGACTGGGAGAATTAAGAGTTAGAAGCTTAGATAGAAGGATAGAAATAATATAGAGTGATTAAGAGCCAAGAAAAAGAGTAAAAGTAATGTAGAATGATTAATTATTAAGCAGATGGAACTAGTTAGAGTTAAGACAATACATCATTTACTTTGCTTTGTTGTATTTGTAGAGGCAAGATAAGGAGGATAGGGCACTGTAAAAAAAAAACATGACAGCACCTGTACCCAAGACCAGCCAGAACCAGGCTGGGAGCTTGAACTATGGACGTGGGACCAGAGATCCAGCCAAGACAGCAAAGGTGAAAAGTTTAGCATGATAAAGATATCTTTGCCTTCATCTTCAAAGACCACTGACCCATTTCAAAAACGCACCTACCCATTTCAAGCAAAGGACTGCGCAGGTGTGGAAGGACTTTGAACTCATTTTAATACAAAGCAGGGGTAGGCAGGGTCGGGCAATGCATATGTATAGGCATATTGGGTAATCATATGAATATGTAAGATTTTAGTGATTAAATAGAGAGGAAAAGCTTTGTGAATTTTGCACACGTCTTTGGGATGTTACTGCCCGTGTGCCCGGCACTGTGATAAACTTTCTATCTGTAACTAGGTGGAGAGTCTTTTCTGCATATCACATAGAGCATCTCCACTCTGTGTGAATATGTGAGTAAAGAGGTCTACGTATAAGCAGCTGGAAATCAGATCCTAGATCATACTGCCCATGGTGCCAGCATCTAGAGACAGGAGTGCACATTGTATGTGAGTGTTAGTGTCCAATTAGAAAGCATCAAGCATAACACTGGTGAGTAGGATAGGTGACTTTGGAACCATATATTGGTGCAGCCATCAGTCAGGGCTGGACACTGGATAAGACAAAGTGGTCTGCAGATTGGCAGCTGGAAGATCTGCAAGGTCCACACCAGCAGCTGGAGATGCAAGGGTGCCTGGGAGTCAGCTACTCTAAGGTCATAATCCTTGGACCTGCTATTAGACATATTTGCATGAGTGTCACTGTGTGCAAGGTAATTGGGTGTCCAGGGATCCCAAAGAATGAACTTCTGGTAGATTGGACATTTAAATGCACTTAATGGAGATATCCAGGGTGCATTTGCAGGCTTGAATTCCAACAACTCAGTGACGTAAGGTGCCACGGGGGCTCATGCGCACAGATAGCTGCAGCTGGCAGCCCTCAGATCCAGGGGCAGCAATGGGATGCAGTGTGTACCTAAACTCAGCTGCCAGAGGGATCCACAGCATATGTGAGTTTGTATAATTCATAAAAATGAATATATATATATATCTCACTAAAATTATTAGAGATGCCTTTGCCCAAACTAAAGTCCAAAGACCATATGCCAAAACAATAGCATTGATTTTTATTCAACAGTAAATGTGAGGTAGAAAGAGATGGAAAGAAATAGAGATGGAAAGAAATAGAAAGATAAGGAATAAGAGTGGAAATGTATCATACATGGGGTGCCACAACAAGGCTTGATTTTACAATTTTTATGTCTATTGTTCAATGTGATGGTCACTGCCTTGATCCATGTGGAGTAGAGAAATCTCACAAAACAGTAGAGTTTCATGGATTATAAATGCTTGGGTTCAGGTGGGAACACCCAGGTTCCTCTTCTGGATGCAGGTACTTTTAAATTAAAAGATGTGGTGCTGTGGCTAACAGGACCCTTCAGGAGTCTCTGATGGTCCATGACACACCCCAAGATGCCACAGGTACCTCTCATGTCAGAGTAGTTGAGTCAATTATGGCCCATCAGGAGGGGCTGAATACCTTCAGACTATGTATGGATGTCCCTGGTTGGTGGTTGGAGTCATTAACCAGCGCAGTCTCTCACACAGGATTTCTGGGAACTTGTGTTCAGCCTCACTGCCTGCTAAGCCAGTGGACATAGAGCTTCAGCAATCTCACCTCTATTGAGCTACCAGATTTGGCAGCTCCAAAATTAGTAACTTCTTTCTAGTGCACATGCTGACAGTATGGCTGTGCATGCTCACCTCCTCCGTGCTCTAAGAAATTGGAAATATGCTGTAAGTATTGCTAATGATGTGTAAGTACATGACAAAAGCTGTTACTGTCTGCCATAGGGTAACTATCTCACATGCTATTTCACAGCCCTTCAGCTAATTGCAGTAATAATAGACTTCTGATTGCATTTAGAAGAGAAGAAAAAGCAGGTGGGTAAAGGGAGGCAAAAGACATGAACACTTAGCAAACTTTATGCTAGGCATGACAAGATGGGCAGGAAATAAATTAGGAGATAATACTGCATAGCATCACATCACGTTCCTTTTTAATGATTACTGGCAAATCCCTGATTATAATTGTCAGCTTTTATAGCAGTCAGGAGTGTCAATTCCCAAATCCTGTTGTATTTTCAGTGATAGTTTATTTTCACTTAGTAAATGATGTAAAATACTGGAGAATTTGTGATTCTATTTTTATTGCTAATACAGTCATTGGACAAGACTCAGTGTCAGTGCTGGTTTATTCTAAACCCTATTGATAAAAGGCTAACAGAAAACCTCCCCTGGGAAAGCTGAAAAAACTCAAGGGTTGTATAAGCACTTATGGAGATGGGTATCTGAAACACTCTACAGAAGAAAATGTTGACAATGGCTGAGTTTTAACACCCAGGATTAGCAGGAAAATGTTTCAGTTTGAGAATGTAGCAGTTTAAAATTAGATCAGCTGTTGGAACTTGTGCCTCAGGTTCTGATGTGGTTTTAATACACAGCATGAGTTAGAGAGGCTTTCCTCTGTCGACCATTGAGGTGTCTGGAAGCTAAGTCTAGAAGAACTGTACTGTGTTCCCTATATGTGCCCAAACAGAAATATTTCTGAACTTGAAGGAATACAAGTTCAGAAACAATGTCTAATAATCCCTAGACCACTTAAGTTTTGAAGCACAGAGAAATGGAATCTTTGCACTAAACTACCATTCAACAGTTACGGCCATAAATGAATAATCCACAACACCTGAAAAATATATTTTCATTTTTGACATCCACAGTCTTTTTATTTGAACATCAGAATATCAGTGTGACTACCTGTTTACATTACAGTTTAAAACACCTTCATATCCTGAATAAGATCCATATCAATAAGATAAGAAAAACTAAAACCAGAGGGGTAAATTGATTTACAGCTTCCTTTTTATTGATTTGCTGGGTTTTTGGTGTGCTTTTTTATGCATTGGAGTCTGAACAATGCAGTAAAGTCATCTGAATGAACTGCTCCACTATTAATGTTAAAATAAGTTCATATGCTATATTGTGCTACGATGTCATCTAAATCTGTAGGTTTTGCTTGGTATCAGGGAGCTAGAAAGGTTCATGATATAGTACTTCAAAAATATTTGAAAAAACATTCCATTAATTTTTCTTTGGAAGTGAGTATGTGAACATGTTTATATGCTTTCTGTTATCATGGTCTGAAAGAACACTCCTGGAAAGGAAATTTAGTGAAGGAGGCAAACACATTCAAAGAAAGAAGAGAGTTTGATTCAGTGCTCATTAAAGCCAAGGGAAAGAATCCCAGCAGGTCAAGGGAGCTTTAGGTAAATTCCAAGGATTTCTGTTTCTACAGTTCTATTTGAGTCAAATGATTTATGGTTCTTTCTTCTTTTTCTTTTTTTTCTTTTTTTTCCCCAGTGGAGCCAGTGCCATCATGCCCACGGAATCAGAGTAAAAATTCTCTGTGTTTGTCATGCATGAAAGACTCCTCTAACATCTGAAAGGTTTTGATATTCACACAGCACAGCTCCCACTGTCAGAGGCAGAGTAGTGAATGTACTTCAGTGACATAAAGAGATGTTGCACCAGCATCAATTAGTGAAACACTGCAGGAAATATCTTAATCCTTGCTGAAAGCAGTTTTGTTACCTAAAGCAGTAGCACTTTGAGGCAGGTGATAGGGAGATTTTTTTCATTTGAGAACTCTCTGAGCCCTACCTGTCTTTTCTGTGCCACCACTCCGTGAATAACATATCTGCAATAGAAAGGCAAAAAGTGTACTTAACCATTGAGAATTCAGCCTCCCTAAGCATTCCCCAGCTACTCCATGTGTCAGAGCATAATTTTTTTGGCTTTGGACCTACATCATATTGAAGTATTTTACAATACTTACACAATCAAATCCCATTGGTAAAAAACCAGGACAACTGCTTGAAATTTTATTCATCTGAGTAAATCCAGGGGATTTTGATGCACCAATAAAACTACTGTCAGCAAACCTAACGGGCTGTGCTTAATTTTTAAATTTATATTGATATATTTACAATGTGACACTCTTAAGCACTGCTGTTTACTCAGAACTGCTACTTCTGGAAGTAACATAAATTTCTTGCTCAATTTTTATAGCTCTCCTTTATCACAGGCAAAGCTTCATGTAAATTTAAGGATCTAATCTGATTTTGCTGCCACATCTATATGTAATAGTTCAACTGATTCTCCAGCACCCAAAAACCTGTATGATGTTTTAAAAAATAAGTAAGCATACAGCCAGTATATAAAGAGTTCAAATGAAAATATTTTCCCTGATATCTTACTCTAATCCAACCATCTGCGTCCATTTCCATCTCTGACTTTTCTTCAATCAGCCAGACGCCTTTCCCTGTGTACTCATCCTGACACTTGTTATAAGTGCCTTTTCCTAGTGTGATTGGTCAGTCAGAGAAGTTAGACTGCCCCAGCTATCATTTAGCACAGGTCCACTGTGTCTGGATTCCTTCCAGGGACAAAGGAAAAGCTCAAACTAAGGAAACATGAGCAGAAACTTGAGGCACATGTACTAAAGGTCATTACAGCTGGTGATTGAACTTGGATTTATGAACTTATGATAAATAAAACAGACCAACCACTGAAGTTGTTTCATGTAAACTTATGCTTTCAATGAATTTTCAAATAAGAATAGTCTGCAGATGTCTCTAATGTCCCTGCATTACAAGAAAAAAGACTGTGCAATTTAAGCTATTTGTCTTAGGTCCTCCACCCCCACCTGGTATTTTGAGGGCAACAACTCCAGAGTATTAGCAAAGGTCCCAGAGAAATTACACTTCAAACTACTGCCTGTGGAGCATAATTTTTCCCAGTGTGACTCACATGTCCTTCCTTAAAAGTCAAGACACATATGTACTCATAAATATCAGTGCATTAAATCCTATTAATAATTTTTAACAATATTCATCATCCCATTGGAGCATATAATTATATTGCCACTTCCTGTCCTTCAGAATTGGTATGGACAGTGTTGAGGAAGTCACAATGAAACAAAAGGGTGAGTACAAGCAGGAACTTGTGCTCAGGCTGAAGCATAAATGTACAAAGTACTCCTTCGGAAGAAGTGGTGACCTCAGAGGGAAATATTTTCACCACAGTTGTCTAAGACCACTGCACATTACTTCATGAATAGCCTTTGCTGACATCAGCAAGAACAGCAAATTGGCACTACAATAAAATTTAAGTTTGGTAACACAGAATCCTTAAGAAAACATACTCGAAAATTCATAAAGGAAAGAGCTCCCTGTATTATTGTGACTCCCATATGAGGAAAATAAAACTTTTTAGATGAGAGCCCTTGCAATGAGGTTAGCAAAACATATAATTTGGGGAAACAAAACACAAACAGTTAATTTTCAGCAAACAATATTACGTGCTTCATTATACCAGTGGAATCTGACCATCCTCGTTGAGTGAATGTGCAAGAGCATCTGGCAGCAAGCATTGCCACTTCGTGCCACCTGTGGATGTTTCATGTGGAGTAACTCTGAGAGCCACACAGTCCAGTTTTCTGGAGTCTTAGTCATTCAAAAAGCTTCTGAAACTTACTCTTCTCCTAAACAGGCACTATGTAAACAATGAAATGGCATGAGAGAAGCAAAGGAAAATTTTTCAAGCTGTCTACACTGAAATAATTTAGAAGTATGGGGAGAAGGAACAGAATCATTCCACCCACACTTCAGATCTTGCATGTAGGAAGACCCTCTTGAGCATCCAAAGTTTCCTCTTGTCTAAAGCGAGAAGACTATTCAGCTGAGTAACAATTACAGATGCTTTAGGAGGTACTGAGATGGGAACCTTTGTTCTGGCATTGCCTCAGCTGCTCTGACTGCTAATCAGTATAAAAAAACAGCTGAATGGATATGACTGAATAGATATCAGCTCCAGCAAGAAAATAAAGATATTACTTTGGTGCCTATTAATTATTTATTATTTGCTACCTATACCTCTGAACCATTCCTGCTGCAGGAGCTACCACACATTTATGGCAATTCATCAAGCACATATGCTTTCAAATTCCCTGCAAAGCCATAAACAGGGATGCCATCTGCCAGCTAAGTTAGAGAAGACTTGATTTATTGGAGCAGATTTTTCTATTTAAAAGTCCTAACATACAAACTCCGGGTAAGACAGGCAAAGGCACTTTTATATATTAAACATAAGAAAAGAAAAAAACCCAGAAATTTGTTTGATGTCCAACGATGTGGCTAGTGCAATAAAGACAGATGAAACAGATGCAAACACCTGCTTTATAGCAACAATTCTGTTATCCCCAATTCTCAATGGAGCTTACCCAGTTTAACTTGCTTTGCAGTTTGCAGTCATATGCTTGCATCCTTAACAGCCAAGCAGCTTTCAGAACTCTTCATGCAGAACCAGTTCACAACATTTTTTCTTTCTATCATTTGTTTTCTGCAGCATTTGATCCTTCAGAAAGTTATGAATACTTACTTTACCCACTGTAGTCATTGAAGCTTTTATAGGAGTAAAAATACTTGCATTCTAGAAGCTGAAAATGCCACATGAGTTTCCATACAGATGTAGGATTGTTTCATTCTTCCTTGTTCTTACTTTCTTTCAAAGTGTACTTTTACTTCTAGGTCATAGATTGATGCTATTAAAAGTTTCTCAAGCTTGAAAAGTTCAAATTCTCTAGAAATACAGGTTCAGGTCAGAGGTCTGACCTGAGACCAGCTGATATAAATCAAAATATGTCTACTGAACTTTGAATTAGGTGATACATGGTCCATGTGTACTTCTGTTGTCACCTGAAACCCCTTTGTGTGGCTCACGTGGGAAAAGTTCCTATTCTTTCACTTCCGTTAAGAATTACAGTCTGATTTTAACTAGATAATTGAATTGCAGCAGCAGGAACCTTTATTTTCCTCTGTGTAGATTCCCTTCAGGGGTTAAGTAAATGAAATGAAACAGAATCCACAGTGCAGCCTTTTTTAAAATACTGATGAGTCTCTCCCATTTATTAGGTGTCTGTGTATGAAACACAAACATTCAGGCAGCAAATGGTCAGTCCATGCTGGCTAATTGATCCTGTTGGGAAGCAGACATCAGGCAGAACCCCAGTTTGAGAGCTAGTAATTCACTCAACGCCAGGTCAGGTGAGAGTACAGTAAACTGTTCTACCTTGCAGAATAATTATATGTAAAATAACAAACTTGTGACATACCTGCACAGAGGAGAAGTCTGGAAACATAAACAGAGAAGGAAAAAAGGACTGTATTTACTGTACTATGTTGTCAGTGAACCACTTTTATTCTTCTTATTGTTTCTCCCTCATTTTCTGAGGCATACTGACAGTGGAAGAGTTGACCCTCCTGAAAATGTGTCCTACCACCATCCATAATAACCCATTGCAATTGTTAGGTTCCATGTATTTCAGCATTGTAAAGCTCAGAAGAAACAGTGTAACAGAGAAATGAAGTTAAAAGATTGTCTTCCTTATTAAAATAATTAAGTAACTAAAGAAGAATTGTCATCAATTACGTAAAAAGATAAGGAATACAGACTTCAAAATAAGGAAGGAAAAAATCAGGAACAAGTTTTCATTCAAAGCTTTGCAGAATATGTATGATCTAAAATAAATCTCATCAATCTGAGGCAAGAATATTCCTTGAAGATCTCTCTGAGTCACAGAATTGGGGAGGGTGCTCAAAAAAGTATCATATTCTTTTTGCTTGTTCGCCTACTCTTCACCTTGCATCCACCCTTGGAAGCTTGTCAGAGATTGAATACTGGAGTGGGTGGGTCTACAATATAAATCTATATAGCTTCTCCTATGTTCTCCCAATGCCCTGCTTGTGTGGGCACAATACAAGAGTTTCCAGGATGTGCACCTGTTAAGCTGTGGGAGCAATATGAAATCATTCCTTGAACTAGAATCAGTAGGTTGGAAACCTTTAAAAATTTGAATTATCAACTCAAAACATGTAGCTTCATTAACAACTGCCATCATTATAGTGACACAAAAAATTCACACTTCAGTAGTGTCTTATATAATTTTAATCAAAGTTTGCCTAATTGGTAAATTTCTCACATACTAATTTCCAGTTGTTATTCTGAGACAAGCCAATTTCAGCTGCCTTCCAGATAATTAGTTCACTTGGGTGTACAGACCCAAGTACCACGATCTGTGCTTTCAAAGTGTGCCACTCGAAGCCTGTGTAACGCCCAGGCCTGCTAATATCCGTGCCTGGAGTAGGAATCTCTAAAAGGATCTGTTACTAAGACTCCTCTGCATGTGATCAAACTGGGTCCCCACCAGGTCGAGCATCCTACGCACAATCCATATTTGCCAGATTCAGTCAATGACTCCTTAGCATTTCCTGAAATACCTCTACAGTGTTAAAGAAGCCACAACACCTGAAGTATGTCCATATCCTTTCAGAACACTGCTTGTCTTCCCCTGTGGGACTTTACCCATGCAAAGACAACATTCAATAATTATTATCAGATAATAATATCAGATACTATTTAATCCATAAGGGAATTGAATGGACAGATCTTCAACTACAAGAGATAAATAACGTGTGCAGGTGAGGCACGAAATTTAGGTGAGATTTTTTCATGTGGCTGGATAAGGAACAATCTCTTTAATTTCAGGTAAAAAAGTCTTTTAAGGAAGATATAAAGAGGATTAATATGAAAGTTCTGAACTAATTTTCCAAAGAATGTGTTATTCATCACTTGCAAGGTTATATTCTATGAATTCTTTAAGGCATTTGAATCAATCTTAATGTAAAGATTTTTTTATTATCTGCAAACAAGGCCTCTAAAATAATTTAAAATTAAAGTTACTGAGAAAGAAACAAAACATTAGAGCTTTACGTTGTATTAAACATGGTTTTTTAGTAATAAAATATGCCTCAGGCTTGTCACATTAGATATAAAGCTTTTTATCTGAAAGGACAGATTTAGAAAACTAGACTTAACTATTCTAGATAGCTCATTTTGTACTATTATCTGTAGTTCAATACAGTATTTTATAGCCACTGGAACACATAATAAGAAACGGTAAGATAAACATTTCTTTCTATCATTGTATTTCCTCAAAATTATAATGGTCTAGTCCTGTTTATCAAGTAGAGACACTACGCAGATGAAAAAGAAAGAGCTGGCTATGAACATAAAGGAATCCAGGATTAACCATGAAAGTACAAAACACTGTCTCAAAATATTTTTTGACTGAATCCCAAATTCTCAATATAGGCCTAAAAATTCCCTTCAAAATAACTTTTAATTTAATAATAAAAGCCAATTTTATGCTAAAATCCTCACAGATACACAATGAAATGCTTTGAAGTAAAATGCATAGTGCTGTACTTCTGCCAAATCACGCTGTGTTCTATTCTGTGTTGAAAATTGATGCAAAATTACTCTAACAAAGCCAAATTTCAGGGTTCTCTTCCAAATCAAATCCATCAAGAACAATAACTGCCCAAGAGTTTTTTATGAAAGCTGTTACTGACAGACTGCAGAGAACCCAACACACTATACTATGTTCAATATACTATGTTCAATATACTATGTTCAGCAGCTCCATACATTTGATTAATTCCTACATTTTTCAGATATAGCTAAGAAACCTTTAGATTGTGGAACTGTTGTCTAAAATTTGTTGTTAGAGAAAGGTTATCTATGCTTTATATAGACCCATATGAACATAGCTTACCATCCAGAGATTCCCACATGGTCTTTTCCTTGAAATTGGGAATCTGGACCTGCCCTCATTATCTGGAGAATCTTTAAATGGTTTTTCAATAGAGCTGTGGTTTTAGAGCTTCCCACCAGCTTGATCAGAGAATTATACCCTGCCCCAAAACTCTTCATTTGTCACCCTTCATGACAAATGAACCAGAATAGTCCTGTTTCTTCACCTGTTTCTTCTGCATCCAGAGTCCTCTCTTTATGAAGGATTAGGATTTTCCTTCATAGAAAATCTTTCCTACATGAAATCCTACCTGTCTATAAACTCTAAATGTAATAGGGACCATTGTTTCAAGAGAACAAATAAGGGTGTTGTTAGTGCTTGGAGGCTTACAGTCTCACAAGATCCTGAAGTCTTTCATGTTTACCACAAAACTTCTCTGTAACAGCCTTTGATGATTTGGAAATGAAATAGAGGCCAAAAGAGATATTCAAGCACAACTGATACTCAGGGCAGAGTGGAAAGGAATCAAAAAAAGAGCAGAGGTAATGCTGAGGGAGATTTTGACTGCCATTGAGTTGAGAGTGAGGTGGAGCTTTGTGTTGGGGAGTGAGATTGTCCTGGGGATGGTGGTGCCCAGAGTGAGCTGGAGCTCAGTAGGTTGAAGATGGCTCATGTATTTCAGAGGATGAGAAATAAATTTTGCATACCTGCATGTCAGGCAGAGGCTGTTCCCTCTATGTCTTCTTTGAGCATCAGGACATCACAAAAGAGGTGAGAAAGGATACCAGTGTCATATCTATGGTCGCCAGGCAACTGCTGTTCATCAGAGAACACAGTGAACAGTATTTGTCCTGCCTACACTTCCTGTGAGGATTCAGCTTCATAGTTCACTGGTACAGACCAGTTCTTTAGAAGTGCAGTATCTGGGAGATAATGATGTTTCCTTGCACTATCAATAACTTTCTGGCTTCCTTGTGCTTGCAATACAGTGTAAGTTTTGTGTAAAAGGAATATATATATATGTTATAAAGGGCTTATTGAACCCTTTATATTTTGTACACATTTATCTATAGAAAACAAAGGTTGTTAAACAAATGCATAAAAATTATTGGCCAGATTCTTTTTTATCAGTGTGCAAATATGGAGCAAGCCCACTGACTTAATAAAATCACAATAGCCTAAAGTGTAACATTCCTCCCAATATGTCATTGCTTTTCTATGAAATCAGAATGTCCTGTGCTTTAATTTAAAAGGTAGACTATTTTTACTGTAGGCAGTACAATAGAAACTGTAGTGCTATTTTTTGAGGTGTTGTGAGACATTAAATCATAAGTTATCCATATGGATGTTCATCATTCATCAAACACTAATAGCTTCTCTTTGATGCCAGAAAGAAATATAAAAATACAGAATACTGCCTTTTAAAATTTTGAGTAGTTCTCTTTTTCAGTAATGTTTCACAATCTGTGGAGAGTCCATTGCATATGAGAACTGCTATGTGAGCTCTAAAAAAGTTACCTGTGGAAAGGATTTACAAAAATTCATTAATGGTTATAGAACAGTGGATCTAAACTAGCAGTGAGTGTGCTTCCTTTTTAAAAATGGGCATACTACCAGATGTCAAAGATGGAAAAATACAGGGTTTATTGTATAGCAGCCTATCCTTCAATTAAAAATGGAACTCGACTGATAATGAGGAAATTCACAAGTTGGCTTAACAGGAAACCTGACTTCTATGACTTCTTAAGTCCTTTGCTGTATTGCCATCAGGAGTCTGTGACATTGATTTAGCAATGCTATCAAAGCACTGACCCATCCTCAACAGATCCTACTGTTCTCATTTTCTCCAGGCTATTTTAAGCAGCAGCTGACATTGTTCCTCCTGCCTTTCATCTGTTTATCAGTCACGTTCAGGCATCAGTCAGAATTTCCCACATCAGCTTTCTACTTGGCTCTCACCTCTGCTTTCTCTCCATGCTGTCCTGTCAGGATTTGTCAATTTCTGCTTCCCAACACTGGACCATAGCTGGCATTAATGCAGCTTCAGCACAGAAACAATATACCTCAAAATGGTAGGAATAATTGGATGTTTGAAAATTGAAGTATGATCCTTACTATTGTTGAGAGAAAATGATTCTTTTAGGTATTGAATTTGAAAGTGCAGTGTATCATTTGTCTGTTAGCCTGGTACCAGTTTGAGAAGGGCAAAAAGGAGGACTGAGAAGCAGAACTGCGGGTCAATTGTGATATAATTAATTACAATTATGCAACTTAGATTTCAGGCTAGTGATCATTCAATTACACTTGCAGGAGTTGGAGAACAAATTGACTTTGTCACAAATGGTTCAGCAAAAAGGTCGTTGTGTCTTTTTTTCTGTTATGAAAAGAAATTGCTGAGAAACCATCTATACAGTAAATTTGGCAATACTAAGTTTGAAGTTATTTTTAAAACTGATTAGATGTCAATTATTTCAACTTTTTAAAGATAAAACCATAGTATGTAGAGCTTTTGTTACCCAAAATCAAAGGGTTTCTAGTCTTTCCATAAGCTGCTTTAAAAAATTTATAGCTAGAGCCTTAAATATCACAAACAAAGGAGTCTCTGAGAAATAATGTGTTCAATTTGACATTGACTATTCAACGAGGAATGACTTACTATTCCAGCTTCATATTCTGGCAATTATTCAGCATCAAGAGGAACAATTTCTTTTGACTTTGGAAGAACTTCTTAAGACATTCCAATGTACTCCTAAGGTAGCCTAAGTATTATTCATTAAACTACTATTCAATGAGACAAGAGTTAGACTTCTGAATTTCCCCCTGAATTGTATGCTGTATAGTTTTTCAGCAATTAGAGAGCCTGAGGAGGTCACCCATTATTCCTTTGGAGCATGTATGGCATAGCACTGTTTCTACTGATGAAATTCATACAAGGATGCTTAAATGGAGAGATGAATTTGTAAGTTAAATAATTTATTTTAAATTTGCAAAATATCTTCTTTTCCCTGTGATAGATGATTGTAAACACATCATTTTTTGTGTCAGTTTTTGTGGAAACATTGAATTGCTTAGCAATAAACAGCTGTTGAACAGAAATATTAAAATATTTAATTAGGAAATTACTAATAAACTTAAATTACCTCTATCTGTAGATGGAAGGGTTTTTTTTAAATAATAAATTTATACCAGTAAATCTTTCAGCAGTAAGAATTTTAGACCAATGGAAAGGAAAAACACAAATTCCCACAAGGAGGAGATAGATACTTGCTGATGATCAGCTGCTGAATGTCATTGTGCTGCCAATGGAAAGACACATTTCAGTCCTTGGACAAGGAAATGTGAGCTCTGTGCTTTGAATCTAGATCTCCTAATCACATTCTCTGGTCTTTGTTTAGCTGAATATTTTGTGTTGTTTTGCTTATGATCAGTATGCTTATTTCCAGATTCATGGGAATTTTCAAAGCTTGAAATATTCTTAGGTCCAGAAAGATAAATGCCAAAATACCCACAGATATTGAAGACATAAAGCAAATGGCAGTCACCTGGAGAAAAAACACATCAGCAGCAAGACTTGAGTTTTGGGATACAGACCCTGTCTACTATCCATATGTTTACCCAAGGCAAAAACCAGTTCAGTTCAAAGAATAAAATTTAAATAAGATAATTAGTTTGAATTAAATTGAAACCCCTTTTATACTTATCAGAAACACACTCACACTAAAAGAACAGCAGTTCCCAGGCTCAGCTTAGATCTGGGTTTCTGCAACATCCAGCAGCTTGCAGGAAGTTTATCCTTTTCACATGGCCGTGTGAAGCTGACCTCCCACTGCTGAAGCTAACATTGGACCCCAAAAATCACTTACAGATCACTCTCACCTGAGGATGGTGCCACAGACTGCAGGAAGAGACATGGTTGTTTGTGGGGCTGCTTTTCAATAATCAACAATCTGATCTAGGAAATAAAGTAGGGATAAAAATCACATCTGCTCAAGAACAAAGCTCTGCCACTGACACTGTTCAAAGTTTCTCAGGTGCAAATAGCCCTCATCTTCTACCGAACAACTTTAAGAGTAAATACTTTTCAACAAGATTTCTTTAAAAATTGGGAAAGAAAAAAAAATGAGAATGATAGAGAAAAAACAGAGTTTTGATTTGCTTTGCTTTTAAACTTTTTAATCGATACCAGAAGGAACCAGAACATTGCAGGAGTAGCAGAATAAATGTGGGAAACCTGGCAAAAACAGAGAGAACCTAATTCCTCTCACAAGGTTTGCATGCCTCATTTTATTTCTTTTAGAAAAGTGTGTATGAGTGTAACTTGGGATCAGCCCTGTACTGAGCAAGGAGCATACTAAGAAAAGCACACAATAAGAAGGAAATCCTATCCTAAATCCGGTTCAAATAAAGTTGAAACAAAAAGCTTTTTGTGCTCTCTAGGGCTTCTCTATCTTTGACCTCACAGTGTTTGTCAAAGAGAAAAATTACTTAAACCTCAAAACTCTGAAACTGGAAATATTTTTTATTGTGAAAATAATGTAGTTTGGCCTTGTACAAAGAAGTTTTTTTTTATACTTATTCCTAGCAGCTGTGGTATGTTGTTTTCTTTTCTTTTTAAAGAAGCAACACTTCTATAGTTACCAGGTAGCAATAAAATCTGTGCCATACCTACACAGTAACATTCGTTTGGGCAATGTAATTGAGATACTTTCTAAGATTGTGTCTGTATTTAAAATTAGGGATTCTGTGCAATTTTTCTGCAGTACTTTTTAATAAAATGTCAATAGTTTTGTACTCTCATAGTTTATCTTGTACATAAAATGTGCTGTTTTATATACACTGCTCTGATAGTTCATCTCAAACCTACTTAAAAAATAGAAAAAAAATCAGTATTTTAACTGCTACTCGAAAGGCATCTGAAAGACCGCAAAATAACTGTTGTGCAAAAACAGCCAAAAACATTTAAAAAAAATATTAAAAGCCACACTGCCCACCTCACTGCTGATTGAAATAATAAATACATCATAATGCTCATTTAACTCGTTTCAATTAATCAAGAACATAATATCAAGGGTAAATGTGGAAGATTGGAACTTAAAACACTCTAAATCTATCCATCAAGCAGCAGAGTTGGAATGAGATGACTCGTAGGACCCCTTCTAGCCCAAAACATTGTATGATTCTATGATTCTTTCAGTCACACAGAAAAATTCAGTTGCCCAGACAAGTGATAGAATCAGTGCAAGATGCCCTTATTTCTCTCTCTCTCCTTGCATCTGTGCCAAAATTCATACCTTAAGGATACATTGCACAAAGTCTCTGATGCTGGGTTATGATACCACATTACCATCATACTGGGAGAGCTACTGGAAAATCAACCAGCCTTTCAACCATCACTTTTTTTCCTCCTTGGGATTATAGGCACTGAGCTTGGGTTGACCTGTGGCTGCCCTGGGATGCAGTGTGGAACAGGAGTTATGTGTAGGCCGTGCTTGTCTTGACAAGGTATTACACACCTCTTCTATGACTGTGGAAATGTTTAAATAAAAAATTCAAACCAGAAGTGCTTTATTTTGCCCTTTCTGTGATGGCTAAAGAGAACTAAACTGATTACAGTTGCCAGGATGCTCATACTGAGCAATTTCTATAGCAACGGGATGACACAGGCTGGCTCATCAGTTGCATTGTTATTCCATGAAAGCATATGTTGGAATAATTAACAAGTCTAAGGAAAAAACTGTTGAGCTATAGTAATATCCTGTGTTTACTAAGAAAATATTGCTTTTGGCTAGGGTGCTTTTATTTCCTCCCTTCATCTACAGTTGAAACAAAGAATAAATGGTAATTAAAATCCTGAAGAGCCACATTCATGGGTTTCCCCATGGTCTTCACACTTGTTCTTGTTTGTTTGACTGAGAGATGGATGCATTTTTACCTATTTACACAAGCTGAGTTGTATATTCAAAAGGAGAGAGTCATTGATTAAACTACTGCAAGGGACAGCAGAAGAATGTTTTTATCTAAACTGGATTTAGACCGACAGATTTTGTGTGGACAAACCACGATCCCTGATCTACTTCGTACATTGACTCAGAGCAATGAGGAGCATCAGGACACTCCAAGAAACTGAGTCAACTCGAAGTTGCCAGAACGCAGGAGCCAGGCAGGGGCCCAGGTTTGAGGACCAAAGGGCTGTCTGTGGTTGCAGACTTTCAACAGACTCTGCAGGAACTGCAGAGGGGATGAGGCTGGTTGTGTAAGTAACATAACATATGGGGACAGGCACACTGTGATCATTACAATAGAACATAAAATGATATCACTAACAAGGAATTAGGCACGTGTTTCAGAAATCATGACAGTAAGTTGAAACAGCTGTTCAAATCAATTTTCTCCTATGTTTAGAAATGAGTATGAAATGTGGTTCCCCAGGTGCTTCTGTGAAACCATCTAGCTCTGTAAACATAGCCTTTAACCCTATTTTAGACTAGGTTAGGTTTCTGGGTTAGGTGTTTGAACTCCAGTAGACCAATTATAAATAAAAAGTCTCCCTAATGCAAATTCCCAAAGAGACTGTGCTGATAACTTAGACAACTAAAAACAATCGGGATAAATTTCAATCACAGCAGAGAGGCTTCAGAGGTTTGGTTTGTTTTTCTGTTTTTTTGGTTTCTTTTAAGAAATAAAATTAATCTGCTTAGAAAGCAAGGCAATTTTATCAAAGAAAGGAACCAGTGACCTGGCACGTTTTTTCTCCTAAAAAAACGTGCCAGGTCACTGACATAGGCTAGAGAGAGAACTCACCTTGGGCAGATCCTGACTTTATAATCTGAAGGAAAGATCCACTGGGAAAAGAAAACTAATTTCACTTACACTGAGTTGCTGTCAAGGGCAAAAACTCATCCCATGTCTATCCATGTCTGTTGCCTACATATTTTCCTCCTATTTCCATACAGTTTCTTGTCTGAACCCAATGCTGTTACACAATCAACCAGACCATCTCCCCAGCTTTCTAGCCTTGCCATATCATCCCAATTTCTTTCTTAGGACACATGCCATCTTCAGCCTACTTATACAGTCAACATTTCCTGCTTTATGGTTCAAATTTCTCTCCTGTACAGCTACCATCTCTTTTTTCTCAGCTTACTCTCAAGAAAGCTTCAGAGAATCTCTTCCCAACTTGGGCCAGAGAGATAAGTTCTCTATAGAAAAGAAAAGAAAAAGAGGAAGGAAAAAGAAAAAGAATCTACCTAAATAAAATCTTGTTTCCAATTTAAAAACATACCTGGACTGGTAAGGAAAAAGGCATAAAAAATGTTTCCTTTTAAACCCAGGTTTCTCACATGTTCAGCCACTGTATGTGGTACAGTTTGATGACCATCTTTAGTTTCTGAAATTATCCTCTCTCATTAGGAGAAAATCTTCAGAGGCTCTGGTCAAGTTTTGTTAAACCTCTGCTTTGAGCACAGTGTGATTCTGTAAAGATTATGTTCTCACCATATATTTATGAAAATGGCCAAAACTGCATTAATGGAAACAGGTATTTATTCCAAATTCAAGCTACTGCTCTAAAGTCAAAAGCAATTACTGACGGAAAAGGACGGGTAGGGTTATGATTGGTTTACATTTTTAGTTCTGGCGATTTTTTTTGCCTTTTCACAATTAAAAAAAAAAAAGTAAACTTCTAAAATATGTTTAGAATATTTTAGTACTGTGTAAAGTATGTGATACCTTGGAGACAGGCTTTTTGAGAAATTAGTTCCCTGATCTAGACTATCCAGGAATCAAAGGTCATTATCATTATCATCTATTAGTAGTTATGACAACTTCTCTGGAACATTTATTTGTTTTGCATAAAATAAAAAAAATGGACACTCCAAAAAATGATGTTATCCCAGAGCCAGTGGGTCTATATTTGCACTTAAAATGTTTGAAAACCATAAAAGTAGATTTTGCAGCAAGCATACAATTTATAGCAGAATAGAGAAAGAATGAAAGAATAAAGAATTAGTCGTATTCACACACTTTCTGTCCAAATTCTTACTGTTTTGTAAAAAAAGCATAAAAAATATACTGGTAAAATATTGCCCTCTAAAACATGAACTATTTCTAAACACGGAGCCAAGGAAACAAATAGCAATACTGGAAATTTATCATATAAATTAATACATATAATCCAGATAAATGTCTGCAGAAAATCCTACATGACTGAAACAAAAAAAGAATGTTCAAAGAGGATCCTAAAAATGCCAAAAGCTCTTTAAAGACAATGAGAACTTTATTACAGACTGTTGTGGCCAGGCTAGAGCTCCCAGTAAATCTCAGTATCTCCAAAACTTACTAACTTTGAAGCATTTTGATTAAAGACTGAGTCAGTTATGCAGACTCTGCTATAGCCATTCCCTGATTAGTGAACAAACAATCTCTGTTAGAAGACATATATACATATATTAGTGAGGGGGGTTGCAAAAGTACTCATTGAAAGTGCCAGTTTGGAAGGAATCAAGCAGATTCATTTGTTTTCTCAGTGTTTATTGGAAGAGAGCATAAAAAGCAAGCAAATAAAACCAGATGGAAATAATTTTTTATTACATTCAATAGAAATAAATTTGATAGTATAACATGCAGAGTTGTGCTCCTGAGAACCAATAATATAAAATTCTGCTATAAACTCAACTGAGAATCCCTCAACTAGAAAGAATAAGAAAGAGAAAGACCTTTGTAACATAATTAAAAACAGAGGATGACTGTGAATCAACAGGATATTGCAATCATTTAAAAGGAATTTGATCCAAGGACGCCTCTGATGAGGAGTTTCTAGTAGAGAAAGAATATTTCCATTCTATACAGTATCAATGAGCCTTCATATGAAGCATGTTAAACTACACACAATTCTGGCCACACGTGTCTGTGAAAGATTAAGGGAAGATGGAATAAGTGCTGAGAAGCTCTGATGGGCTGATCAGTAAATGGAAACCTGTCTGGTAGGAACTGAAAAAAAATTACTTTTGCTAGTGTAATGTAGTCAAATTATAGCCAGGATAGGACACAACAAAGTGCTAGAGACTACTTAAAAAGGAGTAAAAAGGAGTTTTAATGGTATAGCAACAGATTTGTGTTGAAGAATATGAATGCAGATAAATTGAAAACTATTTATTAAAAAAAATCCCGCCATTTGAGCATCAAGGATTTCATAGTTTTCATTCCCATAACGGTTACAGAAGACCTAACCACTTCTGAAATTTATCATTATAAGTTTTAAAAATTAATTCTAAAATTATGTGTCTTTGATAAGCTTGTTTAGAACTTGCTGATTTATCACATATTTACCAATAATTTCCTTAAAGAAAAAAATTACAGGATATTCTTCACAATTATTCTTCATTGCTTTGCTTTCCTAGATATTTAGACTTCTGTGGCACACTTAATTTCCACTGTGGATCCTTATCATATATTTGGAGCACTCAGTAAGATTTTCTCCGTTCAAGCAGAAAAATGGTAGGAGACTTCTCATGCTCTTCCATCTCCTTAATGTAAGAAATACCAGTCATTTGTTTCCAGATTGAAATTTCAGTTTAAAAACACTGAACATTTCCATCTACTGTAGGAACAATTGATAATTCTGTCTTATAGCAAGTAATAGAATAGCATTAAGAAACAACAAAGTTTAATTATAAAACACATAAAGATAAACATCTGTATTTTTAATGGCCATAATTAATTTTAACTCTCAGGGGAAAAAAAACCCCACATTTTTTCTGTCTTGATAATTGGATCAATTTTTCACTTGTGGTTTGTCAATCATTTGACATTTTATTGTGTGAACAACAGACCTCAAAAGTATTTTAATTAGCTCAGTAGGTCTCTAATATAACCCTAATCTTCTAATTGCAGTTCTAAACCATGTCTGAACACCTATTTACTAAACAGAAGTTAATTAAAAATATGGATCCATAACATACATATAGCAGAAAACTGAAAGGGTAGGCCATCTACAGAAGAACAGAACTAAAGGGACAACAAGGGTCCTAATGGGCTCATGAACACCTTTCTCTCCCTGTACTACTTTAACTGCTTTGATTGTAATCAAAACACAGTTGAAAGGAGATGCACCAGTTTAAATTTCATTATGTATGGATTTTTAAAAGAAATTAGATTCTGGACAAAAACCCAGACGAAATAGTGTACAGTTTAAAGTTGCAATTTTTCCAGTCATTCTTCTCAATCATATGTTTGCTTCTGAGATTGTAAAAATGCCACTATTTATAGAGTTCTACAAAGCCAGAGAAGTTAAGTGATCCATGTTCAATAAAACAAGGAACAAAACTTCAAAGTGATCAATTCAGAGCACAGTATTTGGGTGGTTTCACTGGCACAACAAATGAATGCCCTAGGTTGCAACCTACCGATGGAACAGCAATTCACTGTGAGGAGAGGCACAACTTCTGCAAGACAGGTTTGTAAGAACAGAAATACAGCCTTGAAATGTCAAGAAAACCTGAACCTGAGTTAATCAAGAAATAAGAGCTTGAGCTTTTTGGTTACTTTTTTGCTGTTGGTCTGTAACACTTCTTTCATTGATTATTTTTGTGCATGCTGACCACTCCCAAAGAAGAGATAGGCATCTCAAAGGATTTGGCCACATAAAATGTGTGACTTCAGGGAGCTACAGGAGTTTGGATAAACAAGTGTATGTCCAAAATTGAACTAGTACCTGTAGATATCTTTATTTAATCAGAAATATTCAGGCACACATCACAACTGTTCTCTAAAGAAAAAGCAGAAATCATTAGGTCAGCTCAAATGCTCATAAAATCATTGCCTCAGCACTCATAGTAATAAATCATGTTTTTATAGTCAGCTCTGTTCCTAATCCTCAGTTCCTTGTCAATAGCTGTATTAACAGTCTACAGATACCTGGTTCCTGTACAGTACATGACTTGTAAGGTAGCAAGAATGAGAATGGTACAAAGGTAAACATGCTTGAGAGACACGGATCAAAAGCAGCCTGTAGAGAGCAAAGAGTCAGGATACTGGAAACCATTCAATCCATCCTAATGGATTTACTAGGTACCTCAAACTACTTGAAAATAATTCACATATAATGGCCTATGTGATGGGCAGTTGATTCCTAAGAAGCAAAATGTTTTGAATTTCACTGTCAAAAGAGGTGAGGGTCACTTTCATGTTCTTAGAAGGTCAAACACAAGCTGGATTACTGATTAAATCCAAAATTTTCCCCCTTGCATAAAATACTCTAAAAGCATCTCTTAGTAAAAGAAAATCTATATGAAGAGAAAAAAGATATAGGAAGAGAAGAGAGACACTATTCATTTTTATGTTAGTTCAGCTATTATAGAACACTCAGGAATCCAAGCTCATATACATGTAGTGACAAGTCCAGCTACACGAATTTTACTGTCTGTAAACCAGTCTTTAATTCTCGTCTATCTGAACTTGAAGGTAGAATACTATCCTACTAGAAAACTGTATAAGAAGGTAATTTCTAGAAGAAATGGTTCAAAATATCAATGACCATCAGCACAGACAGTCCAGAAATGGGAAAGAGACAGAAGATGGCTAGGATCAAGTTCACTACAGCTTCTAGCATTAAGTTGCTTAAAGTAATATGAAAGTTTATTTTGATAGCCAGCTGATACTGGGTGGAGTGATTGGAAAGTTGTTGCTGTAACCACATTACTTGCATTCCACTGCACAGAATTTTGCTTTTCTTCGTCTAAAGACCTGGGCCTTCTGATACTAAAATAAGCAGTCTATTTTATCACACAACTGAAAAAAAAAACTGAGATGCAAGAATTGCAGAGGTTAACAACTGCAAATACTAATGATGTTTTTACAGAAAAATTTATGATTAAGTAAAATAAGTCAGATTTGTTTCATTTTGAATTCATACATTAAAAACTGGCTTTTGACAGACAACCACCTCTTTTAAGGAAAACCTGAAAACTGCATGAGTTTTAAGGCAGATCAGTAGGTAATTACACTAGCAAATCATATGACTACATTTGAGGCACCGCTTCTGAGCCACTGGATTGTAATTAAAAAACCTGCTACAGACCATTTAGTATGAAGAACTACCTGTGGTTTTATGATTAGACTAGAAAAACATATTAATATATTGATAAGGTAGCAAAACAGAAAATGAAAGTTTTCTACACTTATTTTTTTTCTTCAGAAAATGGTTGATATTTCTTCATGTTGCCCCAAATTTAGTGAAGTGTTCATTTCTCAGTGAAAAAAAAGGAAAGGTAAGTGGAAAAAAATTAAAATCAGTGAAGTTACACATATGTTGTTGGGAAGAATGCTGTCATGGAGCAATCCCAAATAGTTTCCATTAAAAGTAGGAGCTTTATTTTCCAACATAGCTGATGCGAAATCTGGACCTCAATTTCCAAAGAAGGGAGGTTTTAGTAGAATAATTTTGCTGTACTTCTGTCAATCATATGTCAATCCCTGTGAGATGCAGACTCTACAATACCCTGCCTTCTCCACATCTCAGGAGCAAGTCCAGCTCTGATATGCCCAAGCCATCTAAGCTTAGCTCATACTGCTAAAGGAAGCTGCTAAATTATGAGAAAGAGCTGTGAAATAGTTGTGAAGAAGAAACATATCCAATAAAAAAGGTAAAAATAAGAAAATTGTCCTACTCTACTCTGCATTGATGCAGCCTCACCTTGAATATTGTGTGCCATTTTGGTTACTGCAATAAAAGAAAGACATCAAACTATTAGACAGTGTCCAAAGGAGGGCAGTAAAAATGGTGAAAGGCCTTGAGGGGGAGCTGCAAGAGAAGCATCTGAGGTCACTTAGTCTGTTCAGCCTGGAGAAGAGGAGACTGAGGGGGCATCTCGTGGTCTTCAACATCCTCATGTGGGGAAGAGGAGGAGCGAGCATTGATCCATTCTCTGTGGTGACCAGTGACAGGACCCAAGGGAATGGCCTGAAATTGTGTCAGGGGAGGTTTAGGTTGGATATTAGAGAAAGTTTCCTCACCCAGAAGGTGATGGGACAGTGGAGAAGGATCCCCAGGGCAGTGGTCACAGCACCAAGTCTGACTTCAAGGAGTGTTTGGACAGTGCTCTTTGGACAGGGTACATGGTGTGGCTCTTGGGAGTGGTGCTCTGCAGGGCTGGGAGTTGGACTCGATGCTACTTGTGGGCCCCTTCCAAGTCAGCTTATCCTGTGATTCTGTGAAAATTGTGGAGGTTGGGCTGTTCAGATGCTGACTATTGTCAGCCCAAAGTTGCAAATTGAGAGCACCAAGAACGCAAAGCATCAAATCATAAAAGAAGATACATATACTTGGAGATGGTGGCAACTTAGGAGCATTGAAGATCAGTTTAAGGAGGCAAGGGGGTCTAAACTTTCCTGTCGTGACAGATGATTGCCTTGCAGTAAAACTCTGATAAGCATAATAATATATTCTGTTGCTTGCTAATCCCAGTTTGCAATTGTGCATTTTAGCTAATAACCATTGTTTTTAAGCAATATCTATCCTACTTGTATAGTCTCTTTACACATGGATAAAGATGCCTGAATAAAGTAATTCAGAGGTACAGCCATACCTAAAACCATTCTGTCATTAAAAAAAGGACTCTTTAAATTATGTTTATCATCATTTAGATATTCTTATCTCTTAGACAGTTAATGAATATTCAAAACCAAAAATATCTACCTGATTTATGCTTGTTATCAAATAAGCAGGTTAAAAATCTCTATTTCTAAGAAAACAAATAAATGACCATGATTTAACCATATATTAGTCAGAGGAATTGACCACATGTAACCACTTCTTGAACCATGGGACATTATTTCACACAGTTCAGTGCACAAAACACAACTGCATTAGCTTACCTCTGCCTGGGGTTAAGAACCCTTGAGTAAACATTTGCCTATTAAACAGCTGTTGTACCATGTATTTATTCTCTAAGGTTAGGGCTATATAGAGGGAAACTAAACTGTGGGCCAGAAAAGGGTACATTTATAAAGGGTATAGACAGATTTCTACAGCTTTCAGTTAATTCCAGCTTACAGCAGAGAACAAGAGTGTTTATCTTTATCCTTGTTCAATTTTCTCAGCGAACTGTGCATTTGTTTAGTTCACAGAGCAGTAGTGTGGAGTAAACTTCAGCTGTGATTCAAGTTTGAAAGCATGACTTTGCATAAAGGCATGTTGAAATGATTTCCCAAACACTAATGTCAGCAACAATCACTGTTCTACTCTAATGCTTCTGCTAATAATAATAATGATCACTTCTAGGTGAATGATTAGACTGGAAAAGCATATTAATATAGGGATAAGGTAGCAAAACAGAAGATGAAAATTTTCTAAGTGAAAGAGAAGAAAAATTTCTATTTAGGTAATGGATTCCATTTGGGTTTTTTGCCTTTCCTATTCCAGCATAGGCCTTGGGTACTGTCCTGTTCTAATTTAGGGGCAGAAGTAGACGATCATGGATAAGAGAATAGGAGATTAATTAACCTGAGTTAAATAAGCTATCAAAATTAAGTTAGTCATGATGACAACCAAAGAATTCCCAATCAATTCCAATTCAATTTTAATTAAAAAAACGATACATAAAATAATATGGTATTGTTAGGAGAAGGTGTAACAGGAATGTCTCACACTTAAATTGATTTTCCAACATGATTCAACAAAATATCTCCCTGACTGATTTGAGAAGGATGCAACAGGGTGTATATGTGTTGCACCATTGTGCCTTTGCTGTAGAAGTAGAGAAAAGATGCTTAAGATTTGTATTGTTGACAGAGTTTCTCACCAAGAGAAGTTTTTTCTCTACCCTATCTTTTTCTCTTGGTTTGGGGAGGAATGTTTTATCCTTTTCTTTTTGCATTGCACCATATATTCATGACTGTTTCATTTCTCCATTCCTTTGAGAACTGGTATGTCAAATACTAGAAGAGGCATTCACCAGTGAGCTCAATATATTCTCAAAATACGAAGTACTATTGTAGAAAAGTATTTGTTATTCTCATAATGAAAAGCCTGTCTACAAATTAGACAGACTATACAGTGAGGAGTCTGTCTTCATTCTTTTTTGGAGGGGGAGATTACACAGCTTTAGAATTTAATGAAGATAACATGATTAATTTTGTATGAAAATTCAGTTATGAACTGCTGCTCAGTTCACTGCAGATATTTACACTATAATATTATGGTGCGTGTACACGCACATGCTGCCTTATTGAGAATATAAATGCAATAAATTAATAACTATTAAATGGAGGAATTTAAATTATCTGTGCAAATATAATTCAGTCTCAATAACTAGAACAGAGAACTGTAGAAGAAACAGGAAGATTCAGAGTTGAATCTCTATAGACATCTTGCTTTTTGTGCTGTGCCTTCTGCCAACTTGATCCATTTCACTGCCCTGAGAAGGACGTGGAGAGACTGAAGAGCTGCTGAGAACCATTTATGTTTACATTTTTCTGGAAATTTGTCTTCATTTACATGCAATGAAAGGTGCTCAGTTTATGAGCACTCATTCAACATTGGGTTTTACAGCCAGTTTTCACTGATCAATCCCATGCTTTATTTTAATTCACTCAATTCATGTAACTCTCTGAGGACATAAATATTGATTTCCTCATGGTTTTTCTCTGTGGCACTTTTCATTATATTATGTGAATACTGCAGAAAATAATCATTATCATATTTCGTGAAACAAGTTAGTATTCATTCCCCATTTTACAAGTATATTGAGATTTTAAAAAATCCCTGAATTCTGGATGTCCACTTTTAAATATTTCCCAATGGCTTTCTATCTCAAATATTTTTTGCTTAGCAGAAAGACTCAAAGCATGACTAGCACCAAAAAGAAACTGTGGCACTCTCATGACTATGATCCTCTTTCCTTGTGATGACATTGAGTGGCATTTGGCATAATCCTTCCCATTTTTCTTTCCTACTTTTCTGAGGTTATTCAGTCACCATCTACAACCACTGACAACATGTAAAGAAGATTCTTAGAGAAACTCGTCTAGTTCCTTCCATACTTAAATGTTCCCACTCTTGTCTGTGGTGCACAGGAGGCATAATACACTGGGTTTGAGAGAAAACAAGACTAGAAGAATTTCCTACAATGTGTGCAATTCCTACAATGTCCTGGAGAAATTATTATAACAGAATTAATTGAAAAATTAATTATTCAGTTGAAATAGAACTCCCAGCATGTAACAGCTTTTACTTCTTTCTATAACTTTGATTTAGCGGTTTTGAGCTAGATTTTTAAGACATGGATCTGTAATATTAATTTATAAAAATGAACACAGAGACACAAAATCCCAGAAATCTGCTCAGCAATTTTCTGGAGTTGATACAAACTGAAGGTAATGCCACTAAAATCATCAGGCCTTGGAAACCTCCTCCTGTGCTCTTTAAATCATTTGGAGAACCAGAAGTTCTCAGAAAAAAATTTATATTGCAATTCAAAATCTTAAATATTTCAATAAATATAAGAAAGAGTTGAAATATGTAAACATGCAACTGCCCCTCTAGGCATAAACTCTTCTGTTCATTGTTTTTCCCCTTTGCAATTTGACATATGGTGTTGAATCAATAAGGCAATTGATTATTATTAGACAACCACACACCTGGGAGGTTTCAAGGCACAGGATATTAGCAGATAGTCAGAACCACAGGGGTATGATAATTTTTCAGTTATATGTAATCATATAATTCCTTTAAATTTTACTACTGCGATAAATAACTTTCAGTGTGAATAGAGCTGCCAGTTAATGTCACAATATTTCACCTATAAGACTTTCAAATACTAATGCACTTCTACAAAAGCCCTAAAAGCCATTATAATTAGAAGGCTGATTCAGTCTAACATTCATAATCTGCATTTGACAATCTCCCTGCAGTCAGAGCATTTGCAGTGCTTCTTCCCAGCGGCAATATCAGAATCAGAGCAGAGGCCAAGACTTACATGTTTGCCTTATTGATAAACATGTGAGGGGAAACTGGGGGGTTCATTTTCACCCAGTGGCCAAGTTTTACTCTGTGTTCCCAGTAATATTAATAGAAATTCTTTTTTCACTGAATATAAATACAGAATATGAAATCCTGTCATAAAATAGACCTTGAATAGAAAAGGAGAAATTTTGTCTTGCTGTTATGTCTATAATTTTTAGAAATATGTATATTTAAGGCTTTGTATAATGGAATGTCTTTTGTCTTTGGTTAATAAAAGTTTCTATTACTATTAGTGAAACAATGTAGGCACGAATGCAAAGAACACGAAGACCAAGGTACTACACAGAGCTGCATGGAGCACAGCAGGGCTACAGAAGGGTCCTGGGAACTACTGACCTGTCAGCCTCAACACTGTGCCTGACAAGGTCATGGAACAGATCTGTCTAGAAACTATGCTAAGGCATATGGAGAACAGGGAGGTGACGCTAGACAGGCAGCATAGCTTTGCCAAGGGCAAGTCCTGCCTGACCAAACAGTGGCCTTCTGTGAAGGAGCGACAACAGCTATGGGCAAGGGAGGGCTACAGATGTCGTTTGTATGGGCTTCTGTAAAGACTTTGACACAATCTGTCACAACATCCTTCTCTAAACTGAAGAGAGATGTATTCAATGGGATAAGTGGATAAGGAATTGATTGAATAGTTACATAGTGGCCAATGGCTCAAAGTTTTGATGGACATCCACAACAACTGGTATCCCTCTGGTCTGTATCTGGGACTATTGTTATTTAATATCTTAATTAATAATATAGATGAAGGTATAGAATGCACTTGTAGCAAATTTGCAGATAACACCAAGCTGTGTGGTGCTGTTGACACAGCTGAAGGATGGGATCCAATCAAGAGGGAGTTGGACAAGATTGAGAAGTGAGCCGACAAGAATCTCATGACATTGAACAAGACCAAGTGCAAGGCCCTGCATCTGGATCAGGGAAATCCCTGGTATCACAGGCTGGGGATGGACAGATCAGAGCAGCCCTGCTGAGAAGGACTAGCAGGTGATGGGGGGTGAGAGGTCGAACACGAGGTGGCAATATGTATTGTCAGCTCAGAAAACCAATTGCACCCTGGACTACATCCAAAGCAGCGTGGCCAGCAGGGCCAGGGAAGGGATTCGGCCCCTCTGCACTGCTCTGGTGAGACCCCACCTGGAGAGCTACATTCAGATCTGGGCTCGCAGCACAGGAAGAACATCAATGTATTAGACTGAGTCCAGAGGAGGAACACTAAGATAATTAGAGGGATGGAGCACCTCTTCTATGAGGAAAAGCTGAGAGAATTGGGATTGTTCAGCCTAGAATAGAGAAGGTCTTGAGGTGACCTAATTGTGGCCTTCCAGCAACTGAAGGTGCCCTTCAAGAAAGATGGAGAGAGCCTGTTTACAAGAGCATGTAGTGATAGGACAAGGTGGAATGGTTTCAAACTGAGATTAGGTTTAGATGAGAAGCTATGAAGAAATTCTTTACTGGGAGGATGGTGAAACCTTGGAACAAGGTTGCCCAGAGCTATTGCAGATGACCCATCCCTGTCAGTGCTCAAGGCCAGCCTGGATGAGGCTCTGAGCAACCTGTGGAAGGTGTGGTACAATGGAAGATATCCCTGCCTATGGCACGTGGGTTGGTATCAGATGATCTTTAAGTTCCTTAACCCAAACCATTCTATAATTAATATTAGTGAGTTCAGAAAAAGAAAAATAGTGAAGACAAAAACCTGTTATATGTACATAACACAAAGAGAGTAACTGCTTGATTTCTCCTTGTTCTTTCAACTGGCGTAAACCAGTCTTCTTTTTTAACACCTGAAAACACACCTTTCATTTTGAATATATTGTTCCCATGTTGAAGAAATTTTTCTTTTGGTGACTTGACAAAAAAATAGTCTAAAACTTTTCTGGTAGAAAAACTCAAATGAAGTTAAAACACATATCACATATTCATAGAAATACCAAAATAAAAAGCTTGCTGTCAACTTAGTTCTGGCTTACTTCTGGCTGATATGAAGATTAGCAGCAAATCAGGATATTGAAACTTTTTCTGGAGGGCAAACTTCAACTGTTCACCTACAGTAGTCACCTGCACAGCTGCCTGGTTTGGGATGGCTGGTGCAGGACCTCACTTCCTAGGAGCTGCCCCAAATGCCCTGGAGATGGGGGTCCTATCTGAGCAGCCTCAGGCCTGAACCCCCATAATCCCCAGCCCCAGGGAGCTCTCAGCATCCTGACTGTGGTTATTAATCACGGGCTTAAACATGAGATGTAAAAACTGTGTTTTCCCTGATGTTTGGCTCAAAACAAGAGCAGGCACCCAGGTGTTTTTCTACAGGACAGTCAAGTCTATGTAGCAAGGCAGTAACTCACAGACATTTAGCTTTTGAAAAAGTTAACTCATTTTTCTTCTGGTCAATGACCAGAATGTGCAATATTCAAGCATTCCTTTTGGAAATTTCAGAGTGGTTGGCCATTTGTGGGATACATATTATGGCGCGGTAGATATATCCACAAAATCTGTCTTTGCAACTTAAGGAAACTGTGCTGATTTCATCTTAGGAACACAAAGATGGTACAGCATAATAGATCATCATGTGAATTGACATAACCAAGGTGACCACCAAGCCACAACTGAGATGCAAAGAGTAGATTTATTTCATTATTTTACTAACAAAACTGGGCCACAGAGACATGTAGGAACACAAGCTCCCTTAGGCTTAGCTCATCCTAGTGGAAGGTGAAAGGACCCCCTCTCCCTGTCCCAATATATAAAAGGGCTTCAGGCACACATGATTTATGGGTTTACCAAAAGGCTGTGCTTTTGTGATCACTCTCCCCCCAGCAGGAGGCTCGAACATGTCTGTGAGTGTGTGTCATCACCACACAGGAATTCTGCTTCTCAAAACAGGCAGAGGATGAACAATTCTAGGCATAAAAATGGGAGGTTTCCCACACCAGCATTCTTAGCATTCCCAGCTGCAAAATGGATTTGAGTGAATATTCCCTCCTTGACAAACCTGGTTTTAACTGTACCCTCCCAAGTCACTGATGCCCTGCTATCGCAAATCAGAATGACTGACAATAATTTTGTGTATGCTAATTGTTCTTCTGTATACATCTGGGAAATTGCTACTTCAAAATACCATGAATATGAGTAGCATTTTTTACACCTCTGCAATTATCTCCATCCAAATCCAGCCACAGTCTCTTATTTTCCTTTCTAAAAATGAGGTTGATAAAAAGAGTTGTTTTACTTGTGCTCTCAATCTGTTGAGATTTTCTGTTGTTTTAGCTGTCACTTTATCACTAGCTGCTGGATGGGTTTTGAGTGAGTGCAGTAGGGATTTTCTGGTGCCCTGGCTGTGGGAGAGCAAGGACAAGGGAGCAGGGACAGCACACTCAGGCATGTTCATTAGAAGAGTCCTTCAGCTGGTCCCAACAATCCTCAATTCAAAGTCACTATTAACAGTGCCTTTCCTGAAACACAGGAGACAAGAAAATAATCAGCTCCCCAAGGCTCCGGAGGGAAAGGACAAACAATTTTAAAGCTTTTAAAATATATTTTCTTCCTTCTTGTCTCTGACTCCATTGCAATCCAAAAAGAGAAACAGTGTTTTGCCGATAATGATCTGAAAGCTCTGCTTGCAACTCATGCAAAATTACTGACGTGTAGGCAGATGATTAGTTTAGCAGAAATGCAGGAAATTAGGCTGTATTTATGTCAGGTCTTTAATGGGACTGAATACTTCCATTTCATTGATTTTTGTCCTTCATGCTGCCCAGTTGTCATTACAGCATTTCAAAAATGTGTTTCACTCAAATGATGTATGGGATTTGATTAGAATCCACACCAAAACTGCTGCAAGAATATAGCATCTCTTCAATATGCTTGAAACCCAAGCGAGAGAAATAGCAACAAACCTGTTTTCAAAAGAAAGGTTTGACTTTTGCATTTAGAGAGTTTGTTGAAATTGAGCACTGAGAGGTTCTTGGGAGCATGCATGCACAGAAAAGCAAATTCTTATTATTTATTCTGCTCTGCTAGCAAAAAAAATTAGTTCAACTGCACATCCATGAAGTTAGTTAATGAAGGGTTTCAGAATTAAGATATAAAGCTTAGTCTTTCAGTGTTGGTTCGGGAAATCTACTTACTAAAGTTTCGTTATCACCAAGTCAGATGATAAAGCAAATGAGAGGAGTCCATTTCCTAGGCCTTATTTGAGTACTAATCTTGAGAGAGAGTAACTAAGAAAGTTCTCCCTGGAGAGAGATCTGCAAGAGTTACAAGAAACCCAGATAGGTATTTCAGGGAATGGAAGGTGAAAAAAGCTCATAATGATGCATGAGGTTGGATCAGAGAACAGCCCTTACAATGGAAACAGGCAAAGCTCCAATATGTGAAACGGAGCACATTAATTCGTTTAATGAGTGAATAGAGCATGGATTCATTTAATGAACCTGATTCAAGGGCTACTTGACCGCAAATTACATCTTTCTGAAAAAATAACTCCAACTAGTTGTGTCTAGCCTTCATATTTTCAACTCCCAAGAATGCTGACTTAATACTACTGGCCCTGAAAAAAAGAACCCAAACTGAAATTGCAAAGATTTAATATCTATATTATATATTTTGCAGAAAAGTATATTCTCTGGCATCATAAGACCTGAAATTAGGAACTGGGAATTGAGCTGTTAATAGGAAAGTCAGTATTGTTAATTTAATCTCTTCATTTTTTTATACTGCTTTTAAAGACTTTAACAAGGAAAGACTATTTTTTCTGTTCTAGTGTGTAAAGTTTTCTCTCAGCAGACACTCTTCTTCTGCTTGATTTTTTCTGTAACTGAAAAGAGAGCAGAGTTGCTTGCCTCTTCCAAGTGTACATAATGGCTTTCTTGAATTTTATGTAACATGTTTTACTTTGTGTGTGAAAATTGTATAAAATGTGTCTTTCCTAAAGTTAACAGAACCAAGAAACACATGACATTGCTTTTCAATAATTAATCTATCATTCAGATTTTATATCCATATAAAGAGAAAGAACAGACACACTTGGGAAAATGTGAATTTCTGTCTCTGAGCTAACTTGTGGTAATAGCAAGGAGATGTAAGGAGGTATTTAGAGCAAATTCTGCCTCAAGGAGGAGCAGATTCCTGCAGGGTGCTTGAAAGGGAGTCAATATCATGTAAAAAGCAGATTTATGATTAGGAATGAGACCATGTTGTGTTCAAATCAAAATGCACAAGAATTTGAAATGCAGAGTTCCTTTCTCAGTGTTATAAACATTGTTAAAGCCTGTAACCGTTCAGGTGTATTTTGTATGTAATGAGCAATCATTACCACCAGTTTTACCTTGGATTACCATATATATACCCTTTGTATTACATCCTTGCTGATTTTTCCTTTGGTCATTGTCTTTCCTAATCCCCATCAATCTGAACATCATTCAGACCTTTGCTCTGTGCCTGAAGCTGGGATTGTCATATTCCCCACAATTAATGTCCAGGGCTCTTTGGTTTTCATTACTCTATAGCCTGGGCTGTTTAAAGGACGTATGACTTGGGTTTTAAGGACATATATATACCTGAAACTGCAGATGGAGGGTTTCAGGATCCAGGGATTCTCTGCCAATCTCATGTTTCTGCAATGACCAGGATTCCTATACTTAGCAGTAAGATGATTAAAACTTTCTGAGAAAAAAAACAAAAACAACTATGATTTAAAGCAAATAGTTATTTTTTAAAAAAATTGCTTTAAAATCATTCATTTTCTGTCTTACATGGAAACTTTTCACAATGCATTTACCTTAAGGTTTAGCTCAGTTTGGTTTACTAATTACAGAATTTCAGTGTGAAAACATGCTTTTGAGTTGCCACTGAATTATTCTAAAAATAATGCAAACGAAGAAAACTCTAAAAAGGATTAAAATTTAAACTTCGGGCTGTGTTTTCATCATGGGTTTCATCTGGGAAGAGGAAAGATTAAATAATTTGAAACAACACCTTTCCCTGCCAAACCTTTCTGCCTGCTCTGTAAACGATGTCTGTGCTGCCACCTGGAGCCCACTCATGGGTTTGGAAACAGAAAATGAGGCTTGCAAGGAAATCCAGCAGCTGCTGCCTGGTCTCAGTGCAGGTAGTCCTTAGACAGCCAGCAAAAACAGTCATGGAATTAATGCAGATTTTATCTCCTCCGTGTGGTGTTCCATGCAATCCACAGCAAATTCAGTGCAAACACCGCTAAGGACAGAGAATACACTTTTCTGCTGTGTACCAGATCATAGAGGGAAGGAGGTGCTCTGATAGTAATTATAACTCTAGAAGATGGAGTAATTCGATTATCATGTGGATAAAGTATGAATGGCTTTCATACTTTGCTGCTAAACTTAATCAAAAATAAGTTGCAAACTTTTTCTCTAGTCTTTTTAGCTATTACTTTACATGAAGGCTCAAGTATTCCTTACTACTTTGGCCTCCTTAAAAAAACATGCAAAAAACCCTACAGGATCAGAAATTTTTGATATAGGTTTGATTGCAATAAAGAAGAAAGTGGGACCAGGTTTACTCAGCAAGTTTTAATATTGCCTTGAAACACAGCAGAAAATTGTGAGCAAGTTCTTGGGGCAGGACTGAGAATTTAAAAGGCATGAAAAAGAAAGGAGCAGCAAAAAGCAGAATACATTGGCCAGGTCTAAAAATAATTGATGTGCACGGGAAGATGTAAATATAAATATTTATTAATGGGTGTTTAACTCTCTTCCACTCCTGAAACTTTGTAGTTTTCAAATTTAATAGACCACCATTTCTGGAGAACATTTCTTTTCTTTCTTTTTACAGAGTACATGACAAAAATCTGATATTTGAAGATGTGAGGACATCAGAGCATTCCTTGTTTTCAAAGGGAAGCCCACCTGTTTATTTCAATTGATTTAACACTGTTTCAAAGACTGCTGTCCTCATATGGGCATAATTCAGCTCCAGTAATTTAGTCACTGAAAGCAGGCACCAATAATTTGGGCACTTATACAAATGATAGAGATGATAGACGATAAAAAATTCTTTTTTTTTTAAAAACAGAGTGATTTTTTGCCATCTATAAAGATGTTTCTTTATATAATTGAATAATATATTCTACCTGAATGAATTATCTCTTCACACTCTTAGTTGATTTTGACTGCCCTTTTGATGCAGGTGGATGGACTGCAAAGGTGAAGTGATGACAACAAGCTAAGTCATAAAAAAAAAAAAAAAAAGATTTACAGTATATATTTAGAAATGTAAGACAGTGTCTCATTTATCACAGAATGACTGAGATTAGGAGGAGCATTTAGAGGGCATCTGCTTAACAGCACTGCTCAAGCATGGCCATCAACAGTCCATTGCTCAGGACCATCTCCAGATGGAGACTGAGACTCCACAGTCTCTGGGCAAACTGTGCCAATGCTCTGTCACTTTTACAATAAAAATTGTTTCTCAATGTTCAGGGGGAATCTTCTGTGTTTTTGTTTGTGCCAGCTGCCTCTTGTCCTGTCACTGGACACCACTGAAAAAAGCATGACTCCATCCTTTTTGCACCCTCCCTTCAGGTGTTGGCACACACTGATAAGATGCCCCTGAGCCTTCTGTCCAGGCTGAACAGTCCATCACAAGTCTCTCAGCCTTTCTCAATGGAAGAGATGCTCCGGTCTCTTAACTATTTTAAAGGCCCTTTGTTGGAATCTCTCCAGCTTCTCTCTTGTACTGGGGAGACCAGAAGTGGACACACTGATGCTATTGAAACATGAACTAGACATTATCAAAGAAAGGTTTTACAAAAAGAAAACTATTTCCTATTTATAGTAGCTGAAATATTTCCACTTTTACAGAAAGCTTTAACCAGTAAATGCTGTGATGTGGTACACAGTAATTCCTAGAACGTCCTTTGTATTCCTAGGGCACCCAAAACTTCCACAGAAACCTAGATTGACAGGGATTTTGTATTATCTATATTTCTGTATACAACGGTAATGCATTTCTATACCTGCAACTGAGAGAATTTGTCTGGAAGCACAGACAAATGCTGTTAAAAGACACTGAATGATATTATGCACAAATCCCTGCTTCTAGAAACAATATCTTCACACATGATTACTTTACCTGGAGGAACTTGTGAGCTAACTGATTAAATGAAAGATTAGGAATTCCACAGACAATGTCTTTGGGATGACCACAGGTCCAAAGGGCACATTTCTTTCCATTATGAGGGGTGCATGTTCTTACAAGAGAACAGCAGAACACTTCTGTACTGTTTTTTTTAAATATGTTAGCAGCTGTCTGTAGCCACAGGGTAGGGCATGTCTGTTTGCTGGAGCTTTTGGTCCTTTCAAAGAGCAGTCTGATTACAGACTAGACAACAAGGCAGAGACCCATAAGCAGAAGGGTTGTCTGTGATCTCTGTGTGGAGTCTGAAGGTTCTCTGAAAAACAGAGAAATGTCACTTTGGACAGACCTTAGCCTATGGCACTGCACTCTATAGAAGAGCCTATCAATTCAAATAAAGAGTGAAATGCACACAGATAGCACAAGCTATAACCTTGAGAGAAAAAAAAAAAAAAAAAAAAGAAGAAGAAATCTGATTCTGTAGATATTTGGTAACAGTAACCCAAGGCAGAGTATGTTGTCAGGGTTGACCACCCCTCATGAACCATGCACCTCTAAATCCTTACGTGGCCAAGAGCATCAAACCACAAATCAGAAACCAGAGGGCTAAAAGGACAAGAAACTCTGGAACTGGCAAGGAAGAACAACTGTTTTGTTGCTGAATGCAGAAAGGTGTTGAAAAATATCAATGCTTCTGAGCTGAAAACCTTTCCTCCTATGATGACAAAGCTGGGTTGCTCGAAATCCATCCCAACTACACAGCCTGCCCCTTGCTACAGCCCCATAGGGGAACAGACAACAAGAGCTGTATGTAGCTATAACCACCTTCTTTCAGAGCAGGAGAATGACAGAAAACAGTAATTTGCTCTCAGGGTTATTTAAATAACAGCCTTTGAAAAGAATTAGGAATGGAGACTGCTGTTCTCAAAAAAAATCTCAAAATACTGGATGTATTTAGACATGTATTGCGTGTGTTTGTAGCTATATTTTGCATCAGAATTTTTATACTTGACATCATATTTGCCTTGTAATATTGTCACTTTCAGGTAAGCACCATGTATCTGAATATTTAACAAATATTAGCACATGTAAATAGCTCAGAAACACTATATATTTTGCTCCAAAGAAAGCCCTTAGGCATGGCTTGTGTTAAAGGCTTACCCATGCCTACAGAGCCTGATGCAAAAATTTTCCTGCTGTTGTTAATTTATCCAAAATAAGTTTTGAGTAAAAGCTGTATTTATATAAAATGATCTTACCATCAGGGACAGCAAAATTTAATGACTTCTGCTTGAGAAAAAAAGAGGATATCCAGCAAGATTCCCTCCTTCACCTTTGTCCTGACCACACAGGAGACAAAGCTTAGCACATTTCAAACAGAGCATTACTACATATTTACTGTTCAGCCATGGCTGCTTAATGATATTATAGTAGAAAACAAGCTGAAGAAGAAACTTAGGATAATACAGCAAAATAAAAAAGCTATGAATTTATACATAATCTTAGAAACAGTCCTGAAACTTGACAATTTATAAGTACTCAGCAAACTTTTAAGAATAACTCAAAATGGTGTCAGTTTGCTAGCTCTGAACAGCCTTGCATCTGAAGGAAGGTTTCCTCACTATCCAAACCTAGATGCCTGGGTCACTGAAAGCCCCGTGAATTTTTCCAGACAATCAACATCATTGGCGGGGTGGCTCATCGGCCCGGGAGATTCCAGAGCTCGTTCGCGTGGGATGCACATCCCGAAGCAATCAGAAGGTGGCACCTTGCTGTCGCTGCTGCTCTGAGTCCCGGGGCGCCGGGCACGGACACCTCTGCTCCAGCCCGGGACCAGCGGAAAGGAAAAAGGAAGAGTGCTCTGAAAGGGGAAAGAAAGGGTTCTGCTGAAATCAGGGACCTGCCAACAGCAGGCAGAGATATTCTTGGGGGGCATATAAGACTCCTGATATGCTTACTTGTAATTTGAATGAACAGAAATACACCAGGTATTGATAGGAATAAAAATAAAAGTAAAAATAAAAATAAAAGTAAAAAAATAAAATAAAAATAAAAATAAAAATAAAAAATAAAATAAAAATAAAAAATGCTCTTAATGCAAGCTGCAGAGTACAGACAGCAATCCTCAAGGTTTTGTATTTGTTTTTATGGGTTTGCTTTGGGGTTTTGTTTGGTTTTCATAGGTTTTTTTGTTTGATTGGGTTTTGTTTATTGCTTTGGCTTGGGTTTTTTTTTCTTGTTTTTTTAGGGAAAAAACGCCAAACAAACAACAAAATCAGAGTATAGTTTCTGACTTTTTTAAAGACACACAGATCTTTTCCATAACCACCTTGACAATGCAAACATTCCATAATACAAGGCTTGCTCTCCCTCTGGCTTTATGAGAGGAAGCAGCTTCCCTAAACCTTGCATTAATTGAACACAGCAGCTTTAGTTAAAAAAAAAAGTTGCAAATGTTTGAAAATGTGCATTGTGTTAATGTCAACTGGTGCTTACTGTTCTTGTAAGGCTGGAAAAGAAAGATGGGGGATTTAACTTTTTTAGGGCCTCTGGCATGAGGCAGTTTGAAAACGGTGATGTTAGAGAGAGGTTCATTTTATTCTGAGCTGTAAAATTTCAGAGAGTGAACAGAACAGAACTGAATTCCTTCAGGCTCCTCACCTCAGCACAAGACATTTTGCAGAGGTGGTTAAACATGCCTTACAAAACAGAAGCCTATCTCAAGGTACTTCCAGGTCCAAACTGGAGCACACAAAACTGGAGAAAATCTCGATATATGCCACTTTTACCACAATAAATGGTTCTTGTCCCTGCCTGAACTGGTACCTGCAAACTCAAAGACACAAAGCACATTCAAATTCAGACATCACATATACTGAGCATCAAGTCTTGCTTATACTGTAACTATACATGTATATAAAAAAGTCATAATCAAGAGACCATAAATTCTCTATTTTTTTCAGAAAAAAAGAGCAATAGAAGTAAATTCAATGCAGAAGTTTGAATGTCATCAAAAATCCTGTCAAAATACTGGGATTCTAATGTTTTTTCCTTTCAATTTTGTTCTCCAGCAGCAATTATTTTGTGCTGGTCACTAGCACAAACCTCCTCCCTCTCCCATTACCTTGGTGGTGTAAATACTAACATCCACCAACACCTACAGGGGCAGATCCTAATTCTGTCTGGATTTGTTGGTAAACTTTGTTAGAAGAAGTTAGGATAAAGAACATAAAAGCAGTCATAAAGGCACTGCATTCATTTAGAAATTGTTCACATGAGTAATCCTAGAAAAGACTTGATCTCTGTTAGCTCACCTGATGCCTCATAATTCCCATTCTTCAAGAGAGAAAGTGATCCCTGTCCACCTCTTGTTTCCTGCTTTTGTCTTGATAGGGCTTTCTTGGTCACTCGTTTTCCTGACTCCCGTCCCAGTTTGTGCAAATACCCTTCTATGCCTTTGTTCCTTTAAATTTTGTCACTTCTGGTTCTGTGCCTCCTGTCCTTCTGGAGATAGATTTCCTAGAGTGTCCCATGCTCCAAAGAGCTCTGTGTCTTGAAATGAGGAATTCTGAGGTTTATCTGGGATCCAAGTGGAAGCTTTAGCTGGTGGCTGCGCTGATCATGCCTTGGTCCTGTACTAGGCACAACACTTCTTGACAGCACTTACCTTTGGATTTTTTCTCCAATAAGAGAGGGGGATAAAGACCTACTGGACACTTAAGCAGGCTCTGATTTTATTTTGAATAAAATTTAATTTACATAACCCCAAAAACTCCCTGAAGAATAACTGGTATGAACCGGTGGTTGCAGAAGACCACTTGGTGATGACTGCTGAAAGCCTAATGACACCAATGCTGTATGATCACTGAGGGCTACTTTTAATTATTGAGATTTTTAAAATAAGAATATCAAAGAATCACTTTTGCAGTAAAACCACTTCAAATGATCTGTTACTGAGCAAGACAAATAACTGAATGAATACATCTAAATTAGAGGGAAAAGCAGAGACAGAAAATGCCCATTTCCCACTTCAATATGTTTTAATTTTAGTGATTTCAAAACATCTTAACTAATGTAGCCAAAGTCTCATCAAAAGTCAACATTTGTGTTTAATTAGGATGACCTAAATAACCTTAAACATACTCTTAAACTAAGAAGGGCTTAGCTTATGGTAATAATTACCATAATGACTTAATGGAGCTGTCATAATGCACATTCTACTTCTATAGCAGCTGAATTACTAGAAATCTTACTGAGTTATTATTTCATTAACTTTTTGAAGTTTTGGCAATGATTTAAATGAAAATGCACAAACATTACGCGGTTAATCTTTGCTTACCAATGTATGGTGTTGGCCACTAAATTATAACAATATTTAAAAATTTACTAAAATGAGTTCCAACCTTAGCCTGGGAGAGAGTAAATTTGAAAGAGGAATCCCAGAATGATTGCTATGATCCTGATTCTCAGCAGTGAAGCTGGACTACTGAAGGTCTGGTAGTTGATCTGCATTTACCATGTAATACTTCTTATGTAGCCAAGGAGAAAGAAAAAGCACATCCAAGGGCAATTCATCCTCCTTTTCTTCAGGTAGCATGAATCAGTCAGGAAAAGCTTGTATCTCTCTCTCACTCTTTCACTTACTCATGCTAGAAGCTTACATTTTGGATTGCTAAAGCTGAGAGGATTCACAGCCACCTATCAACAGCTGTTGTAGTCCCTGTTGTCAGCTAGAACAGACTGGTTCATCTCCTTTGACACAGTGGCACGTCTGCTGTTACCTCTCCACAGCATATTACTGTTGCACACATTTCATTTAAAAATGCCAAGTTCCTATTTAGATTTGTATTCCTTACTTAACATCTTTCATCCTTACATTGTGGAAGTAAATACAATACTGGTATGGAATTTACTCTGGTGATGCAGTCTTGAGTGTTGCTCAATCAGTATCTGTTGAAAATTTACTCCAGGGATGTGAGAACTTAAACCTTAGATACTCAAATAGTATCTATTAAAAGTTCATTATTAGTTACACAGTATCTGATTTAGAAACATTAAAATTAAGGAAGTGATTGTCCTATTTTGTGCTGATTAGCGTGAAATAGTATAAATTGCTCTTTTCTGGCAGTGAAACATGTAATATAAGCCACCTACACAAAAAAATGACTTTAATTTGTATTTTTCTGTTAAATTCATAGTGCTGCTTTTAGACTATGTGTTACAGGGCTTGCAAAGCATCAAGAAATTTTGTTAGAGGCTGATCAGGTGGATAACACTGACACCAAAAGCAGTGGCACCCTCAAAAGGCCAAGTCTTCTGCTTTGTCTGATTTTTGTTAACCCAGCAGCAGAGGATCTGAGGGGATCACTCCAGCTGGAGTTTTCCTCCTGTTACCCAGAGCTGCCATGGGGCTGCAATACTTTCTTCTTCATACGTGAGGAAACTCTGTGGGGATGCTATGCTACAGTCTCAGCTTCAGAGGGGCTACAAGCTGCCATGAGCAGTGCCCCACTTTATCCCTGAGAACACATCCCTCACTAGTTCTTCTTCACTTGAATGTAATCTCTAAGCCTGTAAGGACTCTGGGGCAGTAAGTAAATTTTATAGTAGGAGGCCAAGCATGCATAAAACAGAACAAATGAGTAAAGGCTCATCTCATCTTTATATTCTTCCAAGACCTGAAGGACATGGAGCAAGACTGTGTGCAATATCCATCCTAGAACCCTTTGTTAGAGCAGGGCTTACCCCAGGCCTTCAGATCTTTTATCCCTATAATTGACTAGTGTTGTCATTTGTTATATGAATTTATTTACTTTCTTTTCAATAACGTAATCGTAGGTTTATATAACTTAAACATTTATATGAAAGAAAAATAATAAAAATACCTTTGCATATTATGCTATATCCAGTGAAAAACATTTGGTTGGACAGTTGAAGACACTAATTACTGTACTGTTTATTTTATTAAAGTAATTTTTCTGCTAGACTTTATTTTTACTAGTGGACACTGACATTCATCTCATTCATGTCCACTGAGACTTCTGTAAGAAACAATTTTTTTAAACATTATCTAAAAAATATATATCTCTATATAGCATGGAGTGAAGCAATTTACACTAGGGGATACCCAAAACGCATGAATTAAACTTGGCCATTATTTCAGTTGAAAATATTTCAACATTGGGTTTAAAACTGAATTACTTCTCCAGACTGAAATAGGCCATCAGAAAACAAATTTTCTGAGAGTGATTGATTATCTAAGTATTTCTCTTGCTAGCTTTAAGCCAATATAAATCACTCGATGTAGGTACTGCTGAATCATGTTCTCAAGTATATTACTGGGTCAGGGTCTTATGGTAAAATAATCTTACCAGATTTTACAACACAATTTGCCTTTCTATAGTGATTGTGAACACCAATTTTCTGCAGTCTGTGTGAGTGAATAGACTGCAGTGGCTGAATGAAGTGAGATGTCTGACAGATCCCTGTTGCACCCTGACAAAAAGCTAAACATTTCATTACACATGACAGCTGCTGAAGAGATAGACTTGATTCAGTGACATACTGAGAATTGCATGTTTGAGAATTGTCATTGGTTACTAGAAGCAAAGCTCATTTCCACAGCAATCTACTGAAAAAGTACTGTGCTTCAGGCATGGGATAAGTCACAAGGGGCTTCAGAAAAAGGCAAACATTGTTCCTGAAAAGTCCTTGCAACAAAGAAGAATAGCAATTTTCTGGCATTTTAACTGCTAAGTGAATCCAAGCAATCAATATGTCTAAATCAGAATGAATCATAGAATCAGGATGGTTTGAGTTGGACCTTAAAGATCATCTAGTTCCAAACCCTTTACCATGGGCAGGGACACATTTCACTAGATCAAGCTTATCAAAGCCCCTTCCAACCAGGCCTTGAACTCTTCCAGGGATGGGACACCCATAACTGCTCTGAGCAACCTGTTCCGGTGTCTCACCACACTCATAATAAATAATCTCCTCCTAATATTGTATCTAAAACTGTTCTGAGCTTGAAGCCACTTCCCCTTGTCCTTGCACTACATGCTCTTATAAATAGCCTCTCTGCAGCTTTTTTTTCAGCCCCCTTTAGGCACTGGAAGGTTGCTATGAAGTATTCCTGCAGCCTTCTCTTCTCCAGGCTGAACAATATCAACCTTCTGTCCTCAAAGGAGATGTGGTCCAGCCCTCTGATTCAGCTTTGTGTCCTCTTCTGGACACTGTCCAGCAGGTCCAGGGCCTTTTAATGCTGGGGATGCCAGAGCTGCATCCAGGCAGAGTCTCACCAGAGGCAAGCAGAGGGGCAGAATCACCTTCCTTGCCCTGATGATGGTGTTTCTTTTGATGCAGCCCAGGACACGGTTGGCTTTCTGGGATGTGAGCACACATTGACGGGTCATGCTCAGTTTCTCATCCATCAGCACTGCAAAGTCCTCCTCAGGGCTGTTCTCAATCCATTCTCCACCCATTCTGCACTGTGCTTGTGTTTGCCTGTACCCATGTACAGGACCTTGCACTTGGCGTTGTTGAACTTGATGAGGTTTGCAGAGTCCCACCTCTCAAGCCTGTCCAGGTCCCTCTGGATGGCATCCCTTTGCCCTAGTTACATCAACCAGAGCACCTAGTTTAGTGTCATAAGGAAACTTGCTGATGATTCACCCAATCCCACTGTCCATGCCATTGAAAAAGACATTAAACAGGTCTCTATACCAAAACTCTGTGGAACACCACTGTGTAGGTCCAACTTCAGGTCCAACTTCTTGGTCAGATATAATTTCTCTTACAAATTTCTAGCCCAGCTGAAGGAAGTGAAAAATTTTCTGAAGCCATTTCCTTTTTAAATCATATGCAAACCAGTCTGTATTTTAATGCTATTTTGCTCAAGAGTGTTGTCCCTTTTTATTTGTCCAATACTTCAATAAAAACAGTTTCATTTCTGTGTCTGGAGAAAATTCACACAATATTAATGTAAGTTCTATTATTAATGATTTGTAATAGATTATTTATTACCTTTGCTACATTACAGTATCATGGTCTTGAAGAAGAATGTGTGGTAGGGAACCTAAACCAACAGAATAGGGAATAATAGGGTTATACCTGTGGCTATTTTTCTAAATATTTAGGCCATACTCAAAGCTGAAGAAAATAATGGAAAACTTCTGGGGACCTTTTAATCATCTTCACATAACTACATACTCCATTACCATTTGTTCAAGCATTAAGGAATACAGTGTGTGGTATGAAATTGAAGGATCCTTTTTCATCCTTTTTAGGAGACATGTTGCATACAAGTTTTCCCTAACTTTTTCAGTCCTATGTGAATTTTTCAAAATCTTGGCAATTTATACACACACAGAGTTTCATTCAATGGAATATATATTCCTTTTTTGACACAGGGTTGATGAACTCCCAACTAATTCTTCAAACAAATGATATCCAAGGTACCTAGTCACAGTAGTGTAGTGCCGTCCAAATTTCTCATGCTATTCCCCGCACCTTCACAGAATATCAAACTTTGGACCTTTTCTTTCCCAGCTGCCATTTGACTGTTGGTGCTAGAGCAACAGAGTTTTTGTCTTTGAGCTGACAGGTGAGTGGTCTCCTCTTCTAATCTTAGAAGGATCATCATTTCCTGTCTGTGCCACATCACCACTCAGTGGAGCCTGCCTTGCTGACTCATGTACATCACTCCCATTGCACAGAAATCATGGAAGAAATCACTGCCATCCCAGATTCAGGGATATGAAGAAGAAAGTCAGGTGATGGGCTTTGTAACTAGTCTCTGTACATCAGCCTAGTTGAATGTAATGGTGACACTGAATCATGCACAGAACTCACAACCTCCACAAGAAAAAAGGAAGCTGTGTCTCTTGCCTGTGCTGGGTTTGGCTGCCACATGCGGCAGAGTGGGACTCCAGCTGCAATCTGCTCTTCTTTTTT
>VZTB01010742.1:174389-237043 GCA_013397245.1 Thryothorus ludovicianus
TTTTTTGTTAAATGATTTTCATCCCCAGCACGTGGCAGTGTCTGATGGTTGAGCAGGTGTCATGGATGAGGACAGCAGGGCTGAATACTGTCAGCTAGGCAGTGGTGGCTCATTAACTAACCCCTGGCACACCAGTGGAGCTGTTTTGCTGGCAGTTAAAGAGCACAACTGAGTGGCACTCCTTGAACTTCAGTTGATGGGTCATTTCTGCCTCACACCGCCATTGTTTGCTGTCTGCCTGGAAACATCCAGGCTCTCACACGCAGCACAGAGCACTGAAAGGTGAAGCTCTCTGCCACATCTGATTTATGCTGCAGTCTCTGAATAGAAGCTAAGCTAGGATCTCAGAGGACTGTTAACAGTAAATGGTGGACTGGGTATGAAAAATAAATCTGTATGAACAAAAACATCTCTGCCTGATACTAACTTATCTACATATTCACTTTGACTTTCTTTTTCATGGGCAGAATTTACATTTTTATTTGCCACAGTGACTTATCATTTACCTTTCTATCTTCTCTGGTAATATAAGCTTTTGAAATTGATATTGCTAATAATAAAGAAATGAATACAAAACCACATTCATAAGTGTGGATAAACAAAACATCATGACATTGTTTTTCATAGAAATGGATAACTAGCAGGGAGAAATTATAAAATAAGAAGAGCACATGCAATATATTTAGAGAGAACCTTTTTATAGCATCCAGTTGCCACGGAAACACATTGTTGCAAAGAGAGAGGCAAGCTGGAATACTTCCAGCTCCAGTCTGCATTTCAAGATCTGCTGTTTGCACTGCTCCTGTGCTAGGTACATGCTATGTGTACTGCAGTGAAGCTCTAAAAGGCCTCATTGAAAATGTAAGAAATAATCCTTCATGTGAAGGACACCTCTCCTGGGGAAAAAAACCCAACAAACCAAAACTAAACAAACACAAAAACTCAGCAAGTGAACTGATAACAAACAATCATCTCTAAACTGTTTATGTATATTTATAAGAGACCAAAGGTGGTAGAAGTCTCTTTGTACTGATAAAATTTGGAAAACACAGTAAACAGAGCAGCTCTTACCTTGGGGGCAGTGTGGTCCATCTCACCAGAAATTTATTAAAAAATCCCTAAATTTTTTGTATTTCTCTCTTTAGCCAATGCTGAACTATATTCCTTGCACCACACTGTAACATTAGGGGTGACTCAAGTCAGAGTTCCCCTTGCAGCTCTTTTGTGCTTTCCTACCTAACAGGGTTTCTCTATTTTGCATGTTTTTTGTTATTTTTGAAATTTCATTCTAAGACTCAAAGTCTCATTTTGAGTGCCTTTTTTTTTTTCATTTCAGTCTGTAAATCACTCAAAAGGCCAATGTTTAGTACTGAGTGGCCCTCATCGTCTATCTAAAATTCACTCTGTGCTTAGATGAAATAAAGGTTAACACATTTTGAGAATTTGATGTGACAAATATTTTGTTTCTTTTAGAAATGATACACCCAGATGACCCTGTGATGTGCATAATAGTAAAATAAATTCTCAGGGGTGCCTAGCAAGCTTGCTCTGTCCCACAAAGCAAAATGCATCTTGGTTTGGAACTTGATAGCATTCAGAAATGACTGATTGTATCAACATGGGCAAAATTCTAGTCCAGTATTTCTAAAACCCTAGTTTCTTCTCTGAGGAAGCACACGGTGCATCTAAATTTAAGCAAGCAATTGCGCTCCCATTTCTTTTTCTCAGGAAAATTTTGATGTTGAAAGGACCCACTCAACTCGACCTCTTTGATACGGCAATACAACCATGCAAGAAAGTACACCGGTATTCATATTCACCTCTTGAACCTGTTAATGTTTTAAATAATTTTTTTATAGGCAGCCATCAGCTATGACTCTCAGCAAAATGCTGCACATCAAATGTCAGTATTCAAGCTATTTCCTCCATACAGTTCTGAATGTGGTCTTTCATTCTTTTATTTGCCTCTTTATAGAAATGTGTGGTAGCTTCTCTCCAAAGGTGCAGCAAATTTCCAGACACACAAAATAAGTGGCTTCTTTTCTGGGATATTGAATCAGGTGCTACATTTTCTGTGTGGCATTTAAAATCTTCTATCTTCATTTAATCCTTCTATCTTTGGTCTATCATTAAACCAAATTAATTTGGTTCTCAAAGTCCTCTTCAGATAATGTAAAACATTATTTTGCTGTGAATAGAAAAGTAATTTTTCTTTCCTAGGAACACAGTAATATCATAGAAGGACTTGGTCAGTTCTATTGTAGAATGCCACAAAAAAAAAGTATTCTTCTGAGTGATTGTACTCATGACAGAGATTAGCATTTAGGGCCAATCCTTCATGTGGAGGCAATATTGCACCTCTGATTCCATCCTGAACATTACTCACAATGGACCCTTCAGGAAAAGATATGAAGCATTTATCCATCAAAATTATTTCATTTAGGCAATCAACTGAGATTTGAACAGATTTAAAATCAGGGTTGTTTGCTGCTGAATACATGAAATCAACAAGACTCAAGACATTTTTCAGTATTGGAAAAAAAAATAGGAAATATTATTAACTTAATATAGTGAAAAATAAGCTCATCATTTGAAAACATTTCAATTCATTTTTCAATGACATTTTAACCTGGGCTCTTTGGAGTTATTCTCACTGATCTCTCACTGATTTGGAGTAATTCCCACTGATTATATAATATTATGAATTTATTTGGGGGCTTTCTGGTCTTTACATAGAAGATGGGAAAGGAAAAAGAACACAGAACCCTAGGGTAAATTCATTGCCATTAAAGCCATCCTTGCTGGCCCTTGCTCATTGATTCCTCTCCCCTACAGCTCATTGATATTTCAAAGCTTCAAACAACATTTTGTTATATTTAAAATACAAAGTTGATTCCTTCTTTTGTCATGAAAAGTTCTGAAGTTCCCATGAGCCATTACACTGAATCAAGATGTAAGAAAATAAGGTTCTATTTTGAACCACTTATTCCTTTTAACATATTTTTAAGTATCTGAATATAAAAACTGGTATCTCAGAGAACCATTAACTACCAAATGGCACCTTTAAACTATTGGGGAAGTGATTTTCTTAGCTTCTCAATCATCAGTCACTTCTGTGTATCAAAATACTAACATGAAAGAGATTGAATACATTGCTTATTTTAGTGTATAGCAATCTCCTTCAGATTATTTTTAAGAAACCTTTATTGCTGCCTTTGCAAAACTAGCCATGTGGTAATGAAGGCATTCAGTCTAACAGCTGAGGGAAAATTTTGAAAAATCGAATAATTTTAGAAGCACATTTGAGAACTTTGTTCCTATGGCATATGTCATGCTGTGAATGTAAGAGGATAAGAGTCAATCTAAAGGTTTTTGAAAATCACCTGCAGGAAGCCTTTGTGGTTTAAATGATGCTGAGGAATGCAGGCCACCAAAGGTTCAGCTGATAAGAGTTACCACTTGGTATTTGCTCCTGCTGCTCTAGGAAGGGGAGCACAAGGTTATTCACATAGAAGCAGATCAGAATGTAGAGCTCTGACAGCAAGCCTCTGAACACAGACAGACCTTCCCTAGAAATTATCAGAACATTCCAGGATAATAAGCGTATGTAACAAGCACGGTTCTTTATATCTGCAATTTGAATTTATACAGATAAATATCAAATGAAAGTGGCTTTTTTCTGTAGAACCACCAGTCATTTTTTTACTTGTGCATAACAAGGGCATTTATCATTTTTGTATAAAATCTTCTGAGAATTATTGATTCTGAAAATCAGATATTTGCAGACACTCTCCCATATTCCAGTCTGTTTTCATGAAAATAACAAAAATACAGTTTATGTTTTTCTTTACTGTTCTCTCAGGCTTGGCCTACTTGAAATAGGCAGTTCAAATCCAGCTTGGGGAAGAGTGCTTTTCTCCATTATGCTTTTAACTGCAATAACAAGGAGGAAGTGCGCCACAAAGGATGCAAGGAGGAGGCTGGAAAGATATGGGAGGAACATAAGTCTGCTGAAAGCAAACCATATTTTCAGCTGTTATGCAAATAATTCTTGAAGACAGATCAGTTTCAAACACATGGAAGGCCTTCTATTGATAACAGATGCCCTGCAAATGGCTGACTGCTACGAAAGTGGTGTGGAGAGAAGAGAGGGAGAAAGACGAGAGAGAGAGAGAGAGGTACAGGAAAGAGAGATCTCTCTTAAGTAATGGTAGCATTACTCCTCTGAGGCAAATTAGAATATTAAACTTACAGTAAAACAGATATCCCGGTTGTGTATGTGTAGGGTCAGTACAGCACAGCCATGTGGGTTTGAACATGAAGTTAGAGGAATAAAAGCTCTTGGGACCAGGGGATGCCTCACACAGCTACAGCAACAAGGAACTCCCCTGCTTTTAAACTAAACAACGCACTCTGGCACTGAGGAGAAATCTTGCAGATTTTGGCAGAGACAAGACTGATGAAAATTTATCAAAGTGTGGCTTTTGAAGACACTAAAGCAACATGAAATCTAAAGAGACCTAGCAGTTAAAGACTCAGAAATACTTTCTACTATAAAGAAACATTATAGGGGATTATTTTTCACCACCAAGAAATAATTCTCATGTGTTGTTTTCTTTGCCCTAACCAGGGTTAAGCACCCAGAACTGTCCTAGTCTCAGATCATGCTTGATTCAAAAATTTTAGTTTTTTACTTATCTACCTACGTATTTTTGCATAGAAAAAAACCACTGACCTTACATCTAAAAAACACACCACTTGGTAAAGTCATTAGGAACAACTTTAACTTGAACTGCTTCCTGAGAAGATGAAACCAGAATGTGGATGGTTATTAGGAAGCCTTGACTCAAATTTATTCTTTTACAGCTAGAATTGTAAACTGAATAGTGCATTTCTCATTTGCAGAGATTTGGAATTTACCTTTCTACTCTGTATTTTCACATTTGTTTCTGTCTGCTTTAAATAAATATGCTTAAAAATTTGCATTTACATATCTCTAGAAAAGAAACCCCTTTCACACAATGAAGTATTTCTTCCTCTAGAATTGTGCTGTCTGCAATTTTTGCATTAGATATCTTTCACGAAGGTGTCAAATAGAAAAAAAATGTGCTGAGCTTTACCTATTCTTCACAATCCCTAAGCTTCCTTGGCAAATGGGGATAATTCTTGTGCGGTTGACATCTGGATTAACTAGTTGAAATTAGAACAGTGCTTTCATGTGCTTGTCTGTGAATACATAGCAGCAAACACAGCATAAATGCATACAGAACAACGCCTCAGCAGCCAGGAGAAGCAGTGAAGAAAGGCTGATATTTTTCATGACATTCAGCTTACACAGGCATGGCAAAGCTGTTGTGTGTACAGACCCTTTGATACTCGTGCAATCTTAGTTCTCTTAGCTAGTGAGAAGTGGAGATAGCTGAACTCAGGAGTATAATTGTTTTTAGGAAGCCATTCCTCAGACAATATGCAATGTGTCCTATTCTGCTGAAGATCCGACTAAAAAGACCTCTCATCCTAGGCTTGTCTGGGATCATTGTCCAGCAGCAGAAAGTAGCAGGTGCTTCAGGAAAAGGTATAAACAGTGTGTTAGGAAGCTAAAAATAAAGATCCTCTCTTCTTTGACACAACCATTCTTTTCTCTTTCTGTACAGCTTATTCCTGACCATACAAAACTCTTTACACTTATGTGCCTGCTGATGAGACTGGAGGAGTCTAAGGGACTCAGTGTCCCTTCAGCTGCTCTGTACCTCGATGAAACATTAATCTTTAGTGATTCCTTCTTGATTCCTAGTGTCAGTGCATTTGATGCACTCTGGGTTAGACATTCTGACAGACAACTTTGTGTTTTGCCCACATAGGAAAACTAACTTCCTTAATACAAACACAGCAGGGCCCTGCACTGGTCTTGGAAAAGGAGACTAGGCCACTATAAATTCCAGGAGGCACCCTTCAATTCTAAGCACATTCATTCTGCAGCCTGGGAGGGAAGATTCATCTCACCTGCTTCAAGAAGTCTTCAGGGTCGATGCTCACACTAGGCTACTTTAATTGACAGACTCAAAGAGGCACTCAAAGCATGTGATTCATCTCACCTATCTCCAATGCCCACTTTAGCATAAGATAAATTTTGCTCTAAAGCTGCCCATTTTTCTCCACTGACTTTAATGGAGACTAATAACCAAGGGAGTGCCAAGTGATTAGCTCAGATGCAGGTGTCAATATCTGGTCAAGGATGAATTCCAGTCACTGTGGCCACCACTTAATGAAGACATATCCAAGATAGATTTAAACCTGCAGCAGCTAACCTGTGTGTATCTGCACAGATAGAAGAATGAATATGAGAAGCTAGCCCAAACCTGCCACACCCACCAGGCCACTGCAGTAGGGCACAACCTTTTCACAGATAAAGTCAGCTCCTGTGAGCTTTTTCCATGCACTAGTTCATGTGAGTAGCCACAAAATGCAGACGTAGAACTAACATGGGTTGTCTTTCCGCACAGGCAAACTCGATGCATCTTTTTCTTAAAACACTCTGAGTCTGGAGGAACATGAATTCTTTGCACTGATATCAGAGAGGTTCTTTATTCCCCTTTGAAACAGCAATTTCTGATCTTTATATCCAAGATTCTCAATATTGGAAGAGGGATCAACTCAATGTTTTCTAACCTAGTGTTTGGAAAATGATTTAGTAAAGCTGGCCTTTCTTTATCTTACCATTTTACCATTGGAAATCAGATCTATAAATCTCTTGAATTGCTCTCCTTTTGTGACAACTTTCTGCAGTGACTGACTGCATGCAATGTCAGCTAAGCTTGATTTAAAACTAGTGCTCTACATGGTGCAGGCTGCCAAACTGGCATATTTGAGTTAATGTATCCTGCATTTATTTACAGCACTATGATATAAACACAGATGCAAAAGAATCTGTTCACAGTTTTTCCATTCTATAAGTATTTTCTCAAACCATGTGCATGCTCTGGTGAATTTCTGTATTTCTTTACAGTGATTGCCTTTTTGAGGGGAGGCTATAATCTATATAATGGCAGAGAAAAGCCTTAAGACTTATGACTTTTTAAATGAAGGTGTTATGCTTCACTAATATGAAATAGAGATCAGAGATCAAACTGTAATTTCCCTGGCTGGAATTAATTATTCAATCCTCCATGAGATATGTTTGCAATAAACACCAGAGAGTATGTCTGTCAAACCAGAAACTAATACTTCTGCTGCTCAGAGAGCATAAGTTCTCCCTGCTTGGGAGAACAGTAGAAAGAAGTTGGGAATAAAGTACTTGATAAGGATACAGAGACAGAACTAATGTCAAATTACAATTACTATTCAAGTTTCTCATCATTTTAATGAATTTTTAAAGACTAGGTATTATTCCATTACACACACTAAAATTCCGTAAAGCTGTATCAGGTAGTGCATACTTATCCATAAAAGGCTTATAGATCCTAAAAATATCCTTCGGTCTCTTAAATATATATTTTGAACAGCACTGAACTACAGTCTAAACAGCCCTACTAAGTCTTTTGCTTAAACTCAATGCCAAGAGCACCAAAAGACTTACTTATATTTAAAATTAAGAAGATGTACAATTCTTTGCCAGATAAGAAAATTCTAGAATGAAAATTAACTTTGAATAATGCTTTAAATCTACTCTCTGAGAAGTCCATTTTGCTGTTCTTCTCTTTTGCCTTCTCTTTGTCTAGAATATTTCATTTGGAAGTCTGAGCTGAAAAATATCACTTTCAATTGTATGATTTGTTTAGGAAAGGAATTGTATTTTAATACTAATTAAAACTTGCCTTCACTTCAATCAAGGAAAATATATGAGAATACGTAATGAAAAATGATGCGGCTGAGGAATGTGATAAATATATTGAGGTGCCTCAATAAACTCTGGCAGATAGGAAGCTAAGAAGTCAGATGGAAATGTGAAACATTGTCTAGATGAATCTGATTGAAACCAAATAAGACTTCAGATATGACTTTTTCGGGATTCTGGGTTGCAGAAATTGCTCCCGAGACATTAAAAGTACTTTCTTCCCCAGCCACGAGATCAAAGAAGTTGAGTGTCTTCTGCTCTGGTTTCAAGATTATTTATTTTTCCTCATCTATAACACTCTTTCTCTGACCTGTTGAGATCTGTCTGGCAGGACAGTCCAATGCACTCTCTCTGCCCTTGGGGTGGTGTTAGTTTTTTATACTAAAAACTATGTGTACATTATTTACAATAACTTTTTAAACCTATCACCTATATTAGACAGTCTCTAAACCAATCAAACAGTGTCACTATCACAGCAGAAACATGGAGTAAGGGAAGATGGAGGAAGAAGCTTAAAAACCATGAGGATCCTCCATCTTGTCTTTGCTTACGCCACTCTAACAAACACCGAAATCTGCTTTTTCACCCTGTAAAAAATAATTATTGTTCTATTCAAGCTCTTGTGACTTATAATTCTTCACGTAAAGCTGGTAATCATTTACATGGGCTAGAATCCAAACCACAGGTGTCTTGGGTTCTGTGCCAAGGTCTCTGAGCCTCCTGCCCAGGTCTTGGTTCCTCCAGGGCAGTCAGAGGCATTCCCTGGGCTCCCACATGACTTTTCACGAATAATGCTTTCTTTAGCTCTTGTAGCAACAAACTTTGCTCAATCAGCATACTATCTGAATAAAACTTAGGTTTATATCCCTCTCAGTTGACATAAGCTAATTCACTATATTTCACAGATAATATTCTATCTCATTCCAGATACAAAATAAAACAATAATGAAAACCTGGTAAGCAAGTGCACAAGTGTTGGCAGCAAAGAGGCTCCAGCTTTTTCTGATGTACCTAAACCTTACCATCAGAGAAGGGAAGTACGTGACAGACTTAATCAAAACCTCCCCTTATTATACAGAAGTCATTAGAATTCAACATTGATCTTACTGCAGCATAACTGAATCCTTTGAACAGGCAAATGAAAGAACAATGAAATGTGATGCACTTTTGTCATGGACTAATTTGTCTGTCATCGCTGTGGCAATCAATGAGCTAAGTATCACCCCTCCCCTACAACTAAAGGTAATGTTTTACAGACTAGAGCTGTCCTGCACTCTTGCTGGGGCTGACAGCAGTAAATTGTGGAAATGGTTGCTCATTACCCCTAAAGACTTATGGATTGAACTTACAGCCAACAGTGCACTGCATTTCAAAATGAGGCTGCTCTGCGAAATGTTAGGTTAAGAAGAGGAAAGTCAACAGTTCTTAATCTACCTGATTAAAAAAACAACACGTCTAGTGTGCTTCTTCCCTATCCTTATTTCTGACCTGTCTGAAGTCAGGTTGTACACATTCAGTTCAGCAGAAATTTCTCCTGTTCTCCCCACCTACTTATTCAAGCAAAAGCTTTAATCTCCTATGGATATACAGGTGGAGAAGGTGCTTTCTTCTTTTTCATATCTAATTGAAATGCATTTATTTTCCCTGAGAAGAACTCCAGAAATCAGTAGAGTAGAAGAGGTATCTCTAAGACTCAAATAAAAAAGCTGGTGCCTATGACTGTTTTCCTGCCTACAATCAGAAGAGCAGCAGCCTCGCACACAAGAATTGAGACATTGTTAGTGGCACTGTAAAGTCATAAAGGATCACACTTCCTCTGTGAGGATAAATAAACACAGCGTTTCTCCTGCAGGAAGCAGCTGTGTTTTGTAAGCACTCATAATTTCCACAAAACTTTTTTGCATTAATAAGGAGAATTTTCACAGTAAAAGTAACATTTCATAATAAATAAATAAATAAATAAATAAACCTCAATTATATCAAAGAGCTTTTTTCCCCATCATTTTTGACATGACTTTCCAGAAAATTTAAGGGAGTCTGGATTATAAAATTTTTAAAGGATCTTCAGAGTTTTCTTATGAAATATCAGCCATACCACATAGGCAGTAGGGTCATTATATTTTTTTTTCGTTTTCACACTGAAACCCTACACAAGGCAGATTAAATAGAAGATTCACTGAACAATGAATTTTCATTAGTGATTATAGTGAATAAGGGGTCCTGTGCATAGACAGGACTTCTATGTAGATGGATGGGGTTTTCCCCATCTCATCCTAAGGGTGCTAATTCCTTTAAAATAGCTAGAAACATTTCTTGAAATAATGAGGCTTCCTTTTTTTCTTTAAAGTTAACCCACTGCAGAATTACAATATCAGTACTGAACAAAACTATGTATAGGTGTCATCCCTCTAATCTGACATTATTCAAATGTAGAAGAATTTGCATTTTCACATCTTAATTAAGTTGCAATGACAGCAAAAGCTTTATGTACAAGAAGCTCTAATTCCTACGTCTTAGTTTATAGCTCATACCCCCTATATTTTACTCTTGCTTACTGCTCATCTTACGTTCAAAAACTGCCATGTCTTAGTGTAGAGTAACTTGTTACTTGCCAGCTGGAAACTATTTCTGCCCTATACCATCAAAGAAATTGCAAAAGCAGTATATACTTGTTGGAAAAATTATTTCATTGCATTACCAAAAGATGTAATTATTTGGTTTTTAACTGCAACATAAAAAAATATATTCAGCACCATTCAATTTTCTGATTCCACAAGAAAGAGATAAGACAGCCTTTGGTGGTTTCCTGAAAAAAAAAAAAATCAGCCTGAAGTGATTTTCAAAGTGTCTTCTCTCCCCAGATATAAAAATGGTGTCTGATTTTAAAAAACATTTGGTTTGCATAGGTATACATGTATATGGTTTGAAGCACCCATAGAATTTTACTCTGTGCTTCTATGAAAATATAGTTCCCTTGCATGAGAGAAGCCAATAATATCCTTTAAGTAAGTCAGACTTTAAAGTAAAAAAATATGGTTTTGGTTTTGTGTGTTTTTTCCCCCCTAGGATAACAAAAATAAAATTTTTGATTTTCTAAAAGGATATAATTCATGGAACTTTTCTATTTTAGATTTGTAACATTTAAAAAGAGTTGTGTATTCCTTTGTCCAATACCCACTGAAAAAAAGAGTTGATGAGGCCAGAGGTTTAATTTAGTTCCCAGTCCCACGAGATCTTTTTACTGAAAATGGTGTCCAGCAGTATCTGAGTGATGTCTTAGATCTTTTCTTTGCCTGATGATATACAGCCCATTCAGAATTTTTGATAATTGTAGCGCAATTTTTCCTGCAGCAGCAGAAATAATGTTCCATTAAATACAACATACACTGCTTATGTATCTACTGGAAAAACAAGCCCTAACAGTACTCCCTGCTGCAAATGAGATAACTATAGAGACCACTCCAGCATTTCCTCTATTATCGCTTATATTATTTACTTATATGTGACTTTCTCAAAATTGATGTTTTGAGTAGCAGCAGTTTTGCTTCCTCAACCATGCATAAGAATGAGACTCTAGTGCCTTGATCCACTGGCAAGAGAGCACATCTGAATGCAATATAATTCAGAGGTGGCCTGATTAGCTCATTTGTTTTGTCTTCCACTGTGCTATTCATTATTTCCTGAAATCCAAAATGCTGCTGTTATTCCTCAGGCGGGGAGTCAGTGGCTTATTTATGCTTCCATGATGTCATTCTTTCTGTGAGCAGCTAAGCCGATTTGTATTGATGTGATGTTTTTCAGCACCCTAGAGAGTCAACTAGTAGGGCTAAATGCCACTTTAATCATTCCCAGCAGAGATGTCTAAGCCAATGACCTGTATTGTTGAGCTGTATTACTTTTCGATGCTATCATTTATTCTGTAATAAGCAGTTCAATGGAGTTGCCCTCTACAGCATCTGCCTATTCACATAATCTTCTGGGGAGTGTAAGTTATATTAATTTTGTGCTATATGTTGGTTTACATCTTTTTCAGCCATCTTTACAGGTTTCTTTTCTGTAATAGGAAGTATACCACTGAATTACTGAGCACACTCACAACCCCCATCACCAGATGCCTGTCTTTATGAGTGTCAATGCATCCATTATGCATTTTAAACACAAGAATTTGAAATTGCTCATACAAAACACAAAGTTCATTGAGGTTGTTTGGAATCTGCCAGGTGTTTTCAGCAGTTTTTTAAAGACTCGCAGTCCTTTTTATCAAGGAGTAGGTGAATCTGTTGTATGAAGAGAGAATTTGGAGATGGTCCTGTTCTGAGCATTAGTCTAGAGACAACCATAAGACTAATTTTGAAGGGCAAAAATAACTTTTACTAAATGACTGAAAAAGTTGTAGGGGCTTGAAGCATTAGCAGGAGCATGTGTTCTTCTTCATGTTACATACAGAAGAGACAGCATTAAAAGTCAACATAGGAAGAGAATAATGGATCTGAGTTCGACCTGTTGGAACACAGGGCAAGTGCTTCCCCTGTTAGTCAGCCTCAAATTCCCTTTAAACTCAGAGGTAGTTTTATATGCAGACAGGAAGGTTGGGAGACCTTGTCTTGTAATGTGCCTATCAAAATTATGATAATATATTTATTATTTCAGCTTCTGACATCAGTATTAAAGAATATAAGTCTAATTTTTAGTCTAAACCTTACATATGACACCATAGTCGAAAGCTTTTGTAAAGAGGAAGTAAATTAAAGCTCTGGTATTTCCAGGTAGCCTGCAGAGAAAAAAATATATTAACATTGTTATGTCAGTTTTAAAAGAAAATATAATTAATTTCTTGACTTTAACTGTACATCGGTACTCTCCCCACCCTCATTCCCCCCAAACAAAACAAAACAAAACAAAACAAAACAAAAAAAACAAAACCAAAACAAAACCAAAAACATAAACAAAAAACAAAAACAAATAGTGGACATTATATAATCCTGATACAAATTTGTAGTATGGTTCAAAGCCACTAGAATTTCCTTCTATGAATTGATATATATATCCCAGTCTCATATTTCAAAATTAGTCCTTTTATTTGTGTCTTGAGTATTTGTCCTAGCAATAGAAAGTCTGCTGCAGACTTTATGCTAGCACAATGCTTAACATGGTAAGATCAATAATAAATTCAACCTGTTGGCAAAGCACTGCCAGGGCAAGAGAAACCCAACTGCCAGCAATAACAAATAAATTGCCAAGGCAGCAGGAATGGGAGCCAAGCTGGGAGCAGATGCAACTCCTGCACAATCTTGACAGCTCATGAAAAAGCAATATTACTCAAATAGCCAACATTTCTAAATAATTAGTACATTGTACATGCAACTGTATTACACCAACTAGAGTCTACTCAAAAATATGCAATTTCCAGTGGAGTATCTTTGAACACAGCAGCCTTTCCTTCTATTTTTATTATTTGCCCTAATTGAGGGGACAAGCCTCTCATTCATATACATATATATGGAAACTGTCATATGCAGACAGATTACTTCAGTAATCATTTTGATTTTTGCTTTCACTGACTGAGTATAAAAGACTTCCTGTGCAACAGGAGTTGCAGCTAGCTGTAGGGTTGAGCCATTTAATTCCATTTCCCTGTCACTGTCCTTGAAACATTAGGTTTGCAAGTAAGCTCCCTGAGTGATGGTAAGCTGGGGCATTTTAGGAGAACTGCCAGCTGATTCAATTAAGTGAATACAAAATGACTCAATTTAATGGTTCAGTTGATTTATCTTGTTTCTTTTTAATTGCCTTTATTTTCCTTTTCCTTGGATCTCTCTAATATGAGGATATTTTCTCTCCCACGTTCTTCTCTGAAGAACTAACTACTTAGCTTTGACTGAGTTGAGCCCTAGAAAACTTTTAATAAGACATATAATATCATTCCTATGGAGGTGGTTAGTACTTCAAAATCAAAAGGTATGAACTTGTCATAAGAAGCTCATCACCTGTGAAATATTTACACTCAAATTTTACTCGATCTGTTCTTTTATAAATGTCTTCTATCATTCTACTCCGTTTTCAGCCACCAACGACCATCCTTGTATTTGCAGATACAGCATTTCCTTGGGACTCTTCATTCCTTTCATGTACTTTTTTCAAGTCTATTGCCTGGGTGTACTTCCCTACATTTTCAGTATCTGCAACATAATGTGTAACAAAAACCACTGAGTACAGCACAATGACAACAAAATGGCCTTCAATGGTGTTCTCTGTCCTCAATTTACATTATGAGAAGAAACAAACAGAATAGCTATAAGTCATATAAACAAATCTTTGGTTTAGTCCCTAACAACAGAAAATATTAAAAAGCTAGTCCTTTTTTATACAATCAAGATAATAATTTACCTTTTAATTCTTTTTATTATTCTGTACCATTTTTCTTGGGACTCAATAGATTGGCATATAAGTTCCTCATACTCAGAAGACGTCTTCAGATGCACAAAAGCTAAATTAAAAATAATAATGAAACACTAATTTTCGGATACTCTTTATATGTCAAAGAAAGTCCGATCTGGCCTTTAAACCAGGAATTTCCATATTTCTGTATTTTCTGACCTATTACTGAATTTCTTATCCTGTTTTGCCATCAATTTACATTCTACTCATAGTTTCAATGCTTCATTTTTTATATCCCCTGCCCCCAGCTATGATTTGAAGCATATATAACAAAATGTGAGCTTACATAATCAATTTTACGAGTCTGTTCCACCCGAATTCCAAGGCAGGGTTTGACCACAGTCCCGCTCTGAAGGCCCACCTTTCTTCCTGCTCAAAGGACACAAAAGTCTGATTTCTAAGGAGGTGGAGCCATCTGGTGTCTGTCACTTATGTAACACATTGCTCTAACCTGCTTTTAAACAGACATGTAGCTTTAGTATTATAACCTTCTGAAATAATTAATATTTAAAAAATATTTTCTCAATATTTTAAAATATTCTTTACACTTTTATCTCACATTCTTAATGTATGAAATTCAACAAAGCACTTTAAGCTCCCTAAGAGCTATATTGAGGGCAATTGAGACTTGAAAGGACAAGTTGGAAAAGGAGCAAGAAAGGGAAAACTCTCCCTGCCTCCTAAAATTTTTGGGAAACCCTAGCTTAAAAAATTTCAACAAGACCTTTAACATGTTGCTGCTTGAGTGTGAAAGCATCCTTTGTGTGTAGACCAGATTCCCTTCCATGGAGCTTCCTGGCACGCTCCCTGGAGCCCATCTCATTCCCTTCCAAGTGGGATGAAAGCAGGTGATGTGGTGCATCAGGTGCAAACAGACTGTGCCTGTGGAGGAGTTCTGCAAGGAAAAAACTGGAGCATGGAGGCAATCGTGCTTCTAGGCTTGAGACAGGGATGGCTTCAGAGAGCTTTAATAAAATAGTTCTTAGGAATGGTCAGGAAGAGAATTTTAACAACCAGGATTATGTGTTAGGTGACTACAAAGTCAAATTGGTCTGTGAGTCATCGTATCAGCATTTTATGGCATGCTGTTTCATCATGGCAGCACTTAATCAAAATCGTGAGACATTTTCTCTGAACTAGAAATATAGATCTGAAAATACCAGTTAAATAGTTTCATTTCTGCACTGGAATGAGAACTGTAAGGCACATGAATGGATGACAGAAAAGAAAATATCAAAATTCAGCAGAATTAATTGCAAGGAAAGGAAACAATTTCAAATTTTTATGACAAATAAAAACAAAATGAAATTTAATGAAACTAAAATGGTGAAGAGTGATAGAGGTGCAGAACATCAAAAATTCTTTAATTTTTAGACTCCTAAAGTGGGGTTAAAATTTGTTCGGCACATAATTAATTTAATGTTCCTTGAAGGAAACCTATGTTCTTAGTGCTTGTTTTGGACCTCACTTTACAGCTTCACTGAATCATCATCTCCAACTAAAGTTCCTTTCTCTAGTAATATTTTGCAGAGTTTAGTCACTAAAGCTGTGGTCTTTGCAAGGCCCACTATGTACGCTAAAATTTTAAATAAATTAAGAGGGATGAAAGGAAAGGATGTTTAAATATGGTTTATCACACACCTTATGCCCATCCTACAACCATAATTTTTGTGCCTTTTTTCCTGCTGTTCTTCTAAGCCCAATAGGAGAAATAAGATATCTAAAGAAATCTCTGACTATTACCTTGCTAGCAAGAAAAAAAAAAAAATTAAAGAGAGCTAAATAAATTAGAATATCCCTGCAGGTACAGTAATTCATCCAACCATAAAATATTTTCTGCATTTTACCTGTATTTCTGCAGGATACTAATTCAGTTATACATTTAAGTTCCATATGGTACTTGGCTTTATAAATCAATAGAGCAATCTGAAAAACAATTTCAGTTTTCAGCTGCATACTGCTCTCAAAACTAAACTGGCATAGTAAATTAATTTGAAATTAATTCTGTTTCTGTTTCCTGGCCTCTACAGACCAATCTACAAAAAAATTCTGTTTAATTTCCTTTCCCAAGGGCTTTCTCAGCTGAGTCACCACATTCAGGTCCCCAGCTGTTGGTTAGCAGGTGACAAAAGCATGAACATGGCACGTGTTGTGTGTGCAAGTGCAGGTCAGACTCAGCCTAGTCACACACTGCACATGACAGTCCCATTCCAAAGCATTCTTTTATACTGTGTGTGTGTCACTTCAATGGCCATAGTATGGTGAAGAAACACTACACTAGATTTCATTTAACAAGCATGTATTGCAGCAGAGAAGGCACACAGATTCCATGGCAGCACAGCTCTGTGACCAGTTTGAATATTGTCTGTTTTCCAGCCTGCAGTACCTTGCTGACGTACCTAGAGGACTACTAGCTCTGCTCAAGTCATGTTTCTTGCAGTCTGCAGTGTTAAATTTTGGGTATGTGGAACAGTGTCCTATCCTCAAAGATCAGCAGGAGAACACATATGCCCTTCCCAGGCTGGTGAGGAGGAACAGGGGCAGGGAACAGGGCTGGGGTGAGGAGGGGAAGAGGGAAGTACCCAATGAGGGCATGGATGGGACCATAACTTTGAAAAGTCCTGAAAAGTGCTACTGCCCCTCAGCCACTCACCCCTGCTGCCATTGCAACACCTCTTTTTCCAGCTGCAACCCATCCCTCTACTTCCCCTTCCCCATATTGCCCCTCTGAATGCAACCTACAGCCCCATCTGAGCCACAGTTACATCCTCTCATTGGCCTTCATCATTTTGCCATTTTGCCTGCTGCATGATCTGCCCAGGGAGAGCAGGGACGTGCATGTGGGCTGGAGATGGAGGAAACCTGGGGTCAGCTGTTGTAATTGTCTACAGAATTCATCAGTGATTTTCACTTCTCTGTAAAGCTCATGCATTAGCCTTTGAACAACTCCGCTTACATTTTTCTTGGCAAGGGAGTGCAACAAAATGTAAATGATTTAATGGCTCTACTAGATGCTTGAACCAATACTTTATCAATTATTATTACCAGTGTGAATAGTGTTTGTGGTCTTTCATAAACCAAGAGCCTAAATACATGCTGAAAATCAAAACTTTGTGCTTAATTTAATTCCTTGCCAGAGGCAATTTCTTGAAAGCACCAAGCAAATTAGGGCCCAAGGGTTTCTGTTGTAAGATAATAGACCTTACAGTCCAAGGCTAGGGAAAATGATTGTTGATGAAATGTCAGTTGTTCACAGCATAGTTTCTGCCCTACCAGAGCTTGATGAATAGTTGTTTATTTTCATTAATGACAGACACATAATGAACTATCTTTTCTTCTCCAAATTTTTTTAGCATGACTATAAAATCTTCTAGTACAAATATTCTCTTAATTGTGCATTCAAAAAGTTATTTATCGCTTTTTAATCTATGAACTTCAAAACATATTTTCACATGATGGTATTCATTGCTTTTCAGCCAACTCACAAAATAAACCATATTTGAATCTTTCTTGAAACACATCTTTCTCCATGAGATCAACAGCAACTTCCTGTACAGAAGGATTATGTGGGATATTCTTTTTTTTAAATTTCCATGTGTTTTAGATTAAACTTGACTGTCTTTGAGCTTCATGTGACTTGACTTCATATGGCAGGTGATTGTTAACATGCTTGTTTAGATGGTTTCATACAGTAACGAAAAGATGCCTACAAAATTAATTAAAAGTTATAGTGTTAGACAGAAGTACTTTCCATTTCTCCCCCACAAAAGACAGTAAATTCAGTTAAAAAGTCAGTATTGATGAACAATAAATATTCCTTTAGCTCTCCAACTGACATGTGCTATTACATAACATTTAGATACGTCCTGATTATGAAAATTAATCCTCTTGAAGAATCCTCACTCTCTCATGGTAAAATTGGTCTGAATTATTATATCAAAATCTTGAAGCAAAGGCTGTTTGGAAATTTGAGATCTGCAGTGAATTACTGATTCTTCTTGCCTCCTCTTCACCTGACTTACTCTATAGGTGGGCGCAGGAACTTCCTGACTTTTTAGTTATTCCCACATTATCAAGTGTTTGAAGATCCCTTTTGCTTCTGTGGATATACTGAAGCTTCCTTATCATTAAATATCTTAAGAGGCTGGTTATATGAGAGCTGTTTTTGTCAAGGCTCCATGAAGGCTTGAAGAACAACCTCACCAATGTAAGCTGCACTGAGATGTGAGAGTTCTGCGGATGACTGAGAAAGAAATATCAAGGAAAAAATACAGGCAAGAAAGGGTCTGAACACAGGTTATGTTACTTTGGTAAAAGAAGTTCTTGACCACCCTTGTAGTAGCCAGGTAACAGCTGCTTACTGGATAAGATATAGCAGAAATAAAAGAAAGTGGTCTGGGATGGCAAGACAAGTAGAGACATCATCTGCTGGTGTTTTATATCTAAGTTATAAAGAAATAATCGGGGAAAACAACAGCCTTTTTATGGGAAGATACCCCCAGGAGTTCAAAGCAGCACAGAAGGGAAAAAAAATATAATAACTGAATCAGGTTGCTTGATTCCTCCCCAGAGGTTCATTCCAGATGGAATTTTGTTGGCAGAAACATACTTTCATAAAATATTTACATACATAATTGATTTAAGGTCTCAATTTGCAAGAAGAACCTGCTGAATTTTACCTCTCAGCAAGATCCTGCCTTTAGCAGAAAGAAGGGATGCAGCAGATTCCAGTAGAAGTGAATATTAAATGAAACACTGTCAAAACGTAGCTAATATTTCCCTACCTCTCTTGCTGCACAGTATTTCCAAGCTGACATTGCCAATGATTCTAGTCTACCTCAATTTTTTCAGGCCCAAGTTTGATTTCATATGAAGCAAAACCATATAATTTCATTATAGGATTTAGTTTCTTGTCCTTAAAATTTATACTTTTGTTCAAGAACTGTATCAACATATTTTCCCCTTACTAGGTGTTTTTTGTTTTTTATCTCCCTTTTGTTTAGCTGCTTCTATAACTAGCAATTTAGCTGCCAATGAAATGCTTTTTCTCCGTTCTGTTTAAAATTAAGGAGGACAATCTATACATTAGAGACTGTGGTTATCAACAAATTAACTAGGAGAACCAAGACCTTTCTAGTATACAAATAGTAACCACAGGCACAATGGTCCCTAGGAGGGATAAGGCTTTGAAGAAATGTTTCTTATGGCACACAGAGAGAAGCAGCAGTTTTACTCTGCAAATCATGACCCAGAGTGACAGATAGAAAGGACTGACTCATAGCCCATGGAGGAACAAAACAGCAACAACCTGAAGCTGAGACTGGGTATAAACTGAGAGGGTCCTTCTTCCCTCATACATATGCAAAACATTGAGTTTCCTGGTAATCCAGGTAAGAAAGTTACCATGATGTCTGTCAAGCTCATGTCTTTCAAGCCCAGTTTCCCTGAGATGAGAAGTAGGAAGCAAAATTTTATGGTTTGAAATCTTCTTCAGCCACAGCCAGAACTTGACTGGAGACAAACACAAGGTGTTATTAGAAAGGAAGCACGCAAACGTCCCAAACATTGGCCAGATGAAGAAGACCTCTAGGATACTCAAACTCTATATCCACCTGTGTTTATCTCACCAGCAGACTCAGTAAGATTAGTCCACAAGCTATTTTAAAAGAAGGCTAGAGTGGTTGTGCATCTGATACTAATTTCTGTTTGATCCTACCTAGAAGACTTCACTTAGAAGAGTGTTTACATGGGAAACCACAGAGGATGGGTGCTTTGAGAATGAGCACTGAGATGCATCTGCTTTACCTGGGGGTTTTGCCTCTGTATACTGCTATATGGGAATTAGCACATCACAGCCCAAGTTGCAAGAGAGGGATTGGGAACAATTCTGAAAGCAGAATTCTCTTGATCACATTCCTCATTTCTTCTTTCTCTCTTCTCCATCCCCTTTACTCAAGGCACATGGTAGTCTAATTAGAAAGCTGAGAGCATGAAAATAAGTGAAATCAGGTTCTGGCTATACAAATGCACAGCAGGCCAATGATTTTTGACTGGACCCTGAAAATTCCATTAATCATTCAGGCTATTCAATCCTTTTCTGCAGAGTTTTTACACCACTTTCAGCTGAAGTTAAATGATTCAGTCAGGAACTGAATGGAAACATTTGCTTTCTGCTAACACTCTATCTACACTCTTTTTTTGGACTTAATTTTATACCTCTAGTTAGTCAGTTTTTACTCCAGCTGTATTCCCGTACTGAACTGAGTTTTTATCCCCACAGAATGGTCAGTCTGATTGTGTTGGGAAGGCACTGTGACATACCCAGCTCAGCTGTGCAGACATGGCTTGTGAGTGAGATGATCCTAAAATATCCACCACAGCAGTGACTCCCAGGGAGCAGCTGGCTGTGCTGTTCATTACTTTCTCTTCAGCTATTTTAACACCAGCATTTGACAGACATTTTATCTGAAGTCACAGAGATGCAAGACAGCTTCACAAAAGAACTTTCATGGGATCAAAATATGCTTGATTAATCCTGAATGGAAGATGCATGCAAGATCCTTCCCTTCTTCCAGATATACATAAGACTTCTGTTCTCTCCAGTCTCTCCTTCATAATCACAAAAGAGCTTAGTTATATGACAGGCTGTTGCTTATTTGCTCCTTTGGCTGGCCAAATTGCAGTTGTATGATAAATGATGAGAGATCTCTTCCTTCTCCACTTTTCATAGCTAAAACTGACCAAAGGGAGAGCAAGTACACACACCCTTTATCCTGATACACAAGCTGAAGATTAAATAAATACCCACTGCATTCCTTTGGTTTATCCTTCCTTAATCAGGTGCAGAGATAACGCACATCTGAACTGGACCTCGTCACTTTTTCATCTGCAGAGCAGTGGTAGAATTGCTGAATGATGACAAGCCACTCAGCCTGATACCATGCTGTGCTTTTGTCAGTTTATTCAACAAAGACAGATACAAATTTCTTAGTGAGTATTCCATATCGCTCCTAGTCAGAGTAGTCCATAAAAATGAAATTATTTGTTCTGTTCCAATACTTGGACAGCTAAAGAGGCAGACTAATCCTTTGGTCAAAATGTACTTTCTCTAACAGAGAAATCCCTTTCTGACAATTGAGAGGAAGAAAGTGAATTTTTTCTTTTCCCATGTGATTTAAATACACTACATTTAAAACTAAACTTCCTCAATTCTGATTATTAATAATAAGGTCATTCTCTTGCATAGTATCTGTAGCTTTATTTGAGAAACTATGTGATCCTTGTAATCAAATACTTCTGTACAGTTATGTATTATTACAAGTGACTGTATTTTTATACCTATGCCTGACAAATGTCAATAATCATACCAAATAAAAAAGAGATACAAGGAGCCTAAATGACAGAACATGCTTATATAGATTGCTATGAAAGATTCTTCCTAAACTCTAACACTGTGAAATTAAGATACAAACTGAGATTTGTATTGACACCTCAACTTTTACTTCAAACTGCTTTTTAAATAGTCATGCTATTTTAACCTTTAACTGTATTTTTCATTATGAGATGTGTCTGTTTTAATCAGTAAATAAACACTTCTGTGATGTACAAACTTATTTCATTCTTCCTAACTAAATTTTTGTCTTCCAAACTTTTGGCAGACCAGTGGGGACTGTGTCTAGGGAGTGCTGGTTGCTACAAGATACCATGATCAGAGAAAATATAAGGCCCTTGAATCCATGCTACAGAGGTCTTGGAAAGAGCTGAGGAGAAAAGTTATAATAGAGCAGCCTGATCACCTCAGCCTGACATATCCTCTGCACTATGGCATCTCATCTGTCCTATTGCCCTTCAGGTGTCTGTTAGACTATTCTGAAACTTAATCTCACAACAAAGTATTTTTGCCCCTTTGTTCCACATGACATCTCTCTCTGGAGCATTTGGCTTTCCCCTCTGCATAGTGTGCTGCTCCTAGTCACCTTTCCAGGAACCCAAAGGTGCAGTGTTTCACAGGGAAGGAGTGACACCCTTCAGCATTGTATAGCAATCTGTTCAAGAATTTAGAGCTGAAAAGCCACCAGATCTTAGCATTTCTATTTTGGGACTAAAGTAGTAACAAGTCATTGTCTAAATCAGAGAGCAGTACAGCAGCCCTCTGATATATAGCTTCCATATTTTTGTTGGTAACTTTAAAGATGTTCAAGGTAGCATTGATTCATAGTATAACCTCCCAAAAATGTTTCAAAATAGGTGTCGTACCCAGTAGCACCTCAAATCAATTACTGGCACCCTTTCAGCCTGCATATGTTGTGCTTACCCGAGGTATCAAATAAAGACATACAGTGTTATAGTTAATGAAGGGCAGGTGCTTTCCATCATTGAGACTGGTTAATTTTTCAGCATTAGGATCTTCTTTTTTTAGCAGAGAGTATTCAAGCTGGGTTGCTTTTGGCCCATGGTTCTGATGGATAACCTAATTCTTGCTCAATACTTGCCTTTTGGTCCTCCATGTGCAGGGAAAATATGCAGTATTGCTATGAAGGATCCATCCAGCTCTTCTTCTACCCTGATACTTACAGACCTAAAATACTCCCTGACTAACTTTTCTGAGTTCTTTCCAGAAAAGCAACCATAGTAAGCTATCCTCATATCCACAGCTTTGGAGTGTTGGAAAGGTTATCTGATGATTTGAACTATGTTGTTATAAACCTGAATTTGTTCATTTATTTACTATTTTTTCACAATAAGGGTGAAAAAAAACAGTCTTGTCTAATAGTAGGGTGATTTTGGAGCAACTTTTCCTGGAAGAATAACTAAAAGAACTAAATATACAATACTTACTCATGATTAATGGTATCTATTATGGGTAAGGAAAAAGTGAGGAGGGAAGTCAGACTGAAGATTTTAATATACATTTACAGGTGAATTTAGTCTGCAAGGATTTGGGGGATTTTCTTCTATTTTTAGAACTATATCGACTATTTCTGTGGAAGGTTTATGCAGAACTAATTTTTATCACCTGATTCATACACTTACCTTCTTTGCTTCTGAGACTTTGAAGTAGTTCAGCAAAAAAAAAAAAACAAAACCAAAAAAAAACAGCTTCCCTTTTCTTGTTTTATCTTTAACCTCCATGAACCTTTGTGGCTTAATTTTATCGAAACTTTATTCTACTGTACTATCAACATCTTAATATTAATTAAATTTACATTAATGTGCTCGGCATTTATTTGTTGGAAATCACAGAAAAATCTTCACAGTAAAGCAGAACCAGCATGTTCATATAAAAGAGAAAATAGTTAAAAGGAAAGAAAAAGAGTACCAATTATTGTATGGTGACTAATAAATGTCAATACTTCTGTTAGCACAAGGTCATTAAAGATATTCTATAGTCTCTTTTGCCTCTTTTGAAATATTTTGTTTCTAGAAGAGAAGGACAAATTGTAGCATTCATGAATATGACAGATTAAATTGACAAAACAAAACAAACCCCCAAAAACCCTCAAAAACAAAACAAATCCAAAAAACCTACAAAAAAAAAAGAAGCCTCAAATCCTGCCCTGAAATTTCTTTGCAATTTCAATTCGTCTTTGAAATACCAGAATTGGTAAGTGTTGAATTACTTAAGGTGTTGTAAGACTCCTTTTTGATGGTCTTGACCTTTTTTTTCACTGTCTCCCACTGATCACACTCTGGAGAACAAGCTGCCTCTGGAAGTACTGAGAGCATCATAGTGTGTGCTGGGTGATCCAGAGAAGCTATTCCTACCCCAGGGCACTGACACAATTGCTGGGCATGTTGGGGGTCTCCTTGTACTGACTGACTGTAAAGGGACTTTAGAGAAACTGGGAAGATAACTCATGTCCCATGGACAGGCATTTGCAACATAAAAGGATCAATCTGGGCTCAGATCTTCCCTGTTTTCTTGAAGTCCTCACCTTTAAAGTGTTTCACTGTTGCTTAGTTACCTCACTGTGACCAGACACCTTTTCTCAGTTTCATCCATTTAGTTTTGGTGATGCTTTTTTTGCCTATTTTCTACTTATCATGAATTTCATTGATCGTTAACCCACAGAGTCAGAAGCTGTGAAGATTAAAACCAAGTTTATAACAGGAAGAAACAGTGAAAATAGTGTCTGCTTTTGCTTAGGATTATGTTTATGATTAGAAACAACATGAAGCAGTCCTCACAAGCAGCCTAATCAATGTTTTACCGTATGACTTCATTGTTAAAAAGTAAAAAGGAAATGGTATGAAGCTGTGTCAGGGGAGGTTTTGGTTGGATACCAGGAAAAAGATTCTTCACCCAGAGTGTGGTTGTGCACTGGAACAGACTCCCCAGGAAAGTGATCACAACACCAAGCCTGACAGAGCTCAAGATGTGTTTGGACAATGTTCTCAGGCCCAGGGTGTGACTCTTGGGGCTGTCCTGTACAGGACCTGGAGTTGGTCCTGATGATCATTATGAGTCCCTTCCAACTCTGGACATTCAATGATTCTGTAGTTGTTAAGGTAGAATAATGACTTAAAATGTAGAGTTTAGGACAGGCTAAGGGATAAAATATCCCTGACCCATCATTAGGATTTTCTCTAAAATACATTCACTGTTAACTGAAGTTGAACCACAATTTGCAAATAGTTTTCTACATTAATCTATTGTCAATTACTAAGTAGAGATTATATCCCTGATTTCCTTTCCCCCATCGTGATTTTACTTGAATATAGTGGCTAATGTATTCTGATAAAGAAAAGGAAAATATGAAAGCCAAGTTTTCACTTTGGAAGTGCCACTTTTCTATTTCTTTGTTTTGTTATAGTTCTATAGCAGTAAAAGTTTCTGAGCCAGCTCAAATATGCCTTTGCTGTGAGACAGCTAAAGCTGTATTCTGACAAAACAGACACCAAGTGGGAAGAAGAAGGATGAAAGCCTTGTTTCCATGGTTAACACAAGGAGCTGACAGGATTAGAACACAGTTCTTCCAAGTCTCCTTCAGCCCACAGGCTTCAGAAGTTTGTATATAGACATGGAAATTCTCACTGTATTGACTAAAGCTAACAAATTATTTCAAGCTTCTGTTTGGTTCTGACACAACAGTAATTTTATTTTTTCCAACTGCTGGTAGCACAGGACAGAATGTACTCTTCCTCCTATCTTTTCTGAAATATGTAAAATGCAAAAGTAGCTGGTTGAGAAAATGTTGCCATTTTTCATTTTTTCAAAATCAGGCACTTAAGAAGGGCTAAAGCTAGTCGTGTGTGTATTTAAATATCTATGCTACATGTGAAGCCAGTAGCAATGATAATTTTGCCAAGGTCTGTCTGTTCATTGCACATTAAATGAGATGAAGAATAAAAAGTGTATTTTGGCAATGAGGGAGAAAATGCCATCTAAAAAATCCCCAAGTACAAAATGGGGCCCTGTGGAAATAAGCTAAGAAGTAATAAGCACTTCATGCACTTTACAAAGATGCCTGGATTGTCTCATGACATGCTCTTAAAAGATGTACAAGCTTCTTGCTCTCACAGAGAAACACTTTTAGCTTGGAAGCTGCTGCACAAACCAGTGGGAGCAGGTTCTTCTCTTATGATGAGCTTTTCTTGCAACGTGAGTATCGCAGCCTGATTTGAAGACCTAATGGCTAATAACATCAGAGCAGGAGAGGAAATTTGCAGATGGACATTCAATATGACATTTAGGGAAGTGCTGGGAGTACAGAAATGCTCTCAAGTACCTCACAGTTGGGTAGCAACAGCAGCATGATCCCCCCAGGCAAAAGAGCTTTCAGATCTGTAAGCAGTGAATTAAAGGTGCAGGTTTCTGATTCAGAATTTACATCTCATGTTGTTGGAAGGTGGAACACATGTTCTTCTACCATTTATACAGCTTAAAAATTAGCAGAAACCACAAAGAGCAATAAAGGAAACTTAGGCTTCATAAGAAAGAGGTGTCAGGTTAGACCAACCCATTAAGGCCCTTAGAGCCTTAGCACAAACTAGTCAAGTGAGAGAGCAACTTGCCTTCTCCACCCAGTGGTTTCTTGCTCATATAATTGACCTTCTTGTTGCTTTCTAGTTTAACTGTGCTTGTCATGCATGGATGTAGACAGGTCTTTCATTCACAAAAAAATCCCTACTGTTTAAATAATAAAATATTTAAATATTGTGTAATAATAAAATTATAAGCTACTGTATAAGATTAAGGAAAAACAGTTTACTAGGTATTTGGGAACCTCTATTTAAAGGAAATGATAATGCACTGTGATTCTAAATGGTGGTAAATTTCTTTCTTAACAACAACAACTCTTAGGAGGTTTAAGACACAACCCACAGCACAGTATTTTCTGTCCTTAGCTCCAGTGATTTTGCTCAACTGTTTTCTTTTGCTAGATTTCATACACATACATCTTTCTGTACATTGTGGCAAGCAGAAGTACACTTCTGAAGTAACTGTCTCAGGGCATCCATTTATTGCACTGCACGAACTGAATTGCTCTTAGAAAAATAATAAACAGGAATGACATCTTCAAGAGTTCACATGCAGTAAACAGGAGTTTAGACCACAGGACCAGACTAGAACAAATTCAAAATAAAAATAAATCACACTGATAATGAGATAGGTGTCAGCCCATCAGAACCTAATGTTTTTCTCTATGATTCTACTCTTAATGCCAACAGATAGAGATTTACATCCCAGCCTTATAGCAAATGATAGCTATCTGCCTGATAGTCTAAATCCTATGTGCACTCTATTCTGTACTGGGTGCTAACCTGAGAGGGCACCCAAGAGAATTTGTGCTGAAAACTGAAAGAGCTGGCTCCTGAGAAGCAGCAAATGCAAAGTGCAGGATGAGACAGAATTTGGCAATTGAGGATTGTATCTCACTGTTTTATGGTCTCACATCTTTGTATTTTTTTTTTAAACAGAAATTATTAGCTTAAAAATATTTGGGAAAAAAGAGGGTACAAATGCACTGACTTTAGCAGAGTTTTTCTAATATTTTTCTCTGTTTAGTGGGTTTTAGCTTCTTGCAGGTTAATCACAACTGGACTGTGAGGAGCAAAACAAGTCCACAGCAAGGATGAGTCAACTGAAAATTATTAAAAAGTCACAAAGCTCTGTATCATTTGTCCTTTATATGCAATAGATGGCCTCGGGTTATTGGTTTCACATTTATGAAAGTGTGAAGACACCTGCCAGGAAACAAGATTTCAGAAAACTGTTCTTCCCTCACTTGTCCTCTTTTATTTCCCTTTATTTCTTTCTTTCATTTTCACTAAATTAAAAAATATTTCTTCCCTTATGTGGTCAAAATGACTAGTCATTCATCTTGCTGCATTCTTCTAACTTTCTTTTGAGAAGTTTGCTTTTAGTGAAACTTCTATTTCTGACTCATACTTCCTTCCTTAAGAGTAGCTGATGTGAAACATAACATGTAGCAGCCTAATTTAAACTTGCAGGCTTGTCATACTCTCTGTCCCATATTTATTTCAACAGCACAAACTTAGAAAACACAATTGTCCCTGACTTTGAAATGTTTTCAGGAGCACAACCCTCTGGAGCAGAACCTTGCAGCACTGTAGGTAGGAACTCCAAATACAAAATACATTACAAAAATATTGTAGCATGCTCATCCATTATGCTAGGGAGGATTTTCTCATTCTTTTAATTCCTGCTGGAGCATATGCAGAGCCATTGCCTGTGGCATAATCACACATGTTGGTTAACAATCCCATGTCACACTTCACAGCTATGAGAACAAGCTCATTCTCCAGATTAATCTGCACTGTTGAATGCTGGCTGGATCACTCTGACCTTGCTTTCTGTCACGTGGTGGACCTGAAAGGCAAGTCTGGCTGAAGTGAGTAATGCACTCATAATCTGGAGGGTGGCTTTGTCATCCATCAGTACGAGGAGAGCTGCTACAACCCTGTGACGCAGTATGAATCGTTCCTTCCCAACCTGCAGGCTGCTCAGTTTTAAGATCAGTCTGGTTTTGACTTGTCCAGAAATATGCCATGTAAATAAGGCAGTTGGGGTATAAATCACTGAGAAATTTCCAAAGTAAAACAGAGTGGAAGGAGATTTTTCCCTAACTCCATAACCAATCTCAACACAGCTTCTGCAGTGTCCTAATAATCATTTCTGCCCTCTACCTGTGAGACTTCTACTGCACGGTAATTTCTTCTTCTCAAATATTTATGTCTATATGTCTATATATATGTATTTTTAATGTATCCATTCTTGACAACAAAAGGTTAATTAAAATTAAAATTTGGCTATCTATTTTGGTTCTTTAATTGTTTTGACTACAACACAAAAAATTAATGCAATTTGTTCTGTTGTGTCAATGTCATACACCTCTATCTGCTGTTATATATAAATAGTGTTGCTTAGGGTACCTAAGCTCTGATCAGAGTGCAAATGACTTGACCAAGACATGATTTTGGATACCTAGATTTTGTTGTACATGTCACAGGATGCCTTAAAGAGGCTGATTTTCAAAGTATGGATATTTTTTTTCTCTTCCAGAATTGTGGCTCTTTGCTTTTAGGAACATGTTCCCATTGTAAAATCCAAATTGTGCTCTCCTCTGGATTTGGTAGTGATTTATAAATGAACCGTAATTTGTACACAGGTGAACATTGAATGTCTTCTTTTAACTGTTGGATGTTATTTTTCTTTTATTATTAAAAATATTAAGCTACGGTAGTGGATTGGAAAGAATAAGCTTAGAAATTTTCACAGGAAAAGAACATGACACATGGAGGTTCATGTTCATTTGCAATGCCATGAGTTGAGTGTCAATGACCAGACTTGATATCCTTTTGTTGCTGGTGATGGAACCTCTCTAGAACTGACTCTTTCAACTGTGGTCCCTTCCAAACTGACCCATTCTGTGATCCTGCAAGCTACAACATAAAGCCTTCATTATGCAAACTACTCATTTTACATCTTATTGGAGACTTAACAGAGTTTCAGTTATGAAGGGAACAAACCTGGTGAGGGTAATTCTTCAATCATGAAAAATGGCAGCAATAGGACTTCATGACTCACGAAAGCAGAAAATCTGGTGCTAGGGAAAATAGGAAGAACTTTAGTGCTTGGAGTGGTTGCCTGTCCTACACTTATGCTACTTAAGTGGCAGTCAGTATTTTCTTGGGGTTTTTACTTCACTTTTTTCTACTTGCCCCTCCCTGGGGAAGAGTTCCACTTTTCAGTTGCTGCGTGTAAATAAAACTCAGCATTATGTCCCTGCACCGAAGGCTTCTGACAAGATATTCTGTGCTCAGATCAAGACAGTGCAAGAAAATGAGATCCCCATTTAATGGAAAAAAGTGAAGGATTTATATTTTTTTGCTGGCTTCTCAACAGAATGAAATTTAATTTTAGGAAGACAGCTTTTGATAACACAATACAAGTGTTAATTGCCTTATTATTAGATATTTAGATTTCCCTTGGCTGCCTCAGATCAAAATCCCTACTTTATTGGATCTCTAATAAATATTGATGACTTTTCACAAATCAGGATGAATGATATGTCTCATCACAAAGTAGTTCTCATGTACTAGATCAGAAATTCCAGCCTGAATCAGAGGAAATTTTTGTAAAAATCAATCTTTTTCTGCAATATGTCTTTTTCCCCCCCAATATACCAAAAATTTCAGAGAAAAGCAACTTCCTCAAAAATATCTCAACTAGTAATGCAAACCTATTTCTTTCCTTTTAAGACCAGTTGGATATATGTGCCTTCCAAAGTACAATACACCATGGCCCCAGAGAATTTGATATCATATTCTCCCTGAGAATTAACTACCACCTGGATAGTAAAGATATCTCACACCAGAAAATGGGTGATGAGGCATTTTAGGAGACTAAAAAAAAAACAAACAACTAACTTCTTTTGGATATTTTGTAAAGAAAACATCATACTTGACCGAAAGGAAATTAAATATGAATTACATATGAATTACAACAATTACATATGAAGTTATGAATATACATTCCTCTAGCCATTATCAATTTTAAGGCAAGTTAAGTTTTTATCCTCAGCTTCTTGAGAGTATAAATTTTATTCTGTAATTATTAATTTAGTGAAAATGAGATAGATCATGTTTGACTGGATATTTCAAATTCATACTACCATCCAGGTTTGTCTCCTTTGTGTTTAACATCCCCACATTAGTAATGATTAGTCGCTTTTGTGAAGTCTTGCCAACACGCTAAATGCATCATACACAGTAGAGAGAACAATTCCAATGATTAGGAAAACTGAAGCATCAAAAAACAGTGCAGCTGCAGAGACAAGGTCATGGAGACAGAGTGATGCTCTTCTTTCATCAAAGAAAATGGCTGGAAAAATTGTTGCAACTTTTCTGCCTCTTTTCTGAGTGTTTTGTAAGTTTTCTGAGAGATGTACTGGCTACACCCACAAAGTTCAGCAGCACACACATAGCTCAATTTAAATGCTTTTGTACTATTAGTATGAGACATCCACAATCATCATCGCCATCATCATCATCATCATCATCATCATCATCTTTGGGCGTGTGCAAGGCTTTAATCAACAAAAACTCCCACTATGACAGTCCTCAACATAAATTAAGTAGGACTGTACCTTCCTCTACTGCATGCATATATGACAGCAAGTAAAAGAAATATTTTTCGAAGGGGAGAAAGGACAACACAAATGATGGTAAAGCACTGTACAGAGTGTTTGAGAAAGAACCTAAGAATGAAGGGTATGTTTACATGAAAAACATGGATTCCTAATCCATGAAATACTGCTCCTCAGATCCTGAAAGCACATGATGAAGGGAAAAAAAGTTGTGCAAAGCAGTAGGCAAGAATAAGTCAGTCAATAAGAGAAAGCTCATGATCACAGCTGAAGTGAAGGTGCTTTTTCAATATATTTGTGTCTATGCTAATTTATTACATTTTATACCTATGCACTATCTTTTGCAGAAAGGTGTCTTCTCCAAGATGCTTCTGCTCCAAGTGTCTGAACACCAGCCAGCTCTGCTTTGCCTGAGCTGTGCTCTGTCACTCAGAAATACCTAGGAGCCCTCTTTCCAATGAGGCACACAGAGCCTCTCCCTGTGCTGGTGCCACCAATCTTCAGGGCCACTTACAGAACAGCTGTCATTTTGGTGAATCTGGCAGAGAGTGAATGGACAGGTCTTGTGAAGCCATGGATGCCTCAGGACATCTCCTTGCCTCAGCATCTCCTGCTAAGCATACTTACCTGCAGGGTCTTACTGAATACACCTGCACAGGGAGCAATGCTGTGTTTGTTTCTGGGCAGGGCTGAGGGATGATGGCTTGGAATCAAACACAGTTTCAGTCAATCAAATGAACTCTCTGAGAAAGGCAAGTAGGCTTAGGAGAAGATGTAAGGGATGCACTACTGTGTCAGCTGCCTCCTTTCAACACCTTTGATGATCTCCTGTGTTCAAGACTCTCTCTCAGTCAAATGCTGTGTTCTTTCCCTTTTTTAATTCAAGACAGCAACCGACTCTGTTAAAAATCATGGACTGATTTGTAACACATCTTAAATGCATTGGTACAGTTCTTAATACTGAGGTTTGCTAATTTTTAATAATTTCTAAGTTCAGCATTCAGAAAACAAGAAAGATAAAATTTTGTAGAAGGAATAATTATGTCAGCAAAGTGAAAGTAAGAACACACTTTACCAAAACATTTCTATCCTCTGTGGTTTAATTTAATAATCTCGTTGCCTATTTCTGTCCTATTCTACTGCAACGAGAATAAATAGCTTTTTGACAATTGAAAAAAATAAATATATAGAACTGGAGTTCTGTTCAGCAAACAAGAAATACAACAACTACTTCTATATTCTTTACTTTACATTAGTTTGAAGAACCTGACACCAGCTGCAGTTTTGTACTCATTAATACTCTTCACACAAAGTATTTCTTTTAACATTATCATATTTCAGAAGCCACATCTACACCTTCCAGAGATATCTGTAACCAGAAGATAGAAATTTTGTTTTCTATATCTTGACTTCTTGTCCATCACTCAGGATTTCCCTTCAGCATATGAAAAATGAATTATGAATCATATAACTCTTCCACTAGGTAAACCCAGGTAGCATAAAGAACCAGACAATGTCTTTGTGTTCTGCCTGGCTCATCTCACCCTTCTTGTTGCAGCATCACAGATATTATACACAGGCTACTGACAGCCTGAAAAATGTTCTGAATGTCTGACCAAAAGCCTGGGGCAAAGATCTTCACTTTATACCCTTACAAGGATAAATAGTCCCTCTGCAGATAAGCTCATGGACATCTACTGACATATTTATGGAGATAAGTAAATCATTGTTAGCATAAAACTGACTGTTGGCTACTTTCCACACCCTGATCAAAGGGGCCAGGGAACTCAGGGTTGTTAACTCCCCTTGTATTTGTGCTGTTTCAAAGTCCTCTCTCTTTTTATTAAATGGTAAGACTGATGTTTCACATTTAGCCTGTGCAGACAGAGGAAACAAGCAAACACAAAGTATAAAACCATAAATGTTTTAAAATCAGGAGAAGACACAGCTTTCCTCACTCCAAGATGTTTAGCAGTCATAGGTTTTCAGTCAATCTCATACACCCGGGGTGCTTGAACTTTGTTATATCTGCAAAGGTCTATGGATGGCAGGACATATGCCTACTCGATCCCTGCATGTGAATGCCTATGTAGAGATGACTTACTCATTATTTCAGAAACCAGGGCTTGTAGAATCCACCAGGAGCCATAAGGCTTATAGCAAAATGATCATAATAATGCCTGACAAGCAAAGGGAAGGAAGGGAATCTCAGAAATGAGTGCCAGTGTTCACTTTACACCCAAAGGAATTAGACTGGGAAAGTCCAGCTTTTGGAGGTTTTCAGTGGAATCTGGGTGCTGAGCATAAATGGAGAGGCTGCAAGAGAAACGAATGACATGAAGTAGGCAAGAGTAACAAGAGCTACCTAAAGGTTGCCTTTCCCTATAAATCAAGTGGAAGAGGCAGCCAAATACAACACTGTAGGGTCCTGGAGCAGCTCTCTTTTGTCAGAAGCCCCTCTGTAGGGGAAAGGAGAGACAATGGGAGCAGGTAATGTATATCCTTCTTAGGAGAGATGAGGAAAAACGAGACTGAAAATTCGACATAGTTTTATGTTCTCCCTCTGCTTTTCTCTTATTGTTGAAAAGTACCCTGCTCCCTTCTCCTTCCTGCTGTCTCATTCACGTCTGTAATCTCACTGGTGGAGACAACAAAAGACTAGAGATGCTCTGGTCCCAGATATGATCAACAGCCCAGCATATTAAGCTGAAAACCACAGGCATTACAGTTTCCCTTGGTGTCTCAATCTCTCTCACACACAGACTAGTACACTTATTCATGCACAAGTGTACTATCAAAATCCAAAGAAGATTATCTAAATACTAATGTTGTAATTTGCAAATTCTAGGAAAATCAACTTTGCAAACAAGAGATCCATAACAACACAGTCATACCATCTAACATTAGCAGAATTGACTGAAAATAAGTTCTATTTCAATTGATCAGCTCTAAATGAAACAGGAAAATAAATATTAATTTCAGTACTGTACTCAAACCAGGAGATATCTCTGTGTTAGCTTATTTCTCTGTGTGTTTTGCTTAGTTAGATTTTTGAAGAGCAAGAAATAAGGGGAGGGAAATGTGACCTTCTGGGTGATTCACACTGAAGTATCTTGTGCAAAAGGTTTCACCAGAATAAGCTGTGCAGTACCTGCTTTGATTCATTTAACAACGCTTCTACCATCTGACTTGAAAGTACACAGCTCTTGCAGTTTCCAGCAGTTTCGCAGGAGATGCTCAGCAGTTCTACAATTTCATCCTCATCTGTTAATTGTACCTGGAGAAAATGTCCAGGAGCAAGTACCAGAGACACTCATACACTGACAACCACAAACTTTGCTGAAAACAGTGTTGGTGCCAAGGGGCAACAGCCAGAGCAGTGACTGTAAGAATTTATACTTTTGTAACTGAAACCTAAATCTTATAAAGCTTTAGACCATAACAGTCCCCTGATGAGTGATTTCGCTCTTGGGTCAAAGGAAACAAGCTCTTTAGCCTTCTGAATAACTGTCTGATGAAATAATATTTAGCTCATCATAATATAGTACTTCACATTTCACATATGTAACATTCAAATGCTAATTTATGTCTGATCCACTGATACTAAGATATTAAGAAAAATATCTCTAGGTTATTGAAAACTTTTTTATTTTCTGCTTAAATAAGAAGAGTGTCAGAGGCCAGTGTTACACCAGGGGAGAAACTTGGTGCTGCTACTGATTAACCATTAAATGGGATGATGGGGTTGGATGGTTTATGGACTCTAAGTGAATTAAAGGCAGCTCATAGCAAGATGAAGCACATTTTAAAAAGGATGTTATAAGAGTACTTTGGAAAAAACAAAGAAACAAAGACTTTGAATGTAAGTGGGATAAAGGACAATGGAGAGTGCTAATTCTAAAGACTAATACCAGATAAATCATCCTTTCTCTGGGAAGCCCTGAGTTCCCTCTTGAAACTTAGGTACATCCTTAGGAAATAGTTTTTGTTCTGCTTAAAAAAAGCACAAGTTAGGCTAAATGTGTATTCTGCATCCCAGAAGGTTCCTACCAATATGAAAACAGCATATTTGTTCAGTATTTGTGGTATTAATGCCACCAAAATAGAGAGTTACAGGAATGAGTTGCCATCTCTTTAATTTCATTACAAGTTTTCTGGTTTGTATCAGTTTCTTCCTCTCCTGAGCTGTTGATAAGCTCCGACTAGAAGCTGAAATTGAGGGAGGTTTCTGGCTCCCTCTCCATTTCTGCAGCCAGGAAAGCTGTGTGGTCAGAGGATGGACCTGGTGCTCGGGCGGCTGCTCCCTGCCCTGCCCCCGGACACAGCATCGAATCCCGGGGCAGCACCAGCGGAATGCTCAGCCCAGGTTTGCTGCCAACCAGCACAAGGTGGCAGCATTTTAGCACTCTTCTGCCAGCTCCGGACTCCTGCGAACTCCGGCGGAGGGGGATCTACACCGGCTATTATTCCGGAGCCTCACTAAAGGGCTGTAAGAGCACTCACTGTCTCCAGCTGAACAGACCGTCTGTACTGCGGGGACAATGTGAAGAGCTGACTACAGAATGTGCTGAACTATTGCACAGAAAGAGACCGAGGAAATCCTTATTTGTCTTTTAACACTGCAGCGCTGTGGACTCCAAGAAAAAAGTTATCCTTTGCAATACACGGTTCCAACAGCTGATGTCTGCTAGATCTCTCTTTCCAAACTGGTGCCTCTCTGTGAAAAGTGTGGCTCCACTGCTCTGGGGAGGACGAGTCCCAGGGTGGTGCAACTGGCAGAAATTCCAAGATCTTCTGGGTTTACCTCTGCTTTGTGTAAGGTGACAGGGAGTGGCCCTCCCGTGGAGATTCCCTGTTGTGTAGGGCAAGTGCTTAGTCTGAGCTAACTCCAAGAAGGGGCTGATGGTGAGTAACCCAAGCTATCTCTAGCTGAGTTCAATGACATACTTACAGAGGAATACTCTGTATTGGTTGAAAAACACTAAAAAATGGTAAATCCAGAATCTTACCTGATAATGTCTGGCAGTTGTTAAAGCCTTGCTATTATTAAAAATCATGCATATTTTCCGGTTTGAGTTTTCCTAATTATTAATCATTTCAGCCACTGAGTCATACTATCATGTTCTACTACTGGGTTGAAAACCTCCCCATGACATAGCATAAGTACCACCTTGAGGGTAAAGTTTTTGGTTTTTAATTTTTTTAATTAAATGAAACAAACTGAACCCTTTAAATCTGGTTGGTGGGGGGGAATAATGGCGCTTTTTCCCTGCGCTTTTTCCTGTGCTTTTAGTTAGTTTGCAGCTGTTTTCTGTATGCTTTCCAGTTTCTCGATGTTGTTACATCAGTGGCCACCCAGAGTGAATGTGTTGTTCTGTTACTGATCTCAGCAGCATCACACAGAGGTAAAATGTCACCTCCCTGCTGCTCCTCATTAATCTCGGATTTGTACAGCCAAAGATCTCTGCACAAATGGCCCCTGGTACAGAGATCTCACACCTCAGCGCAGCCTAACAACACCAAATTGAGTAGAACTGTACTATGTTCGTTCATGAGATAAGTAGCATTTCTTTTTTCAGGCTGCTTTGGGGTTGTTTTTGCTCATTGCTCTGGTAGTAGAGAAAAGCTATATTTGCCAAGAGCAGGTCCCCAAGGGAAATTTTTATAATCCTGCAGGATTTGAAAGGAAAACAGTGTGAAAAAGAACACTAGCTTTACAAATTTCAATATTTTTGATAATACTCTAGACTTCCATAGTAACAATATTAGGTGTTTCTTCCTTTAGCAACAGATTTTAGAGATTTTAGAGATTAATCGATTTCTGAGTCTTTTTAGGTCATACTAGAGATAACAATTGCTTTCTAAATTTACGCAGAAGTCATGGTAGTTCATGTGCTCCTATCAATTCCCATCCTTTTTCCCTTGAATACAATAAGCAAACCCATAAGGGAATGAGAGAGTTCAGAGTTAGGAACTGTCAGCTTTATTCCTGATGTGTTTTTTCAGTCTGTGTACTGGAGCAAGCAACCCCTTGCTCTATCAACTATGAGATCTGGCAAAAATGGACAAGCTTTAGACCAAGCAGGGCACTTCTGATCTAACTCAAGAGCTCACACAGGTGTTATGAAGGGGGCAGGTGTGTTGAGTAGCCACTCTAGCCTTGAGTCTTGCTGCAAGCATAAAGCAAGAAGAAAATATTCAAAATTATGAGTGAGTCACACGAAGTAAGGACAAGGGGATCAAAAGCCTCCTATCCCAAGTATTCAGGATTTGGCTAGAAAGGAAAGCATGGAAGTAATTCCTCTCCCTGGGATCACCTATTTTTTATTGTGTGGAACTTGTGGTGGCATCAAGGGTTTCTTGGTGGATTTAGGATTCAATCAGGCAGTGAAGATGCTGTCCATTATTATAATCTCAAAACAGTTGTCATGCCTGACTTCTGAAGAGTGAGTGACTCAATAGCAGAAGTAGACTTGTTCTGTGAATATTTACCGACCAAAAATCTATAGTAAGGCTACTAATATTTTCTTCTCACATTTATTTTGCTACATTGATGAACAGTGTATCACAGTGTTGTACCCCATTCTAAGTAATATACCACTTTTGCTTGGGCTGAGGTTTTGGTGTCTTATAAAAAGGGAATAATTTACCTCTCTTTCTTTTGTAGATCTTTTGGTACAACTTTATGGAAAATGGAGAAACTAAGTTTCTCAAGATCAGATCAGAAATTGTTGAGAAAATCAACATTTACTTTATAAGCTATTCTGTGTCTACTATACCATTGCTAATTTATACTGTCATTCCCAGGTAGACAATAGAAGGGCTGGAACATTTCTAGATATGTTTTCCCCCTGAGGAAAGCATCTGTAATTGGAATTTGTATTAGAGATTATTAGATGCCTTAGCTAATAAAAGACTGCTGTAAAATTCCTCTTTTGAAAGAAATTGCCTATTTAAAAGATGCTACATCCAAAAGAGGCAGAAAGACCTAGAAGAAAAAAGCCAAGTAATTTTGTCCAAGATCACACAGGAAGTACATGTTAGAGCTAGGACTATGCCACACTCCATTCTGCACACCTTGGCTATTGGTGATGTTACCTATCTTAGGTTTTGCAATTTGGCAACACTTCATTTTCTTTGGAAAGCAGTTCAGACTTGAGAAACTCTTTGTCCTGTTGTGTAACTTCTCATTTTCCCAGCCCAGTGGCAGTGACAGACCTAGCAGTGGAGAGTTCTGTGAAGTCCCAGTGACTGCAGTAGCAGGAAAACCATGGCCAGAAGAAAAAGAAGCAACAGGTATTATATCCATTCTTTTGCTTCATATCGGCTCCTGTTTTTTTTCTGATTTCACTCAAAGATCTCTCCATGTGTAGGAAAAAAAGGCTCTTGATTTTCTGATATAATCAGATAGCATTTCAATTTATTGTACTACTCAACTATATTCTTGGTCAGTATTCATCTGTCTCGTAGATCTGGCTGTTAAATGTGTGTACCTGGGAATATCTCCTTCTGTGCAAGTACAGCACATACCACAGCTAAGCCATAGGCTGTAATACAATTCTAGAACAATAATGACATGCAGGACAAAAAAAATAAAAGGCAGTCCTCTGGAAATTAATTTTTCTATTTTCCTCTTCAGCTTTAGGCATTCACAACATGCTTTTAGTGCTTGTATCTTGAGAGGATCAGATGCCATGCTTCCAAAATCTCGATCTTGAACCAAAGCAGCTAAGAACACTCTTTCCCAGGTGAACTGTTCTTTCGTGGTAAGAGCTTTCATAAGTTGATGCTTTCACATGTAGTCTTCAACACACTGGATAAACAACCCAAATTTTCCATCCAAGATAGTAATTGAGAGTGGATGGAAATGGCCCAGTATCAGTGGCACCTCACATTAGTTCGTGAGACAAGTGATCAGCTCCTGAACATGGTTGATGTATTCTAACTGGAAGAGGATATTTCTCCCACAGGCACGGTAATTGCCTGTGTCTCTAAGAAGGTAGGGGGTTAAGATACAATCCTTTATTTTTTCAAATAGCTTGTGGTATGATATTGCCAAGTAAAATTGTTGTTTTTGTCATACACCCTGAAGCTAGACATGGGCTTTAAAACCAGCCTGTGTAAACGTTTCGGCAGTTTGTAAAGCAGCTATTACAACATGACTCTGAATACTTACCCTAAGGTTGTGAAGACTGAAAGGTGACAGATCACTGAACAGTTCAGCTGTAATAAAGTATTTTTGAGGATATTGCCTGTAAGGTAAATTAACAAGCCTAGGAAGAGCAGCAATCTAGACCCAAGCAAAATACAGGAACATTTCAAAGTGCTTTTCAGCAGTTTTGCTTGCTCCTCTACACTGAATCATAGCATTGCAGGGATCATCACAATATAGAGAATCATAGAATGGTTTGGATTGGAACGGATCTTAAAGATCCTCTAGTTTCAGTGCCCCCACCATGGGCAGGGACATCTTTCACTAGACCAAGTTGCTCAAAGCCCCATCCAACCAGTGTGGAAACTACCATAGAGGGGGCATTCACCACGTCTCTGGGCAACCTGTTCAAGTGCTTCATCACACTCTTAAAAAATAATTTATTCCTAATATTTAATCTAAACCTACCCTCTTCCTACTTGAAGCCAATCCCCTACAAGTGCTTGTTAAAAGCACTCTATATCTCTTAGGTACAGAAAGGTTGCTATAAAGCTTCCCCAGAATCTCCACTTCTCTAGGCTGAGCAATAACCTGTGTTTGTTTCCATTCTACATCTGTAAAATGGGTTACCTGGGTTTCCTAGACTTATGCATATAGGAAACTGATAATCATAGAGGACAAATTTTGGAGACAATGCTGTCCAACCTGATGACAGTGGAAGCATTACATATAACTTGACAGGGAATTAAATTGCTGCACAGTAAAATTTAGCCTCCCTCTGGAGAGTTAACATACTTAAAAGTGTCATTTCTGATTATTGATAGCCTTAACAGAACTTGGAAACCTCCTGTTATGGTGAAGTTGACTCCTTTCCAAGTTCTGGAAACTAGTTGCATCCATTAATTTCTTATATGCTTCAGAATTCAGACCCAATTCAGCCAGCCTGAGAGTCTATTCAAATCTTGTGAATATTTAGAAATATCAGATATATCAGCACAGTGTGTTTAAAAGTATGTTTGAACACTGATAACAAGTTCCAAGAATGTTACAGTCATAAAAATGGATCTGAAAAAGGAAACTACGTTCTCTACAAAGACTCTTCCTTATTCTCAAGAGTGCAGATGGAGGAAATGTGAGGCACAAATGAATGCTAGTGAAAGAAAGTTTAATTGGAAATGGCAGGTGTTTATCCATCACAGTCACAAACACCTTCATTTTAAACACAATTTGGCCTTCTCCTCCTTTGAAAATGAAAATAAAATGCAGAAGAAGAAAGTGGGAAAAGCCACAGCTTTCCCAGTTTTGCTTTCTAAACACTCTGAGAGAAATTTTTGAACATGAATTTTATGTATGCTAAACAATATTGCTCTTTTCAGAAAAGTTTTCCCATTTCATCCAAGGATCTCATGATGTTATATGCTGAGCTTCCCTAGGACCTGATAATCTTTTGGTTCTCTGCCAACACTGCATCCTTTTGTCCAGATCTGAATGATGTGGTTGGATTTGTAGTGGTGATGGAAGACTCCACATATGTCTCCGTACATCTTGAACTGGTAGGGAACACTTTTTCTTTACTAAGTTTAAAAAGCAGTCCAAACCAAAAGATATAACTGAGCACTTTACTTCCAGTTAATTTTCAGATAAAGGGAATCACAGCCTAGCTACAGGCTGAGACATATTTTCCCGAAAGGTCTCTCTTACTTCCATAAGTAAACCTATCTTTCCTTTCCGTGTAGCCCATCATCCCTTGTAAATGAAGATGCCAGTCCTGCCTTGTGTTAACCAGTATGGCCCTAATGGGGTAGTAGGAGCAAGCCCACACCAATGAGATCTTCAGTGCCTGAATCTAAGATATATGCCTCAGGAGAAAAAGGAAGAGAGAACTTTATCTTATTTTATAAGTGATAAACTTAGTTTATCACTTGAGTTCAAACAGTGTGATATCACACCAAAAGTCACCAGCTATCCCACACCAGCTCCTTCCACACAAGGGGGGAAGGAGGATACAGTACAAAACCAAATAGAACTTCTCTATCTTATCACATTTTATAATGTGTTCTGTTTTCATTACAGGACTGATAGTACAAAAATAGCAATTCTGTTTGCTTCTGTTGAAGCTAAACTAAACCACCCGTTTATGCATACAGTTTACTAACATTCCTGTGAGCAATAGTTCTGCTTTCTCAAAGATCAACTAGGAAGTGATAATTGAGAAGCAATAACTTTTTACAGATTCTTGCCACAAGGAAGCCATACAGCAAGAGTGCAAGTTGTTGGGGTTTTTCTTAGATTGCTGCTCCTTCCTACAGTAATTTTCCTAATCAAAGTGGAGCTTACATTAAACACTGAAAAATGTGCTTAATGGAAAAGATGCAGAATTTTGGAAGGCTCCATCAGAGAAACATTTTTTATTTTCCTTTTCATCAAAAACAGGTTGAATGCAGCAGGAAATCTGTGGCACTCTGCTTCTCATTTTGAAATATGTGAGTAGTTTGATTAATAGTTTCATCTACAAGATGAATTGAAAGAGCGATTTTCCTGGAATGGTACCAAGTGCAGAAGTGAAATGCTTCAGCAAGAACTGTGTTGCTCCACAGATATTTTCTTAATTGAAAGTTCACTGCAATCATTGACATTAAAGAAAATTGTGTTGAATTCCTGTTTTGTTTCAGAGAATGACAAGTTTTACTCATGCTGTCTCACAGTTTCAGATTTTCCCAGAGCTTTCTAATGACTCTGGTGGGCATTTTTAAACTGTCCCTTGGAGGCATTTCTCAAGATCAGCTTTTTTTTCAAACTGACAGCAAATTTGGAAACAAATCCCAGCTGGGGAGCTCCAGGGCATCATCTGGAAGAGAAAAGTCCCTGAGTGACCAAGTGTTTAATGGGTTGTTTATATACCACCAGACATATCTGGATGAGCCTTGGGCTCCCAAGGTGAGCCTTAGGCTGCCTGCAACAGCTCTGTGAGTGCCAATCTGGGTGAAAGATTAGTGAATGCAGGAGCAAGCTGTCCTCCCAGCTGCCCCTAACTTGGCAGAGTTTGCAGGGGAAAGACTCACCCACTTACCCCAGCCCACAGCTTAGTGAGGGTCACCTGCAATTGGGCCTCACTCATGACTTCCCAAGTGTCTGAGCAGAGACTGCAAACTCTGGGGGGTCACCCAAGCACAGGCCAATCGTAAGGGTGCTCATTTATGGCTGACATAAACCTTTTAGATTTTACCAGGCACCCAGAGTGAAGGGCAAGGTTTCTTTGTGTAAGGCAAGGCAAAGGTTCTCTGTTACTGAGACACCATGGGAGCTGAAGAATGTGAGATTCTAGCTAAGAGCAAGTACACAATGCTGACTGAATCTATCAGAAGCAAAAGGAGTGCTCTCCCTACTTAAATTCTGCTAGCCAAAAGACATCCAATCTGAGAGTCAGCTACAAAACAAAAACTGCTTGACACATCTCACTTTCATAGGAGAAAAAGAAGTCATTATGAAAATACAGTGATGAAGGCCAGACTAGCACCTGTATCAGCTTGCCCTGTAATTAATTTATAGCTTTTTATCTTAATTAAAAGTATGATGGATACATTGCACTGTAAATGCACTTCATATAATTCCTGTCCTAAAGAACATCCAAAGTAATTATAATTGTATATTATAAGGTGTTTAGATCAAAGCAGATCACAATGCAGTATCTGAAAATAAAAATATTTTCCATATTGACACATAGCTCTAGTCCACATTTCCTTGCAAAAACATTTTTGGAAATAGTGGAGTTGAGTATCCGTGCAAAAGTACCTGGGAATTCTGAGAATCCAGGATCTAAAATTGCCAACTCAAATATTCCAAATTCAAATATTAACTACAATTCTCCAGTGAATTCTCTGGTTTTGTTAGCTGCAGAAAATAGACGTATGAGCAGATATAGTATCCAGATAATCCATTTATTAGGGTGTGGAAAATATCATAATTTTAATTTCAGAATTTTTCTTCTGTCACATTACCAAAATTTTTACACCATAAGAATTGTATTTAACCTTCCCAAATCCAATGTGTTTTTTTTTTTTCCAAATTCAATTACTTAATATTTTGCATAGGCTTTAGCTAATTTGCTAATCAGAAACACTTGGCATGTCTGGCTGTGATATATTTATTTGGAACACTTTCAAATCTGTAAATCACTGAACTTTTAATATGGGCTTAGAGAATTAAATATGCTTCTCAAGAATCTTTTCTTTTGTGTTTGCCACACACACACACTGACATAACACATATTCTTATCCTTTCTCTTTCTAACTCCATTTTGTACATTCTATTCTTCCCTTCGCTTATGACTGGTAGTGATCTCTTTGAAATGAAGGCTTATCATTGTATGTATCAGTCAACGTGCAGCTTGGCATCATTTGTATTCATGGAGCTCTGTTGGAGAGCAAAAACCTTCATAACAGTACTTTAAAACCAAAATTGCAACATTTTCTGTGAATTGTACATATAAGAAATATGCAATGTCGTGGTCCCATCAGCAAATTGGAAAGAGATTGAGTCATATTTCACAGTCTGCCTCGGGGTTTCTCTAACATTCTGCATGTGTGGATGCTGTACATATTTCCTGGGTATCAGACAACATTTGATAGAAAAAAAAGATTGCCTGGGATAATTGATTACCTCAATTCCAGATCCCCCTGCACAGGGGAATAAATGCATGTACTGGAAATTTTACTGTTAGGCAATTGCTTGTGGGCTGATAAGGTTCCAGCAGAATCTCTATGTCAAGTTTCCCTTAGAAAAAAGAAGTGATTCACTTTGTTTTCTTTAGCAAATGCATCCCCTTGTGCACAGAGCTATGTGGCAGGGCCTGCTGTTTAAAAAGGGCCAGAATTTTAGATGTGTAACTTATGGAGCACTTTTGTCACAAAGATGATAAATATTTGGTGCTTTGCGTATACACTGTGTGTTACGTGACCTCTATCCACATGAGGCAGAGCAGCTAAGGCTTCAGACTTCAGGAGCTGAAAGTCTCATTCTGGGCTGACCTACTGTCAGAAAGACTTTATGCTAAATACACCCCTAAAACACCCTGACCAAAAACTGCTGGTGACAAAATATGGCAAAGTGATCTGGCACACATTCAGGCCATTGCAATGAAGGATAATGGCCATTGCTGCAGGGAAAGGGCAGGGCCACAGCCTTACAAATGATGTGTTGCTTTGAAATCACCCATTTGTACCACAAGTTTAAACACTTCGAGGAGCATCACATGCTGCAGCAGGGTTGAATGTCCTGACATGTGTCAGGGTACCCAGATATAAAAGTGTCCTGTGTCTTCCTTCCCCTTCTCAGCATGCAGCAAAGCAGAAGGAGGCCAGCCTGTTCTTTGTAATGGTGATGCTTTTAAGTGACCAGGTGATGTGGAAGAAAAGCAAACATAACTTAGGGGATCCAATAGAAGAGTGATCAAAGCTTTCCAGGGCTTTGATCACTTTCCTGCTGCCGACCTTCTGAGTACCGGTATGAACTTTTCACACTTCCACCTTCCCAAAAGACCTCACAAAATACAATTTTACATAACTTGCAGAAGGATCATGAAATCTCTATATGTGTATGAATTTTTTCTATCCTGATAGCTCTGTAAATAACTTATCACACCCAGTGGAGAAGTGTGGCATCTGGTAACATCATTAAGTAAGAACATAAAGCATTTGTTGAAAAAGTACTAACACTCATAATGCAGCAGTTCACACTCTTCAGAGAATTCAGACTTCAGGAGAAAAATCACTGATATTTTTCAAAGCTGGGATTGACAAGGCTGTGCTCTTGTTTCTTTAAACATAAAGCAGGTGTAACTCTGTATTCATAATTCACACTCCCACTGCAGTAGTCCCACCAAAACAACAACATTTTTCTTTCACCATTACCACAAGAGAAGAAAGATGTTTGGAATGGTTTTAACAGTTGTGTGGACAGTAGTGCTGCTCAAAACTAGTGAGAGTTCTAAGTAATTTATTTCTGGTTTTCCCAATTTGATTATTTTTAAAAATACAACAAAAGCAATAAACCCAGAAAATACATTAATGTAAATAAATGTCTTCTTGCAGTGCTTCATTAAAATATTATTTTTGACAAGTCTTTGCTGTCCCCAGAAAATACTGGTTTTGTTCTCTTTTACCAACCAGGCAGATGCCTTATGAAGGACATCAGGACTTTTCAGTGCAGCAGTTCATTTACATATCAGTCCCTGAAATATTAATATGGGAGCTTTTCTGCTGAATTGCTCCCCAGTGGAGCTATTAAAACATGTTCATTAACACCACTTTTTCTGTCACAGTGAGGTGTTGTAGTCACAATGATTTTTCTTAATGTGCTCATATGTTTCCTCTAAAAGAGGAGTAACAACTGGAAGCATTGATCAAAAAGGTGATATATGAGGACAGAAATACTTCTGATTTCCTTGTAAAAAAGTCATTTCTAGTATATAACCTGTGGATATTGTCTCACACACTGGAATACATTCACATCTTACCAACATAAGGGAAAACCTAAGGCAAAAGCTCAACCTTGAGAAGAGTCCTAAGAACAGAAATAAATAATGACCTATGAGGGCTTCCCATCAGATGACTTAGACACCTAGTTTTTCTGCAAGTCATCCCTGTGTTTTTCTTGGGAATTTAGTTTTGGAAGCAATCACCAACTACATTTTTAGATTCTGAGTCATGAAAACTAAAGTCTTGTTTTCAAGGTATTGTTTAAGGGTTCATTAAATATTGAAGTTGGAATACATGATCTTCCTTTTGCAGTCAGTACCCATTTGTTAAAAATAGGTGCTTAAGGATTTTTTAAAAGCATTTAAAATCACTGTGAGATATAAAAAAGTGTCGCTGGTTTTCGTACATGCCATTATAAATAATTAAAATATGAAATATTTTGTTTATAACAAGGCAGATAATTCTTGTTGAAATTTGAGTTATGACCATCCTATCATATACCATGCAAGTGTTTAACTCATGTGACTATAAAACTAATAATACGAAACAGAGTGAAGCAACATAAACTGGAAGATAGGGAAGTACTACTTTGCATTTGGTTATATATGCATTTGAAAGAAGAAATAAAAAATTTAATCATTGGAAATCACTAGAATAATACCAGCATATGAAATGCTGCCTACTGATTTGGTATAACCTGGACTCTACCCAGCTAATTCATACTGTTTTTGAGCAGTTTTGGCAACCTAAGTAGTAATGCTCCAAAGGTTTGCAGCAACGGTCTCATGGACTAGAGCTTAAAGCAGTTCTCTTTCCATGTAGAGTGCCTCTTTGATCTTAAATGGCATTATTTCAGTTAGCAAATCAAAACAAACTTGCTTCCCATGATAAATATAAATTAAGCTACGTCTCAATGAGAATTTCTCTCTTCTTCCTTATTTTTTCTCTCTTATTGATTCCTCTAAATATATTGGGGGACATTTGGAGTTCTTAGTGCTTTTTTGCAGAAGCAGCCACACAACACTAACAAAAGGATAGTTAATGAGTACATTAACTGTCAGGAATGGAATCACAGAAAAAGTAGGGAGGGTAAGACTTTTCCTCATCTTTGCCCAGATATAGATGCTACCCAGAAAGTATGATAGTTTTCATAACAGTCAACTCTCCATGATGTAGTAACAGGAAGATTTTCGAAATATGTCTGTTGTGATTATTTTAATTAGATCAATCTGTCAGAGAGATGATGTCACTGGCATCATATTATGAAACTAAAAGAAATACAAGACTGTTCTGTTTGAAAGTGACCGACAGTGCACGACCTTGCACATGGAGATAAGTTTATGTTGTTGATTTACTGTAACGAGTTCCTCCTGAGTTTGGTAATTAATATGTCCTGAGTTAAGTGTCTCATGCCATTGCACTAATAAATCTCATCCAGTGCAGAAAGAAGTTGAATTTCCTGAGGTGAGAGTGTCACTGAATTTATATGCACAAAAAGCAACACCTCTCTCTTCCCTTTCAGGGAAGTAAATAATTCAGTGGCATATTCTGTCTTTACTATGGTTTATGTGACAGCTCTCTTTAGATTGCCAGAATGTTAAAATCTATGGGATCAAAACCTATATGTTATTATGGAAACATTTTTTTTCTCTATCACTTAAATCCAAACGTAAAATTCTTTCCAGAAATTACAAACATTTAGATTCATAATACCATTCTTGTCTTAATCCAGTCTTTTTTCACGCAGCACCTGAAAATAAATTACTTGAAAACACAAACCATGGCTGCGTACACACAACCACTAAAAAATTACCAAGCAGTTTCTAAAGGGAAGCTGCTAATTCTGCCCTCTCACTCCAGGAAACTTCATGGCTATAGAATTATGTTGTTACTATTGATTGCCACATCAACAATATGGCAATTTGTAGTAGACCAAAGAGCTCCTAAAAATAGCTTCCCACTGCTCTCTATGAGAAGGACTCAGAAATCCTGCAGCAGTATTGCTCTTGCTCCTGCTCCAGCAGGATGGGGATGAGATGACAGTACTCTCTGCTCTTTCCCAGAGGTGGCTTCCTGCTCTGCCCTCTCAGTGAACTTTTCAGTGAGCAGAAGAAGCAGTGCTGCATGCCATTAGTTTGGATTGCTCTGGAAAAGCGTACTTGGCTGGAAGATAAAGTAAAGCCTTCGAAACTCTTTTCATATCTCCCTTCTTTTCCCTCATATGCAGTAGGGCATATGTGCCTCCATATGTGCAGCAGTTCTTATGTGACAACAGAAGACGCTAATGGGTGGGAAGAGCCAGGGAGTTTTTCTTAGCTCCCTTAACCAAGGGAACCATTATCTCAACCACAGCACCACTTGAGAAAAGCTGCCCTATATGCAGATCCAAACACTTGTATGAGACCTCTTGCTCTTTCATCTTGTGTACTCCAGACTTTTCCACCTACCACAATACGGTGTGTCAGAGAAGAAAAATTTATGTGTGGAAGCATCAAAAGGATTTCAAAGGTGTATTTGCACGTAGTATTTCCATTAAATGTTATTATTCAGTACCTGCACTTTAAAAGTCAGGTACTGACTATTTTCCTTTCACACATGTCTAAAACCTAGAACCCAAACAGAACAAATGGAACTTTTTTAATCTTAAAAAAATATTCAAGCCCTTTTCATAAATCAGCTTAAAAAATCAATTTATTAAATAAAAAAATTGCCAACAAAGCTTTTTCATTCAAAAACATTTGACCAGTTCTACCTTCTATAAAATATTGAAAAGCAACAGGATTACATTGTGTATGTTCAACTAAAATTGGGAAAAACTGAATGTCTTTTTCTGCCAGTGCTAAAATGCCGTTGATATATATCTAAAACTATTTTAGACAATTTTCTGATCAAACTTGAAGTCCTATGTTACATCTCATCTCACTGGCTAAAGAGGACTAACCTTTCTGAACTTAGTGACTATAACTTTATTTTACTTGTCATCTGCAAGAAGAATGAACCCCTACCAGAGGATTCAGTTTCAATGATCTGAAACCAATCATAAGTTAAGTCAGCTGGGAAGCATCCTTTTAATAAGGAAATAAAATGAGTAATAATTAAAATGAAGTTAAAAATGCTTAATAAGTTTATAATATCTCACATGGAGAGAAGGCTACATGCAGCATATAATAGTTCAGCCTCATCTAGGAGAAAAGCAGAAACAGAGAAGGATAAAATAAGCCTTACATGGTGAGAATAATTAATAGAAGTTACATGGAATCAGGAAAAAACAGGTAGAAGAAGGAAAGAGCAGGTCAAAGCCTACAGAGTATGTAAAACCAAGAAGGTTTCTAGAAGACAGGAGCAGAAGCCCTAACACCAGCTCTGAGCAGCAGCTGGGTAGAAATGGTCACTAATGTGGAAATACTATACTCAACAAGTGTTCCTGATCAGCAGTTGGAAAAGTCATTGTATATTAGCAGTCTCAAAAATAACAATCAAGGACACAAAACAGAAGGCAGTAATTTTAAACATTTTGGAATTAAGCATGCCTGAATAACTTACGTTGATAGGTCTTTAAAGACTAAGCCCAGAAAATGTGTCAACACCAATTATGAGGTTTAATACCTTTGAATAACAGAAAATTTCTGACTAAAATAGAAAAGCCTTGGTTAACATTTTTAAAGTATTTATAGTTCAATCATATCGGTATAAACACAGACTAACAATGAAGACATGATATATTAATGGGTTAATACAGAACTAACCTAAGGAAAAATCAAATTAGCTTCAATTTAAGGAAAAAATTCACAATATTAATGTTTTGTTTGGTTAGGTTTTTTGCTGGGACTCTAAGGCTTAGCTGAGAGTATCGTTGTTAATTTAATGCAGTTAATGTCTTCTTAAAGTTGTTCAGAAAGATTTTGACTTTGTTCTATATGATGTTTTCACTGAAATTAAAATATGACAAAAGTTAACATTGCATACTTCTAAAGGATTCTGAAGTAGTTAACTGAATTGGTCTTAGAGTAATTCCAAACAGCTTTTGCTATCATTGAACATCTGTGTTTCTAATAAGGACCCTTGGGGATAATTTATATTGAACATCTTTTTCCATCGACCTTGCAGCAAATGCAAAATGTGAAAAGGAAAAGGCTGGGAGCTGAATCCAGCTGAATCCATACTTATTCCCCTGACCTATAATGTGAACCCACAGTCAAACTTTAATGAGCCAAATGAGAATCATAACTATTACGACTATAAGCACAGAGCTCAAATTTTATACCAGTTTGTAATTACTAAAATCAGATAAAGAAAAAGATTAGATGTCATTTTTACTTTGATCAAAATTATTTGAACTACTTTAGTTCATCCAGTGCGAATTCCATGTCAGACCAGTTTCTGCTTACCACTGCCCCTTGTGTGTTCTGATCACAGTGTGTAAACAAAAGGACCTTCTACAAAGAACTAAACCTTTACACGTCATAAATGGGCTTGATTTTAATGTTTGCCCTTCATATAGATGGTTCTGCTTTCTGAGCAAGATTTAATGCTGACCATATTAGAGAGTTTAGAGAACACTCCTCCAGTCCAACAGTTACTGATGAACAAAAGCTGAAGAAGGAAGACTTCAAATTCTCTCCTGAACCTAATCTAATGTCTATAGAAACGAAAAGAAAAAAATAAAAATTAAAGAAAAAAAAAACCTAAAAAAATTAACAACAAAAAATCACAACAACACTCAAACCTGCTTTGTGACAGATTTCTGGTAGTCACTGAAAAAAAAACAAAAAAAAAAGAGATATAAAAAGTATCACACTTTGTATTAGGCAGCATAGTTGCATTAAATTGAGAGTCCTCAAAATGTCATTATAGCTCATGGATACTAAAAAAACCCAAGAATGATTCAAAATAGCAGAGGTGTTAATCAGTTTTGTCTCTAAAAGCAAACAGTGGGCTGTGAACTTAGCAGAAAAATCTAGATTATTTTATTCTATCTCTTAAATTTATCTGCTTCCTTTGTGAATGTCATTTCTTTTTCTGTTCCTGCCTTTGGCCTACAACCATCTGCAGGGTATACACTGATGCTATTAGACAGCTCAGCAGGAATTGGTCACACCTTCTCTGGGGGCATTTCCTGCAAAGTATCAATTCATTCCACCAACAAAATGGTTCATTTCTCACAGTGTCCTATTTTACCTTGTTTCATCTTTCTCCATTGCCATTTATTCCTTGATGGATTTATAGGTTTCAGAAATTCACTGACACCCAGTAAAGTGTAATTTATCACATATGTATGCTAGCAGTGTTTGCATCAACACACTGCATCTCCAGGTGTGTTTCATGTATTTTCTCCTTCCACCTGAGAATGGAAGATTGAAGAGTGATTGTTATGCTTCTGGGAAGTTGAGTATGTCTTTCTCAAACAATACTTTATTCAGGTGCAATGCATACATATTACTTATTTAGCAGTCATCTATAATTCCATGAGAGGCAGGTAAGGTTTCAGACAAATAGGCCAGTCATAAAAGTAAACAGCTGAGATTTTCTTTTCTCCTATTTGTTGTCAGCAATAGCAAATTTACAACAACAACAACATTCATGGTGTGCTGTGCAACATATTAATTTGGAATATTTTAACACTGAGTAATGTCATACTCTACTTCCTTTCTATTCCTCAATAAAAATAAGTTCATAAAAACTCTGGCCCAGATCCAGAGCACCTCAGTTTTGAGGATGTTCCATTTTTAGGTGCTTGTGTTTGGGAAAAGGACTGAATAAGTATTCTGAATTAAATTTCCCATTGCTCTTTTAAGTGGAAGGAGGTGAGTACTTGTAAAGGACTCTGGGAAGTTCAGAGTACTTGTGGAGCCTGCTGGTACAATACTGCTTTGTAAAGTATCCCATCATTACAGGAAAAAATAACCAGTAGGACTAACCCTGTGTTCACAACACACCAGGACTCTGATGTTCTGAAGCTGTTTCTCCTTGTTTTTATACAATGCTAAAAAACCAGAAAATACAGAGAATACAATTTCACTGCCTAAATGCTTCTGCTGAGATTACACAGGGTGGTGTGAAAGATAGCTCCTGTCCAGGCAAGATAACAGGCCTAACTCTTGCTTATCAATTTTAATTTAGCCTTTCCAGAAATCATCCTTTCCAAGAGGTCTGGCATTAAACCAAAGCTCTAAAACAAGACAAATAAATAATTGCATTTCCTCTAATAAGCTGGAACAGAATTCCCTTTGAAATCAGAATTGGATGGTACACTGTATTTTGCATACTTTATATGAATAATTACCACCATCTTCAAAATTGTACAAATTTTATCTCTTCAACCTCTGCTTTGTATATAGAAATTATTAATGCACAGATCATAATTATCTGCTATGTGGCACAAATAAAGTTTTAAATAATTCATCCAGAGTTGATGTCAAAAGGTGAAATATAAAATATAGGAAAAAAATAAAGTAAAGTAAAGGTGGGAAAAGATATAGACATTAAAGGATAAATATGTAAGTTATTCTCATAGTGAACCATCCATTGGCCCTGAAAAATACAAACATATCCTCGGGTTATTTATAAATCATACCATCCCAGAAGGCTCTGGAGATTTTCATGACTGTTAGAGATTAGTCAGTACAATCAAGATTTTCAGCAGGGTCTGTGATTCCCACAGAATACCAGCCATACCAACTCAATTGATATTTGGTGGTTCTGATTGGATTTCTCTTCTAGGAGCTACTGCCTTTTCAAACTTGCATCTCCTTTTAGTGTTCTTTATGAGGAGACCCTTTGCTTGCAAGGAACCTGCTCATTCTGAGGGCTCTGTCACCAAAACCATGCCTCTCCTTATCTGTTCTCAAGCTAGCAACTATTTTCTCAGAAGGTACACATCCATGTATGGCAATGCAAATTTAACAACAATTTTTTTCCTGTTATTTCTGCACTTATTTATAACTATGTTTCTGTATTGTCTTCCTTACTTTTTCTTTTTTAGTCGAACTGTTCATCTGTCATCAGTATGACCTCAGTAAAGAGACTTTTAGTACCCAGTTATGCCTGACAGTTACTGCTGTTAGCTGGAGATACTCTGGTGCAGGAAATGCACATTTTCTTCTAAGGAAATTTTTAAAGCTGCCTCCAATTTATTGATATAAGAGAAATAATATCATTACCTATGAAACCAGCAATGAATTTAACTAATAGAAATCTATATGAAGAAGAAATCAAACATCTGAAGGGTCCTGGAACCTTAACAGCTGGTCTGTAATAAACTCATATTGTCCAATTTGAGAAAGGCCAATCCTGTGCATAACAGTGAAAGGAGGTCCTCAAGAGAAAGCCAGTGTGATCTAAAAACTAATCTTGATCCATTCCTGTATTTTTGTATTTGTATTTTGTATTTTGCAATAAATCTTCCCCTACATGCTGCTGGGTATTAAACTAACTGCCGGTTGGGATATATTAGGACAAATTATTTAGGTATTAGAAGTGTGATAAAGAAGAGGTTATGTTATTTAAATACAAATAGGTTATGATATTTAAATACAAAGAATTATGCAGGAGCTACATCCAAATCAGACTCTCTTTTAGGGAAGTCTTACTTTAATTGCTTGTGTCCAAATTCTTCTCCTGAAAACTTTAGCTCATTCCTGAAGAGTTTTAATTCTTTGAGCATTCTCTGAGCAGGTTCAGGGCAGCCTGAGTGGATTATTCCTCTTGGCAGAGGTCACTGCCACACCTGCTGTTCAGATTCCATCCTGTAACAGTCACCTCAGTTACAGTTTGAGGAAGCCAGGTTCACTGTCCTCCTTTGCCTGAGAGTTTTCAAACATACATCACAAGAAAGAACCTTGACCCTCTGCTGCACCTAACTGCGAGCTAGGAGTTGAATAACATCTGTGCCACTTCTGATCAGAGGGCAAAAGGAAACACATTTCCTGTGCCTGTTTTTTTAGGTCATTCTCCTGCATGGGGGGAAGCCTCAGCTGTGGTGTCTGCTCCAAGGCCTGCCTGTGCACTGCAGCTTAGGAGGGGTGCATGTGAAATATATAAACACACTATGGAAGAACATCTCCAGCCTGTGTCTTTGCTTGTCCCCAGGGAGTACTCTAACTGCATAATCAAGCAAACAGGTAAAGTCTTTCCAGGATTTTCTTGCTTTCATGCACATCACAGCAGGTACCATGGGTAATGTCCCAAAGGAACTAGGTGGGTTAGCAAAACAGAGTTAACAAACCTGTGATGGATAGACCTGACCCCTACTCCCATATGCCACTGATAAAGATGGGGAGAATTATTTTTTTGCAAGGAAAGAAATAGTACTAACATTACAATAGCTATGTTAATTTAAAATATATATTTTAAAAATTACCCATACTCATCTTTAAAGGAATGTAGTGTGGATCTGTGGAAGGGAGTGAGAGAAAGGGATGGGCTGCTGCAGAGTTGCCCATGTGCCACAGCAGTCCTGAGGACTGGGTCAAGCTGGAGACATCCTGAACTCTCTTTCTCTTTTTCACTAGCAGCAGCAGCTTCAAGGCACACTAACCTGGCAGAGAACCCTGCTTTCCAGGGAAGGGTCCTGGGGGACTCAAACTGCATGGGACACAGAAGTCATGCTACAAGCCAATGTCCCAGGCAACTGAACTGACCCTCATGGCTGCAGCATCATTGACATGGGATCCATGAAGCAGGCTGGATTCCATCTCTACCCTGAGGAGCCCTTCTCCAAAGTGGTTTGGACATGGAATTTGGCCATTTTTTTGCCTATTAATGCAAATAATTTCTGATCTTATGGATTGATGTCCCATAAAAATCTGGCATTATTGATTACCAAATGTAATGTCATTTCTTCTTTGTGCTTCTGTAAGAAATAAAAGTTATTCTAGCTGCAAAGGGATGGTATATAGGTGGTCTCAAAAAAATACTGTAAAACTGTATGTAAAAATAATTTGAAAATACTAGTTTTTGATTCATGGTAGTAGAATCTGTGATTTATAATGACATGGGTGAAATTAAAGGATCCCTATATAAAAATACACTGTCATTGCTTTTAAAACTGATCAAAGTGAAAGAATTATTAAATAGTATATCATGTACATGTGTCACTGACAAAAGTGTTGCACAATGCAAATCAGCTACTATATTTGCATTATGTAAGGTCATAAATTTTTCATTTATTTCAGTAACTTCAATTATGCAGTACTAGATGAATGCCTGTAAGCAGAAGTTACTACTAATGAGAAGAAAAACTTTTAAAGAAATCATAGTTTTTTGCTTCCCAGTAGGGTTCAAAAGCAACAGAATTTGTACAACAAACAAGGATAAAAGTACAGGCCTTTCCCATACTATTATTAAACTGATATCTGAAATACAATACAGATTTTAGGAAGTAGCAGCTGTGGAGTTTGTGCATGTGTAAGAGACAGATGGAGATGATCAGCTGTAACATCTCCAAAGGGGCTTTTGTGGTGCCTCAGACCAGTGAATCATGAAATGAGAAATATTTGTGTGACAGAGCCCAGAAGCTCTGTACAAGATGAAAGCAAGCACTATCAAGTGAGTATTCTCCAACCTGACACTGAGTGACATTCATTTGACTGATACTTTTTTAAAAGATAGTTCCAAAGAGCTTGGTAGCTTCACATTTCACAAATTTCTGTGCAAAACTGTGTCCAGTTTCAGTTACTGAATGGTAATATTAAATACAAGTAAAAAGACTGAAGTGCTACAGCTGTTATGACATATAAACATTTTTACATTTGGCTTTGAGCTGTAAAAAGATACTCTATAATAGGCTCAAAGTGAGTTATAGGCTGAAAACCATCATGATTATATACGATATTTTATGAACCAAACTGGAACTGAAAGTTGTACCTTGTTTTGGTCTTAAAAGTCTTTTCTGTGCGTTTATTTTTCACACACAGTGTGACTGAAGCATTTAATATCTCTCAAGGCCTTCAGCTTCTTCCTCTGTTTAGCAAGCACCTTCCTGACTTGATCCTGGTAATGCCCACAAACATTTCAGTTTCAGTGCAACTCTTCCAACTGTTACAATATTATTTTTGTTCTCCAAACAGGGCAGACCAATTTATGGTGAACAAAACCAATTTTTACATTTCAGGTTAAACTTTATCCACAACCAGGATGAGCTGTGCATGCTTGCTTGATAATGTGCAGGGTGAGAAACAGCTGGGTTGGCTCTGGGGTCAGGCTCATTTTTGACTGTCAGGAGGAAGTTTTCATGAGCCACACTGAGCTGTTTTGGCTTATCAATCCCAAAACATTCCTGATTCATCGGTTTGAAACAGGAAGAAACTAACACAGGGCTGCACACATGTGGAATGCACACACTCACTGCATTGATAGCTTTGACATCAGTTTTCTCCTGAAGTAACATGCCATAGTGATGTAGGGTAACTTTAGTTGTTATACCTTGTGCTTGACTGAGATATATCTTGCACTATTGGCAGGATGAATTGAAATAAATATGTTGAACAACTGGGTTTTTTGCTGATGGAAAATTACTGCTCAGTGCATGAATGTCTCAACTAAACATTTCTGAGATCTGAAAGGTAAGAAGAGATAAATTGTGGTTCATTCTACATCTTTAATGATGGTCATTTAGCAACAGAAATATATGAAACAGTCACCTGGGTGTCACTCTTCAAGCTTTTTAGATGGAGAGTTACTATTTTCATGATCTTCATATAGAGTCACAGTGTTACTACTGGAAACCACAACTTCTGTGAATGACGAAATCATAAAGACTATGGGTTAAAGCTTGTTTTCATGTAATCCATGGAAGCTGGGAAGTTATTAATATGTTTTACATCTGATGCCTTTGTGATTTTTAATATGCTGTACTTACTGTAAATACCAAAGATAATACTTTGCATTTGGTATATATCTAGAAATCATGTATTAGGCAAAAGAAAAATATCTTATATGCAAAGTCAGGAATTCCTTGTTTGCATCATTCAAATTTGTCTGCTAACAATTCATATAATTTATATCATTACCACTCAAAGAGGGAAGAGTACTATTATAGTAAAAGCCTTTACAAGGGTAGAATGACACTGGGTACATACACATTTGAGACTTTTGTCTGTTCACCCTCTACTGCCCTCCACGCCCCTTAATTACTAACTTGAGTCAGGGATGCTGTGGTGAGTCATCAGTGACCTCAGTCTTTTGCCAAGGATATGATAATGCTGATGATTTCCTGTTCGTTCCTGAGGCCACCTGGCACTTCTCTTATCTGCTTGTTCACACGATATACACCTTCCTTCATCTTCATTGGTTTGAAATTCCACATTATATCTGCATTTACTATACATGTTTTGTTTTACATGTGTTAACTGCTTGGTTTTGGTTGCCAGCTTTGAAAATTCTTTTGCCTGTGTCATCCTATGCACCTTCAGCTACCATCCCACTCTTCTTTACTCTTCTACACAGCGTCTTGTGTACCCAGTTTCAATATTTCCATTTGCATCAATGCACATGGGAGAGCATCTACTGATATCGATGTTTTCTGTCTGAAAACTTTCAGCCTGAGTTTCCTTTATTTCAAGAAGTTCAAGATTTACAGCAAAGCTTGATATAAGTTTAATTGTGTTTGAGTTCCATGTTAACAGGTAAGCTGATTGTTTATTTCACAGAACTGACATTTTGTAGATGCTGGAAATATTTCCTAACTTCTCATTTCTGACTCTGATCTTTCAGAAGCATAACTGAGGGATTCACTGTATAGGGGAAAAAAGGCAAAAATTAATCTGTGCAAAAAGCCAATCAGCACCATCTGCAGTTGATTCCTGGCCAATCATTCTGCAGTACAGCTCATGCACTACAACTGGATGTGCTTACTTGAACCCTCAGAAGGTGTAAGTTACCATCTTGCCTATTTGAAACCTAATTAATCATAATAGTTTTGAGGCAGTTGCCAGTCAGTTGATTGTGTGAGTTGGTTTTAGATATTTGTCCTTTGAATTTGCAAAGCAATTCAACTCTTTCAGCAACCTGATTCCTTTGTGCCTAAAGGATAAATCACAGGCACAGGCAAAATTCCTCTCCATTTACTGTTTACTTAGCACTTTTGCTTAGAGAAAGGATCCTGTGAACACTTATCATTTTATTTCAGTGTAATACCAATTTTTTTCATTTACTTTTTACTGGAAGCAAGATGTCACCAGCTATTTGGTCATGGATGTTCAAGGTTGGCCTTTTTCCATCTATGTATTGTCATTTCTTCATTGATATAAATATATCACTGTTATTATGCTAATGGATGTTTCAAAGCATATATATTACTAACCCCTTCATTTTCTGTGTTGTATAGCATTCTTTAAGTTCCATTTCCTAAATTCCAAAAACTATTTTTCTTCCATTGTCACATTTGCAGCCTCAATTTACCTACTTATCACTCTTCATACAGAATCATGGCTAATTTTTTCCAAAACGACTTAACAAGTGAAGACAAAGTTTAAGTTGATATAGTAAAGGGTTATGCTAAACACCAACTGCTTCCTGAGCAAATCCTTTTGAGGTAAAAAAAATGTAACATCTTACATCAAGCTTCTTGTATTATCATACTTGGAACTCATCAGCCTACATTTTTGTACAAACATCTTTGAAAGTCTTATGCTTCTGTCACGGTGTTCTAAAGATAGATGCATTTGTAATAAAGCCTTATTTGATTAAATAATTAAATTCTTGTCAGCCATAATTAAATACTAGCTCTTAACAGAGCTCTAATTATTTCTCTTTAAATTACTCAGGTCACATAAACTACTCCTGCTTCTAAAACATGCAGCAATTCTTAATCTAATTTAATCTTTGTGTTTTCTTCACCCTATAGTTCTAAACCAATTCATTATAGTCAATGAGGGCCACAAATGCCAAACACCCTGTTCCTGCAACATTTTGGGACTCTTTCCCAACTGCCACAGAAATCTCAAGGAACAAAAGAACCAGTTCAACAGATTCCTCCATGCTTTTTAGAAGCATTGCCCAAGACAGAAGGTAAGTTTCATCTCCCAATGTCTTCTCAACACTGTGCCCCATCTGGTTCTTTCCTTTACAGTATTTTTCATACAGGTCTTTTACAGTGACCATTCATCAGATTCTGAGCTCAGTGGAAGGTGAAAACTTAGAAAAACATTTTGTTTATGATAATGTGGAACACCATCTCAATCCCCAGAACTTGTATAAAAGAATAGAAAACCAGTATCATCTATATTTCAGTTCAGTTCAGCCCAGAGAAGCTGGGGATGCCCCACCCCTGGAAGTGTTCAAGGCATAGCTGGTGTTCCTGCAGGTAGCTGGAACTTGATAATCATTAAGATCTCTTCCAACTCAAACCATTTTATGATTCTATGATATGTTTAAATTAGATGTTTTTATGTCCATACATGTAACAGATTCCCCTCAGCTTTAATCAAACCTCTCATACAGGTAAACCTGCTTTCAGACTGTTCTATAGTGTCAGATATAGATAGGAATTTGAAAATAAATTTAAAATAATTTAAAGAAATAATAATAAGAAGAAGGAAATATAAAGTTTTCATCTACCATTTTGAAAAAGATCATTCTTTTCTCACAGAAATTAACAGTTTGGAGTCTAATTTCTGAAAAAACTGAAGATCCAAGTCCAGTTTCATCTTAGTCTGGAAATTACTCAGCTCCAAAATTATGCCAAAAGCAGTCGCTGGTCACTGAAAAAAAATTTTATCTGTGGATAAAACCTCTCTCTGAATAAATTAAGATTGTACAGCCTGTACAAATCTAGTATATTTATTCCACTTGTCTTACTTTAAAAAAATCACAAAATAGAAAGTGGGTTTATTTTATTTATTTGGACTGACTTTAGATCTCAAAGGATGACTTTGGAGACTTTCAATACCATACAACATCAAAACAAAGTAATATTATTCATGATTGCATGGACTTTTATTTAAAAAAAAATAACACTCCATTGTCTTACATCATCAGTTTCCTTCTGTTCATCCTTTTATATATAAAAAGAAATGAACTTCAGAAAGTTGAAAAGAAAAGCTTTTACACAAGCTACACTGCTTATTTCTGCCCACTGGCTTGATAAGCTATTTCAAGCAATTCTTTCAATCCATTTTAGAAGAAGTCAAATGGGATAAAGTGCAGTTTCACGGATCATATCCAGATAAAAATAAATACATAGAGTCTAGCATCCCTATCTGACCACATTTTATCAGCTTGAACACCAAAGAGATTTTGGATGTAAAGGCACCTTGGTAAAGGTGACTGTTCAATTCAGACTTTATAAAACAGGACTCTTTACAAAACAGGACTCTTTCAGCACAACAACCAAAACCAACGCTCCAACAAAACAGTTTCTATAATATATCTTCTTTAGGAAAAGAAAAAAGATTGCTTGAGATTTTCAACATCACAAAAAATATTGGCTCATCCTTCAGTGGATAAAATAGATGGAATATAGTACAGATGGAATATAAAATTGGTAAGCCAAAGCAGAAAGAATCTTGTAGTTAAAGCACAGATGGATAGAGATAACAAAATTCTGTTCTCTCCACTATTAAACCTCTCTTTTGTTGGTTGGAAATGTTACAGTTATGATGAATCATTACTCAATCCCTGGAAGCAAGTTGAGCAGGCATGAGTTTAAAGTTGGATTTCAAACTCTCCTCTAGCTAAAAAAGCACACATTGCAAAGCTTCACACTTCTCATACTGCATATTATTGTGACTGGCTTGTGAACCTGTAGGCCAGGAGCATCTGCCTCTTACAGGGTGCCATCCTGATCTTATCAGCAAATACAATAAATAACCGTGATAACATGACCAGATTAATTACATGTACCATTTCTTCTTCTTCTTCTCTCAGAAACTTAATAAACTGTTGTGGTTATTACTTATGAATATTGCATGAATACTACACTAGAAATACTGTTCAGGCTGCTGAATATCCATCTTCAGTATGTAAAAAAAAAAAATTAAAGCCCACTGTGCTTAGACTTTCAGTCCAGATGGCACAGATTAAATCACATTCTCTTTTATGACACATTAGTCATAGGGTAGTGACATGCAGGGTATATGATGAAAGCCTAATCTGTAGGGGTAAGAAATGGCCAGCAAAAAGATAACCAAAAATGAAGGCAATTTTCCATAAGCTGAAGTGATGGGCTTTTCTTAAAGTTTGACTTCCAATAAATGAATTCTTTTTTGTACAGTATGCTTTTCCAGTTGTCATTTCTCTAAACTGAGCATGAATGCTGATCCATCCTTTTGGAAAAAGAATAGAAATTGTTGCTGAATTCTGCAAGTAGCTGTCTGCCATCATGTACAGGTAGCTAGGATTGGAACTTTGCTGAGCTCCTCTTGCAGGCCCTAATCTCACTGCTGTGATTCCAAGAGCTCCAAAAGTCAGGTCAATGACTCAGGCAAGCTCTGACCCACCATGTGCTAGACCTAGGATGAAAAATCCTGACACTGGAACAATGAACAGCTGTTTGTTTCAAGAGTTTCAGAAGAATTTGATTAGCTGGACTAAAAAACTTACCTTTAGGAAGGAAAACTGGCACTTTGATTCATGTGTGCAGTCTTGGGAGGGGTTTGATTATGTTGAATTAGATCAACAAAACCAGATTTAGTCACGAATCACTGCAGAACATTTATATTTTTGGTATTTTGGATATTTTGGCTTCATTACCCTTTATTCCTCTTTCTCTTTTCCACTTCTTATAAATGCTGAATGATTTTCCATTCATTTTGTTAAAATGAAGCTGTGCTGTTTGCTATTCTCCTCTTTCTTTTCTGAATTCATTGAAATACAACACCTGCAGGAGAAAATGCCATTTGGGAAAAGAAAGTTCTTACAGAGGATGGAAGAAAAAACATTGTGTTCTCTTTTATTTTGTCATTCCCTTTCACTTTTTATCTTCATTTTGTCTTCCTTTCCTGTGGAGATACACACAAACTTTGGTAAATGTCTTCAGGGACCCATCCATCCCTGGGCTAGACCAGCACCATAGGAAAATCAGGAGGTAGAGAAAATTTTGAAGTATGTCAGAGGGCAGAACCAAAATAGGAAGCAGTTGGAAGGAGAAAGACTAAAGTTTCTTTCAGAAACATAGTCTGCATCATGCTGGAGAAGTACCTGGTAGATATGGATATTTTTATGGAAAAACATGCCTTTGTCAAAAGTTAGTATTATGATGAGGCAGTGGAAAATGTTTTCAAGAGAAGTAATAGATGCCCCATCCCTGGAGGTGTTTAAGGCCAGGTCGAATGAAGCTCTGAGCAACTTGGTCTAGTGGAGGCTGTCCCTGACCTTGACAGGGAGTTTGGAACTATGTGATCTGTAAGGTCCGTTCCAATCCAGGCTGTTCTGTGACACATTTCTATGATATACTTTAAAACTCATGCATGAGTCCAGTCTCATGGGATGGTTTGTCAGGTACTGCCCTGGGAGTGTTTGCAGAAGGTTGTGAAGAGTTCCAATGTACTTCCTCAGTCGCACATAATTTTTCTGCCCTTTAAAAAAAACTGTATTCTAGAAGTAAAATTGCCAGACAAGATACCCAAATCTACAGAAGAGAAAAATGGTGCATAAAGGTGCTTTTGGACTGTAGGGCATGACTCTACTGCAGGACGACAAGGACACAGTACTCTAGGACTTCTTTTTGAGCAATAAAAACATGGGCTGCACCCATACCTGTGTGGGTTGAATATTGTGACCATAGGCTACTCACTGCTCAAACAAAGAAAATCCATCAGACAGACAGCTGTCCCTCTGTCTGGAAATAGCACTCAACAACTCACTGCAGCAGTGAGTGCCAAAGCTGTTTGGAAAATATTCTCTGCGAGCAAAGTGTAGGGATAGCTTCACATATCACCATATTGGTGGTTATATCAGGATCTGAGGAGGTTACAAAAGCTGCAAAACTCTCCTGCCACTCCTCTTCCACAGACTGCTGGGTCAGATGTAAAAGCAGAGGAGACGCCTTGAAATGCCAGAGGGCATGCATTCTCTTTTCTGACCAAGTGAGCCACCCTGTGGTAAGATGCTGTTGTAAGCATTGTCACTGAAATTATTATTATTTCATTGGAATGAAATTATTTTATGAACAGTTTCTGGGACAAGAGTAGCTTAGAATGGAA